>CM055608.1:33445047-34047000 GCA_029379385.1 Quillaja saponaria
CGAGAAACAAACAGCTGCCTGAAGATCCGAGGCAAGTGACCAGTGAAGCCATGAAAGGAAGAAAATCTGGAAACTACACGAACCCATGTTTGACTATGCACCAACCTTGGGCTTCGCTGCTGGTCTATGGGATCAAGCGCATTGAAGGCAGGTCATGGCCTGCTCCAATCAGAGGTAACAACTCTAACTCTTCGGGAAAACAAAAAAAAAAACTTTAACTCTCTTGTTAAATTTAAGTTCTGATACACAGTTTTCCTTCAGCCCATTTTCTTATTTTTTGTTTTGGTTGTGGTAAGTAGTTGAAGCTTAGGAAGCAGGGGAAAGGAAAGAGAAGTAACATGTTTAATTTTACTCTGGCGGGAGTATTTCTTATACTGAAAGTGAAGAACAAAAGTGAAACAAAAAACTCTATAATTTGATTAATTGTGAAACCGGCTATGTTGTATTTCTTATAGCAGTGAGACCGGTTATGTATGGTTCCGAATGTTTGGCAGTGAAGAAACAACACTCATATAAGATTTGAGAAGCCGAGATGCAAATGTTGAGATGGATGAATGGGCATATAAGAAAGTATTGAATACAAAATGAGGAAATCCATAATAAGGTGGAGCGGTGAGGTAGCACCTATTGAAGAGAAAATGAGGGAGAATAGCTTATGTTGGTTTGGACATGTCCAATGTCGACCAATGGATGCTATAGTTAGTAAAGGTAACTTGTGCAGATGGAAGATGTTAGACATGGTAGAGGGAGACCAAAACTCACATGTGGGTAGTCATTGAGAAGGATATGACTGCTTTAGGCATTACCGAAAATAATGCCTTTGATTGATGTGAATGGAAAAAGATGATCCATATAGCCGACCTCAACTAGTTTGGGATTTAAAGCTTAGTTGATTTGAGTTTAGTTGAGTTGAGTTATATTTAGTAGAATGCAAGTAATTAGCCTCTCGATTTCCTTGTTTATAGGAAGTATGATATGCTAGCACAATCTGATATTTGTGTGTGCTTTTTAACTGAGATGTTTAATGCAACATTGATGACTATAAGTCTATAACATACAGTGTTATTAAAGGCGTGCCTAAGGCGCAAGGCGCAGACCCCCTCGCCTTTGCACCTCTAAAGGCGGGCGCTGACACTAAGGCACTGCCTAGGCTCACTAGGCGCGCGCCTTTTCCATGTTTTGAGGCGCATTGAGGCGCACTCAAGGCGCACAAAAGGTGCTAGAAGTTTTTTTATTTGAAAAAGCCTTTTCAGTTTTTTCTTTTTGAGGAAAACTCATCAGTTTTTTAGTTTCCTCATAAATAGGAAAAGTCAAATATTAGGAATAATCCTAATAGAAACTTGAAAAGTCTCTAAAACATTAAAAAACACCCTAACATAACAGCTGAACCAAAATCTTGATTCTAAACAGCCTACAAAGTCTTGAGTTTCCTTGTTACCTAGCCAAAATGCAGAGCGTATTTTCAGTGTAAGTCTGCCTATTATCTATCATGTTTTATAATTTTATAGTTACTTTCTAAGTTTTCTTCATCTTTTGCTTATACTAATCCTTGCTTAGTCTAATTTCTACCATTGTATACAAAAAGCAGAGCATTTGTGTAGCTTAAACCTTAACTATCTCTGCCCTGTTTTGTACCTGAAAAACAAAAGATACTCAGTAGTAAACCTTAGCTATCTCTGCCCTATTTAAGAAAGAGGAAGCATAAATTCAATTTTTGCTTGTTAGCTTAGTCGACTTCTTGCCTGACATATTTACTTTACCTAGATTGTTTTTTATTAACCTTTACTTTCCACATGCTGGAATTCTTACCTATAAAAACTGTTTTCTATGTCATAACTTAATGGTATTAATTTTTACTTGTTGTAAGCTTGTAATTATTGTATGTAGATTTTTTTCATTAGATATGCGCATAACTTTGCTAAGGCGTGCGCCTGTGCCTTGCTCCTAGGCTCCAGGGACCCTTAGCGCCTGGGTGCGCCTAGAGCCTTTGATAACACTGATAACATATTTCCCATGGTATGCTTGATTATGATATCTAATTTGACTTGTGATCGTGGGCTTAGATATAATTCCATGTAATCAAAACTTGTGGGTTCAACTTATGTCATAGGCCTTGTTTAATCAGAGGTTATTTAATTGTCTGCGAGACTGAATTAGATGATACTGCTGTGAAATGTGTGTACATGTTTTGAAGTTGAGTCTATGAAGTTAGGCTTGAGAGAAAGGCCATTTATAATGATAAACATGGGTGATGTTCTTCTCTAGTATTGGAATTTTTCTTTTTTTCATGATCAAGCTTCATGCATTAGAAGGGTTTAAGGTGAATCACTCATTGTCTGGAGATTGTTGAATTTTGAGGCTGGTTTTTCCAGTTCAGGTCAGTTGTTCATCACTCATGTCAGTCACCCTGCCAGTGATTCATTGAGTATATGGGTTAAAAGATTTTTTTCAGGCTGTGAAGCTTGAGAGTTACTGCGAATATGAATTTGTAAGGCTTGTCTCTTTTCTGTAAATAGAATGGTTGATTCCTATTGTACAAACTAGTCTCAAAGAAAACTAATGTAAGCCACAAGCCCACAATGGAGCGTTTGGATCCAGTTCACTTTTATGTTAAACTCAAATCCAGTAGTATGCTTGGCTATTAGACAAGGGAGGTAAACAGGCAATGGATTTAAAACTCCTCAACCACCACTATAGTGCTTTCTTTTGCCTTGGGGGTTTAATTTAACCTTCTTAGGAGAAGCAATTGAAATGCTATCTTGTGTCTCTTTTCTTTCTGCACCAGAAAGGAACATAAGTGCAATTCCGAAGTTTTAATAATTTCCTTACTGTTTGTTAGTTGTTTTTTACCTTCAATTTGATAAGGATGTTTCTAAATATTCAGAATCTTGTTTATGAAGGCCGTCTTTGGATTCATGCTGCTAGTAAGGTTCCAGAAGTGTCAACTATCAAAGCAATGGAAGACTTCTACAGGGAAATTTATGCTGTGAACGGAATCTCTGATCTTAAGTTTCCAGAGCACTATCCTGTTTCAAGGCTTTTAGGTATTTAACTTCAGTACATTTTATCAGTTATCATAGAAACAGCACTTATTATTAAGTTTGCATAATTGTTTTACAATTGATTTCATTTGTAATTTTTTGTTTGTTTTAGTTTTTCCGTCTTCTGGCCTTATCTGATGCTTCATGTAAATAAATTTGCATCTTCTTCTTCATCTTTGTTTAACTCTACAAATTTACACATATTTATTTTTGCACTTTATATATATAGTATATATTGTTTGGGGGAATTTTATTCAGTCTCATCCAAAAGATGAGAAAAAGGATGTGAGAGATGACAAGAGGTCTTTTCCTTTATTATTACTTCATTAATGTAGATTACTTAATCCATTAGTTATTTATTATTTAACTTTTTCCCTTTCAAGAAGTAAAGTTTGAATGTCTTCGTCTGTGTCAGGATGTGTTGAGGTGGTTGGCTGCGTTAAATGTGAAGAACTAGCAAGCTGGGAGATGGTCCCTGAAGGGGTGGGCATCCGATTTATCTGAAATCCTTAAATCCTCCTGCCTTCAATTTGAATTGAAATGACTCTGTTTCATATTATCTAGGTTCTCTTGACTAAATCAGACGTATTTTTCTTTCAGGTGAGGCTGGAAGGACAAACTGATTATTTTTGGCTCTGTGAACAACCACGGGTGTGTATTGGACTGCTGCAATGGATTTATGACAGATTTTGCATTTGTAAGAACTGTCTTACATGTATGGTGAAGCAGTGTCGTTTGTCTTTTTAAACACAGAAACTGTTGATTCCATTTGAGATGCGAGGATACCAAGGCGTTTATAACTTAGAAAGGAAGGTAATGTGGTTCAGAAACTATTATCTGTTGCTCCCCCCCGAGTGTCTCTTTTTTGTGTAACTGCAGATTTGTGTGCCTATCACAGATATTTGAGGCTGCAGTTAGAGGTCTCACCTCAGTTGAAAGTCCGTTACCAGTTAAATTTCCAATTCCAAATCCTCGGGATCCGTTTTCCTTGAAGCCAGGTTCTATCTCTATGCTTTTCCCAAATCCAAAAGCATCTGAAGTGGAAAAATCATCAAGCCTTAGTGCGGCCATTGCTGGTGCACGCTCAGCAGCAACACAGTTTTCAAAGAAGGATAACAATTTGGAAGCTACCATTCAGATTAATGCACATGATTCCATGGGCACAGGTCAAACACCAAGCAGATTTTTGGAAGAAGATAAATTACCATCCACTAACTTAGAGGAGAAATCCCATGAGAAGGTTTTGGCATCAAGTAGCAATGAGCTAAGCAGTCGTAACCGGTATGAAGGAAGCAGTTAGCACAATCAAGCTCGTGGTGCAGATTTTACACAGCGATTGCAACCACCATCTGAGGTATGCAGTATTTAACCCCTTTTTGTGACTGACATTACTATGAATTATGCTGTACACTTTTCATCATCTTCTTTGAAAATGAGGCCCCTATTCTGGTTAGATGACTAAAATAAACTTATGCTAATAATCTGTATTTGTATGGATTTGTTGATTTGACCATTGATTCTGATCCTATAACATGTTTCTTAACTTTTCTTGTTTATATTTCATCAACTGATATTCCATTAATTATTGTCAGATTTTTTCTGCTGCGATGAAACAGCTGAAGCCATCATGAATCACATGGATTAGTGGGAGGGGTCTCTACATTGAAGCTCTTAATTTAGTTTTCTTGTATTTCCACACTATCCTTTATTCGTGTATCTGTGTGCTAGAATTTCCTTTAATTTATTGTTTTAGATGCCTTAATAATAGATCTTAAGCTTTTGTTGTATGCTAAGATAATAAAGCATTGTTCTTACAAGCGTATGCTACTTGACAAAGATGGACCAATTCAGCCAGATTTAGACTTATTGGCATGGCTTTCAGCAACTTGCAGTTTTCATGGTCTGAACGGTCCAATTGTTTCTATGCATAATGTGAAAAGTGTTTAATTTATTAGCATGAATGACAAAGAATTCGTCTGGCCCCTAATATAACGCCAAAAATATTCATGAAAAATATTATTAAAAAACAAACGTCTGTGTCGGTGTTTCACTCCGAAGTTTCCTCGTGTTGACTTCTATTTTGTGACTCAGTCCTAGTTCCAAGTCCACCAACTACTCAATTGCCTCCACCCTTTATTTATACAACATATTTGCAGGGGGGGTTTCAACGACAAAGGTATAATCTAGCACAGAATGGAGACTAGATCATACTTTCTGACTTTCATCTTGATCCAAGGATTGCTACTTTCACATTTTGGATATATGGTCATTGCCTCTACTGAAAAAGTTTCTACCCTGTCTTCTGAGAAAACTGCTTCCTATGATTCCTCTTACAAACTGAGGAAGATGATGCTCCGCAGAGGCAGAGTGGGTAGAGTTTCACCACCCCCACCCCCTATTCCAAATTTTCACATTCATTTCAGTCCCCCACCTCCGCTGCAGCCACCACCTTCCCAATAAGCGCTGCCAACTGTTCGTGTGCTATTTCCACCGGCAACTTATGTCACCACAGCATGAATAAAATTGTTCCAAATGATTTCAAGTTTATTTTCATTTTCTGTCATCCACACCCACTTACGTCGTAGTCAATAGTGTATGTATTAGTGGGTGAGTTATAAGTAATTTTCCATATGAATTCCACTTCAATGCTTATATCGTGATTAGGCCTCAAATCACTTTATTATTACCCGAAACGTGTTGTTAAGTTTCATCAACAATTGCAAGTGAGAACGTTTGTTCAAATAAAGATTAATGTTAACTAAATTTGTATAAAAAAAAGATGACGAAAATTAAAGAGGCAAGAACTAATATTGATTAAAGGCAATGGTGAAAGAGATCACAAGCAAGAATTCATAATAACTGATTTGTGAACATTGCATTTATTCATTCCAGATGACATTCATAACATGATTATTTAGATGCATATAGCATGAAACTAAGTTTGGAACAAGATCCAATAGAATTATTGCTAGTGCTAGCTAGCTAGACAAACTAAATTAGGATCATCTATCTATCTAATTATTAATAGTTGTTTGAGCATTTCTTGTAGCAAGAGTTGTAGATTTCATCGGCAACTTCCTTTACATTATCTGCAACACAATCAAAAAAAGAAATGATTAGTTGAAGAAATAAGAAAGAAAACAAGCTAGACAAAGGTAATAATTATTAGTTAATTTGTAAATTAATTAAAAGATGCATATGTCTTTACCTCCATTGAACTTGTTATTATTATTGTTTAGAACACAGTCACGAGTGCAATGATAGTTGGCGTTTTGATGATCCATTGGAGAAATGTTGCACTTAGCCATGCATAGGCCGTAGCATGACATATACCCAAAATTACCAAAACGAGAGCGGAAGGCCTTCTTGGGTGCACATCGAGTAGAACATGTTCTGGGACATAAGTATTTTCTACTTGAACCAATACCCGCACGTCGTCCCAGTCCTCCTAGTCCTCCTTCTATAATTCCTCCTCCTATGTCTCCTATTACTCCTGCTCCTAAATCTCCCAAACCAGGATTAACAATTGAAGGAGGTGGTAAGATCATTGATGGATCAACAAAAGGCGCAGGTGGAGTAATTTGAGTTTGCTGGGGAAAGTTTGCAACTGGTGCAGGAGGAGTTGACGGAACAACAACTGGTGTAGGAGGAGTTGATGATACTGGGTTAGGGTTTACTTGGCCTTGCACTGCACTGCCAACAAAACCAAGCACAACAAAAACGAAGCAGCATTTCATTACAGAACCACCTTCCATTTCCTAATTAATCTCTCTCTGTGTGGTTCTACTTAGATATTGTACAAGGAGGCGGAGGACTTGGTTTTGCTTCTGGGGAATATGAGTAGCTTATTTATAGGCATGGAATCCTTGGAGGATGTATGCATGGCGATTGAGTGTGTGTGAGTGAGAGAGACATAGATGAAATTCCATTAATTAAGCTCCATTAATGATTGTAATTTGGGGATTAATTTCCACTCATTAAGGCTAATTAAGCTTTTATACATAATTCTGATATTAATTCAATCAACCACTTGAAATCAAGAAAATGTCACTTAAATTATGGGAAAATGTTCACAATGCTTTGGCTAGAATTCTTTTTTATGAAGTGCCACTCAATAAGGATTGAAGTTTGATTGAATAAGCAAATCAAAATTCTTCTATATGGTAATGTATACTAATCCTATTGGCTTATTGTACTTGCTTCAATGCTGATTATATTCTTCCATCCCTTTGATCATGGAGATTAATAGAAATCAAATTAAAAGGTCCAATTAAATTTTCAGAGTGCCAATCAAGAACAGAAATTATGAGATTAAATTGATTACAAATTTGAGTCCCTTAATCAAAGAGAGTGATGTATTTTATGGGGTTGAGGAGGAAAAATTATGTTCTAATTGATGGGAATTTCCTATGTGTCTGAATCAATCACACAAACATCTCCAAGAGGTTATATGCGTATGAACTTGCTCCTACTCCACTGTGCCATCGTCCCAAAAAAAAACTCCTACTTGGTACTTACTGTTAGAGAAAAAGATATAGAAGTTGTTATAATAAATGGAAGGAGGGTCATGGATGAAGTGCTTTGTTTTTGTTGTTGTGCTTGGAGTCCTTGCAACTGTGCAAGCCCAAGTAAATAATGAGGCTACTCTGTTTCCTACTCCCAATTTTGTTAATCCTGTTGTTCCAGGTTTTTCCCTAGTTGATCGAATTGGTTGTCCAGCAAAATGTGCTTTTAATTGCCTAAAAAAGAGAGGTCTTTTTGGTAAGGTCTGTCTTGGTCTATGTATGGTGAAGTGCCAGATTTCACCAATGGATACTGCATATGGCTGTACTAATAATTGTGTTCAAAACACCATCAGCAGAGGTAAGAACATCTTAAACTATCTTACTCTAATTCATTAATTTGCATTTATATATTATGAAAGGAAGATTGCTAAGTCTACGGAATATTTTTTTCTCGAAAAATCTCTCATAAGAAAAATAATAAATTTCGAGATAGGACTCTATTTGAAGAGTTTCAATGATATACATTTAGACTTTTTCTTGTAATTAGAATTCTAATATATTACTTTTTGATTTGACAGATGTGAAAAATGTGGAAATTTTTGTTGACTCATGCTACAAGATGTGCTCCAAAGGGACTTAATCAGTCGTTTTCATTGAAGCAAATGATGCACTGTTTCCATGAATAAATTTGTTTGAGATTGTGGCTTGTAACTCTCTTTTCTAGTATCATCAATTTAATAAAAGTAAAGACTGTCTTATGTCTTTCATTTATATTCTTTTTTTTTTTGGTACAGACTTTCATTTATATTCATCATCTCATGATATGATGATATTTTTCATGCCTTGCTAAGATTAGGAGCCCAAAAATTTGAGCAATCAAAGTTGAAAGGTTTAATCTTGTAATGGCACCTGCTGTATAGAAACTGTAGCTCAGCTTGCTATGAGCTTTTTTTTACAGAAACCATGATCACTTTACAATTAGCAATACTTTTTACAATTTGGAAAAGGAAAAAGAATGCATGTCCAAAACAAATATTGAGTCTGTGCATGCATCCCACCATTAATTCCACACCTTCTTAATACAAAAAGAAAGAAAAAAAAAAGTGGAATTAATAAGGAGTAGCAGTCTCTGATAAACTTAGAAGCTCTTCCAAATACTCAGCTCCTAAATCTTCCAACACCACAACATTGTCCTTTAAGTGGTGCTGTTTCTTGATTTCCTTTTTCTTAATCTCTGACTTCCTCTTCAAGGAATGCCTGTTTTTCAATTCAAGAACAGGAGAACATCCTTCTTTACAACCGTACTCCATCTTTTGAAGTGATTCATACACAACCTCAGCAGGAAAATTCAATGAAGCAGTTGGGCCTCTCATTGCAAATGCAGCTTGGTCATAAGCTAAAGCAGCAGCTTCTGCAGTGTCAAAGGTTCCCAACCAAACTCTAACCCCATTTCTAGTAGAGTCTCTTATCTCAGCTGCAAATTTCCCCCATGGCCTCCTTCTTACACCTCTATAAGAAATGGAATCCTCTGCTTCCATATTGTTGGTTATGGAACTCACCTCTTCATTAGATGTCGCCGATGATGGTGTTGTTTTGAATGAATACTCTGTGGCGAGGGGTTGGTTAAGTACTCCATAGACAAGCATTTCTTGGGAGTCATTTTCATTGAAGGGAAAGTATTGGCTTGGGTATTGGTATTTGGGGATGGATGAATTACAAAATTGATTGGTTGCCATTATGTTTGTGAGTGTTGGTGCAGAGTGCATGGACGACCTCGGCTATTTATACAGGCAAGAATTTGGATTGAGACATGCACTAATGGAGGGGCGGGGGCTCTGGTTAAGTGTACTGCTATAATTTTGACTAAAGGGGGAAAACCAAGTTTAAGATGGTGACTGTTTGATTGGATTGCATGATAAGTGAAATTGGATAAAATAATGTGGTCGTAAGTAGGACCCAGAAGAAGAGAGTGAGTCAAAGGATTTTTCTCCTGGGCATGGCGGCCAGAAGTCATTTGGGTGCCGTCGGTTTGGTTAAGCGGCTTGGGCCGCTTGGGATACTGGCTGCTTGCACGAGCCAGGGATACATGTGCGTCTAAGGTCGCGATACTATCATTTTTTATTAATATTTCATGAATAATCTAAACACTTTAAGAATGAATATATTTAGGTTTTTAATGTACACACAAATTAATTTTTTAAATTATAAACATATATTATAACGTTTGGATAACTTAATTGTATATGTAAATTACAACATAATTAAAACTACGATTCTTGTATTGCCGTTAATCTAAACGGAACCTTGAAATGCAATTGAAGTTAATGTCAACTTGGCAATCTGATTAACATGCCAGAGGTTTCAATTCTCTTAGGCATTTACACAAACATCTACGGGGTGTGAGCGACGCCCTAGATAGTGTGGCTGTCACCGGAAACCAAGTTATCTAGAGGGAACCAAAGCAGTTAATGAGTGAATTAAATTAGCGTAACTCTGGTCCACATAGGTTTGATGACTAAGACCAAAATATAAGACTATATGGCAGCGGTCATGATTTAATATCTTAGATACTGTGGTCGCAAAATACTTATCTGTATAATATTTTCTCCAAAAAAACCTTCTTTTTTATATGTATAAAAACAAACCCACTATGAGCATGTTTTGGTCTAGTTTCTTTTAGTTTTTTAGAAAACCATTTCACAAAATATTTATTATTTTTATTTATTTTAACAGTTAAGAAATTCCAGACTATCTTAAGTGTATTTTAACAAATTCAATTTATTCACGATCAGACTAGAATAATTATAAAAAAAAGTTTTGTTTTTCTTGCACTACAGCCTAGACACATAATAATAACAATGATTAAACGTTTAGAGAATTGATAAATTTTATATGAAGTCTTGTCATTCTTATCATTAGAGGATTCTCAAGGGAAAGAATAAAAAAAAAATAGAAAGTCCCAGTCTTCATTGCCTTTTGGGCATGTGCACGAACCAGTAGATACCATCCTCATTCAACACAAGTTTGGACTTCGGAGTTCCTTGCTCAACAACTATGAATTCAAAGTTCATTAAATTCGAGCATTTGGTCAACGTGCATGATATTTTGTTGTACTGTCTTCTGTTTCACCATTAATGGTCAAATTATTAAAACAAAGTGTAGATAAAAAGGTCTTTAATCTCCAATTTGCTTTCATTATTCAAATCCAAGTAATATTATTATACATACATTGTGCTTGTTGAGCATAGTCCCAATATTGCATTATTGTGAAAGACAAAAACATTAATTTGGCCCTCCTTTTTGTTTTTAGTTTTTATATCACTAATTAGCCCTATTATATTCAAATTAAAGAAATTTATTAAAAAAATCATACCAACAACAAGTTGGTTAAAGAGGTATTTACGAAAAACTCTTTTTATAAAATAGAGAGTTCATGTCCGCGCAATATTCCGAATTGAAATAAGAAAATATACAAACATTCATATATAAATATTTTAAACAATTAATTAATATTATAAAAAAATATTATATTCTTGGATATTTTTTACTAGAATCATATATACATGCATGTGAGCTTATGTTGCATTAGAATTAAAATTAGAGTGGTTATTATGCATAATATATAGCCCTTAAACTTTATAAAGTCATTTTAAATTCTTTTGGTGTTTTATGTGAGATTTTAATTTTAAAAGAATTAAGAATGAATGTGATGATTATTTTCTTTCTGTTACCCAAGAGTTTGGTCAAAACCACCTTCTGGAAGTAACGGAACTTCCAGAAGTATTTGAAAGTCCTCGATCCGAAGTTCAAAGTTTCAATATGAGTGATGCAACTGGGGAATTTAATTAACTCAGAAGGTTGGTAAGAAGGGGTACTTCATTTTCTGGGTTCGAATTTATTTGGAGGACGCGGTGAAGAATAAGGGAGTGTTTGGTTAAGCCGCCTGAGATGCTTGGGATGCCTTGGTTGCGGGACGCAGGCCGTTTGGCACGCACCAGTCAAAACCACATTTACAAGAAGCAGCCCCGGGATGCTTCTCGGACATGTGTTTTAAGCCACGATTTTCACTAATTTTTTTTTATTTTTTTTTTCATTTACAACTTCTATCTTTATAGTTTATTATCTTTTTGTCACCCTACCAACTAAGTTTTGGACAACTTAAATATACTAAAAACAATTATTATTATTATTATTATTATTATATTGAATAACACATAAATAATTTTTAATTAAATTATAATCACAAATCATAATTTTTAAACAATTTAAACACATTAAAAATATAACAAGATAGAAACTATGATTCTTGTCTCACCCTTAATCTAATTATATCCTAAAATTTTTATAAATATCTTAGCTTTGAATATTAGCTCAGTAATAGATATGCATATTAAGCTGCTCCGGAAATACATAAATGCAAAATGAAAAAGGGGGATGCATTTCTTATTATTATATTGATGGATAACCATTCTTAGTGTTTTATCACTTGTAGTTATGGGATTCTGCCTAAAGATATCTCTGGGCTATGATTTCCCATTTCTTTATTCACTTCACTTCTGCTCTTGTCTACTGATAATAAAAAATCATTATCTAAAATTTTATTTAGCCAATAATACAGGAAAAAAAAAAAATTCCATTTTTAACAAGTTTATGAAAATAATTTATTTTCTATGCAAAAGTAGTTGTGAAATACAATTTCTTTTTGGTACAAAAATTGACCATTGTTGATATATGTATTCTAGGATCAGTTATATCGTAATTCATTGATAAGCTTAAATTTTTGGTTGGACTAAGTGATGTTAATGGATCGGGGTTGACTATTTGATTTTTAAAATTATGTTTCTAATCAAGTCAAAATTATTTAGTTGAGATGGAATATAATGAAATTAGCTAAATTTTTTTCAAAAAATGATGAATAAATAAATATTAATGTATAAAAAAAAAAAATTAAATAATTATTGATTCAATCATTATAAAAATAATACAAAATAATTTCATAAATCATAAAATTATTCTTAGGTTTTCTTAATCATATTAATTAATTAAATTGTGTTTGATCTAAGGGTGTGTTTGGTATGAGGTTAAAAGGGATGGAAGTTTAAAGGAGCAATTATTTACCTCATTTAAGTGTGTTTGGCACAAGAAGCGATTATGGGATAAAACTTCAATGGGTTAAAGTTGTCCCTTAATTTTGAGGTTAATCATTACACTTTGGGAGGGTAGGCTGCGAGAGGTTAAAGGCAGATACATAAAAGAACTCAACAGTCTGTCATGTGTGTTTTATAGAATTATGTTGCATGTGTAATTATACACATTGATATTTTATTTGGCCTCATCCTCCTCTAACAACCTAGAGTTGTTTTAATTTTTTAGTAAAATAATAATTTCAGAATAAAAAATTAGAAATTCATTAAACTAAATATTAACACAAATATAAGAATAAAGGTTTTTATATTTACTAAACAAAATTTTAGCATAACATGAGTATTTGGGTATTATTCACTTCATGTTAGCCCAATTGGCTTTTCTCATTTGAGATTTTTAAGCAATCAAAACTTCTTTTTTTTAATAATTAAGTTTTTAGGTTTAATGAATGATTTGGTATAAGATTTTTCTTATCATTATCATAAGATTAAATAAATTAAAATAATAATTTTTTTTATTCGTTTGTTAATTTAAAACTAGGGTCTTTAATTATTTGACTTAAATATAGTTTTTTGTTAATTGTTTTAACACCTTGTCTATCGATAAACTCATAAACTAATTGTTTCAAATTAATACTAAGGAAATGAATATGATAGTAAATGAAAAGTGATATTTTATTTTTAAAGAAAAATTGTAGCTTGTATTCATTGACATATACAATATTTAATTCTTTATTATTATTTTTTTGATATGTTAATATTGTTGGATTAAATAAATAAAAGACATATGATTTTTTTTTCTCATTAATTATTAATTCACTACCAACCATGATTAATCTTTAAGAACTGAAAGCTTAACTTCCCATCCATTATCACAACCAATTACAATTAAGCTTAACATTTCTATCATTAATGTATGCTCAATGAAATTATCCCCATGGATCACTTAACCCTCAAATCTTTAATCTTCTACCAAACATACCCTAAATATAATAGTTTTGAGTTGATTAAGAATCATATTTTGAAACAATTAAATCTTTGAGGGTAAAAAAAAAAAAAAAGTATTTTTAGACTTGATTAAAAATTATAATTTCTTAAGGACCAAAATAGAAAATTGTGTACTTATCAGGGACCAAAATAGTAAACAAGTTGTTTTATTTTTTAAATGAGTTGGGTATATTTTAGATCTGTGAATCTTGAACTGATCCGGGCCCATTACAAACTTTGTTGGACTTTAAATATTTTTCTCTGGACTTTAACATGATAGTAGCGTGTGTGATCAAAGAAGGAAAAACCGAGTGGACTCGCAGAGCACTGGTTGAGTTGACTCGGTCTCCTTAAAATATCAAAATTCTTCGACCAGATAAGGCAGGAAGTTATGAACACATCTGAAGCTGAGATAATGCAGTAAGCTCCTTCCTCACTCCCACCAAACGAGCCTTTCTCTCAAATATCACCATGCTTTCTTTGTCTGTAAACACTCTGAAATCTCTCTCTCCCAGTATCCACAACCACAACAAGTTCCTCTTCTCATCTTTCTCTTACAATCTCCACCAAAACCTCCATAAACCCTCTTGTATTAAACCCATCTCAGCCTCTTATATACCTGCTTCAACTCCACCTTCAAATCCACAACAACTCTACCAACCCTTTAGGCCTCCCCCTTCCACCACTCTTCCATCGGAATACCGCTCCCTCGATACCAATGGCCGCATTGGAATACTTGCCAATCGGCTGGGACTCTGGTATGAGTACGCCCTAATCATCCCTTCTCTAATCCAAGAGGGTTTTACTCCTCCTTCAATCGAGGAAGCCACTGGGATATTCTGCGGTTGAGCAGAATCGTCTTGTTGTTGCAGCCCAGGTGCGTGATTCCCTTGTTAAATCGAATACCGACCCTGAAGTTCTTTCTGCATTTGACACTGGGGGAGCTGAATTGTTGTATGAGATTCGGCTTGTCAGTGCCACTCAAAGGGCTGCATCTGCCCGATTCGTTATTGAAAACAGGCTTGATGCAGAGGGAGCTCAAGACCTCGCCCGCGCAATGAAGGATTTCCCTCGTAGGCGCGGGGATAAAGGGTGGGAGAGCTTTGATTATAATCTTCCTGGAGATTGTCTTTCTTTTATGTATTTTAGGCAGAGTAGGGAACATAAAGACCCATCAGAGCAGAGGACTGCTGCTTTAGAGCTGGCATTGAAGGTTGCCGGAACTGAGAGAAGCAAAAGGTACAATTTTGAAGGAATTGGAGGAGAAAATCGGGGGAATCGGGAGGCAAAGAAGAGGGCATTGAAGAAGGGGTTCGGGTTCCGGTAGTGAGGCTGAAGATGGGTGAAGTGGCTGAGGCTAGTTCTGTAGTTGTGTTGCCGGTTTGTAGGGCGGAGGAGAGATATAGGGAGATTTTGGAAGCACCATTTGAGTGCAGGAGTGAGGGTGAGTTTGGTGTGGTGGTATCAGAAAAGGGGTGGAAGAGGTGGGTGGTATTGCCAGGTTGGGAGTATGTGGTTGGGTTAGGACAAGGGGGAGTTGTTGTGTCATTTGCTGATGCAAGGGCTTTGCCTTGGAAGGTGAATAGGTGGTATAAGGAGGAGTCCATATTGGTGGTGGCTAATAGGGGTAGGAAGGAGGTGTCTGCAGATGATGGATTTTATTTGGTGGAAGTTGATGGTAGTGACTGGGGCTTAAAGGTTGAAAGAGGTTCCACATTGAAGGGAATGGGTGTGAATGAGAGTTTAGGTACTGTAGTTTTAGTGGTTAGGCCACCGAAAGAAAAGACTGAAGATCAATTGGCTGATGATGATTGGGAGTGAAACAGCAATGAAGATTGATACCTGTAACATATAGGATTCTTGAAATTTGATACAGGTCAGATGAGCCTCAATCAATGCTCTTCTGAATTCCCATTTTTTTCTTAGAGAAAGATGGATGTAAACACAAAATTTTGTTGTAATTTGGTATTATATTCTTTATGAAGATTTTAGCCCCTTGTTTCTGTTGTTTGTTTGAATGCAGCATGCAGATTATAGTTTTAAGATAAGACAGTATAATTGACAATTTTCTGAATTTGCTGCACTTTGCCCATGCTTAGTTGTCTAACCCTGTCCTGAAGGAGGAAGGCTGAAGTCTCCCACCTTCTTAATTGAAGGAAAACATATAGACACGAAATTCTTCACGCTGACGAATTTGGTTCCACAATGTTCTCCTTGCAATTTTATTTGATATTCAGAAGAATGGATGAATAGATTTCAGTTCTATAGTACTCATTTGATTGTAGAGTAGCCCTTCTTTTTTTATAGAATCATTTTCATTTCAGAGACATTTTGTTTTGTTGTTGTGACATAAGAAGATTGGATGTCAATATGAAACTCACCATTCCGTTTTACAGATTTCCTGATTATCTTTGCCCTGTTTATTGATTTATGGTGATGTAATTATCTGTAAGATTGGGAGGAGAACATTGTAACATCAACTCTATGCTTAAACTCCTGATAGCCGATTCATTCTTCAAATGTCTGTCTCATTGTCTATTAAGAAAGACAACTGTGATTAGAAAAAAACCAAAATTTCTATTGTTCTATCTCAAACTATAAAACTGAAATTTATAAGAGTTTGAATTGTTTAGGTGTCAAATTGAAACTCTTAACTGTCGTATTTTCAATGATATGTGACACCTGAATATCTCCATCCATTTTACATTACACGGATTTATTTATAAGAACTACAAGACGCTATTTCAATTAGCTCAGGTTGCTTCTGTAAATCTGTTACGAATATGTCAATAAGAACTATAATTGAGATCAGCACTCTTTCCATTCCAGTAGTCCTTTTGTATTTTAGTAAAGTAATTTTTCATTTGTACTTTCCAATGTACCAAAAGGAAAAGTAATTTTTCATGGCTGTAAGTTAACATAGTAATGACACCGTTTGATGAAGTGTTTTAAATTTAATTAAATGATAACTTTCTATTGGTAGAACAAGAACAAGAACGATGAGGCAGGAGATCTCCATCCTTGTAAAATTGATTTTCACAGGGCAATTCATCCTATTCAGATGAAGACTATAGTTTTGAAATGAGAATATATATGAGATGGAGCCAATGATTGGTAAATTCATCGTAATAATAATGCCAATATTCTTATAATAACTAGTATGACAGTTTTAAATTTAGATTGATTTGAGAATCAAGCTGAATAAGATTTAAGGTGCCAATATTTATAATCTTTCCATATATTCTTATAGTGGTTAATTAATAAATGAGTTCCATCTATTTATCTGTTTATATATTATGAAAAGTCCGAGAATTATGGTAGATATGCAAGGCAATCCCTAAAACTATACTTACATTCTTTAATTTAGTTTATCAGAAGAAAAAAAAACTCTTTAATGTTAATATTTACTAAAAGCCTCAATGTAAAAATGAATCAAAAACTCCCTATTTAGTTTGGCTGCAACTGCAATCTATTCATGTCTGCAATTAGCAATGAATTTCTTCTTAACATTACTAAAATTACGTGAGAAGGAAGCTCGAAATATGAAAAGTAGTGGTCATCAATACACATAAAGGCATGCTTGATGAAGGAAAATTATTAAATACAAAGCTTACATAAGGACCAAAATAAACACGACATTATTAAATACTAGACTTAAATCAAAACAAATTGGAATTAACCAATCTAGTTAACAATGCAAGAAAATAAAAATTAACAAAAGGTCTTAATGCATGTCATGTGCTATATAGGGAATAAATTCACTTTACAAATTTGCACTTGGTGTTCTTAAACCGATTGGCCGATCCATTATTTGCAGCTAACGGCACCTTCAATCCGCAAAAGACCTTGGCATCTAACTTATCGAGAAACAGAATGAACCTCATGACAATAGCATAACTTCCATTATCCTTCTCTTTGTTAAACAACGAGATCTGTGTATCACTGAGATTCAGCACTTGTTGTCCTCTAAACACGGTATGCATAGAAAATGATTTTCCTCCTTTGTTGACATAGGGGGGCTTCCACACGGACACGTTTTGGGTACTAAACCTCTGGTCTAGGTAGAAAGCATTGCCTTCAATGGCGGTATAGTCGTAAGTGAACTTCATGCTGGGATTACGGATGGTGATGTTAAGAGCCATGCTGTATTGGATAGTCTTATTTGTGTAATCGAACTGTGATAGTGAGGCATCGGTCACGTAAAACTTGGGATTTTGGGGTAAGAAAACCACCAGACCGATGCAAAGTGTCAGGGACAATAGGACGATTATTGAAGAGGTGATTATGAGAGAACAGCAAGCCATGGAATTGGGATGAGTAAGCTAGGGATGAAGGATTTGGAGATGAATGAAGAAATTAAGAACAAACAAATGGGAGAGCTAGGTTTGGTTTGGGTTTGGGTTTTTGTGGGATTCAAGTGTGGGGTGCTGTGCTTTATATAGATGGGTGTGTCCGTGTAGTGCTAATTATAATTGGAAATTAGTCCCGTAATTTTGTTTTGTAATTACTTGGCACAAACATACATAACAATATACTGACAGTACAAATCTAATTTTACATTAAAAGTTGAGATTGAATTATTTCCGCCAAATATATAGGACACGCTTTAAAATTGATTTCAACACAATATTATATGATCTCATTGCCTTGTATCGCAAGAAATTGTTTTTTTTTTTTTTTTTTTATTGAAATGATAAGAAATCAAATCCGATTTAATTTGCTATGAATTACAAAACTTTGTCTACAAGTCTAATTATCAGATGAATTTTTAATTTATCATATTCTTACTCATGAGATTTAAAATTTTACGATTCTCATTTTTGCGATGCTTTGGATATATTATTTGATTTGTTCTCAATCAATTATGAAACGCGTCCCCCTTCTAAGCCTGTATTACAGGCAGTCTACCATTTATAGCTGCAACACGTATAATAATTTCCAATATTTCCTAAACTTTCCTCATAAGGCATGTTTACATTTTGGTTGATTATATTAAATATATATATATATAATTGAATTAATTTTATTTTTTTTAACCAAAAACTATTTTATTAAATTATAATGGTTAATAAATGATTTAGATCTGTTTATTAGGTCGATAATAGGGTAGATATTCAAATTCAATCCCTGAAATTATACATACATTATATATTTTTTTTAAGTTAATAAGGGAAAAAATGATATTGAATATTACAGAAAGCCTTATACATAAAAAGGAATCATGTCAGCATTTAGCAATAGCAATGAAATTCTTCTCCACATTCTTTTCGGGACAAAATATGACAATACCCCCCATTAATTAAAGTGATGTTCAATTCTAACCTTTCATAAATTTCAATTTCAATTTATAAAATTTGGTTATATGAATATAAATTAAAGCAGCTCGTCTTTCTAATTTCAATCAATTTATAAGAATTGGTTATATGTGGGAATAGTTTAATACTAATCATACGTCTTTTTAATGTACCAAAAGGAAAAATATTTTTTCATGGCTGTAAGTTAGCAGAGTAATGACACCGTTTGATGAAGTGTTTTAAATTTAATTAAATGATAACTTCCTATTGGTAGAACAAGAACGATGAGACATGAGATCTCCATCCTAGCAAAATTGATTTTCACAGGGCAATTCATCCTATTCAGTCAGATGAAGACTATAGTTTTGAAATGAGAATATATATGAGATGGAGCCAATGATTGGTAAATTCATCGTAATAATGCCAATATTCTTATAATAACTAATACGACATGTTTAAATTTAGATTGATTTTAGAATCAAGCTGAATAAGATTTAAGGTGCCAATATTTATAATCTTTCCATATATTCTTATAGTGGTTAATTAATAAATGAGTTCCATCTATTTATCTGTTTATATATTATGAAATGTTTATATTTGCTAAAGGCCTCATTGTAAAAATGAATCAAAAACTCCCCATTTAGTTTGGCTGCAACTGTAATCTATTCAGTGTCTGCAATTAACAATGAATTTCTTCTTAACATTACTAAAATTACGTGAGGAGGAAGCTCGAAATATGAAAAGTGCGGGTCATCAATATACATAAAGGCATGCTTGAAGGAAAATTATTAAATACAAAGCTTACATAAGGACCAAAATAAACACGAAATTATTAAATACTAGACGGAAATCAAAACAAATTGGAATTAACCAATCTAGTTAACAATGCAAGAAAAGAAAAATTAACAAAAGGTCATAATGCATGTCATGTGCCATATAGGGAACAAATTCACTTTACAAATTTGCACTTAGTGTTCTTAAACCCATTGGCTGATCCATTATTTGCAGCTAAGGGCACCTTCAATCCGCAAAAGACCTTGGCATCTAACTTATCGAGAAACAGAATGAACCTCATGGCAATAGTATAACTTCCATTATCCTTCTCTTTGTTAAACAACGAGATTTGTGTATTACTGAGATTCAGCACTTGTTGTCCTTTAAACACGGTATGCATAGAAAATGATTTTCCTCCTTTGTTGACATAGGGGGGCTTCCACACGGACACGTTTTGGGTACTAAACCTCTGGTCTAGGTAGAAAGCATTGCCTTCAATGGCGGTATAGTCGTAAGTGAACTTCATGCTGGGATTACGGATAGTGATGTTAAGAGCCATGCTGTATTGGATAGTCTTATTTGTGTAATCGAACTGTGATAGTGAGGCATCGGTCACGTAAAACTTGGGATTTTGGGGTAAGAAAACCACCAGACCGATGCAAAGTGTAAGGGACAATAGGATGATTATTGAAGAGGTGATTATGCAACATTTGAGAGAACAGCAAGCCATGGAATTGGGATGAGTAAGCTAGGGATGAAGGATTTGGAGATCAATGAAGAAATTAAGAACAAACAAATGGGAGAGCTTGGTTTGGTTTGGGTTTTTGTGGGATTCAAGTGTGGGGTGCTGTGCTTTATATAGATGGGTGTGTCCGTGTAGTGCTAATGATAATTGGAAATTAGTCCCTTAATTTGTTTTGTAATTACTTGGCACGAACATACATAATAACAATATACTGACAGTACAAATCTAATTTTACATTAAAAGTTGATATTGAATCATTTCTGCCAAATATATAGGACACGCTTTTAAAATTGATTTCAACACAATATTATGTGATCTCATTGCCTTGTATCACAAGAATTTTTTATTTTTTCTTGAAATGATAAGAAATCAAATCCGATTTAATTGCTATGAATTACAAAACTTTGTCTACAAGTTTAATTATCAGATGAATTTTTTTTATCTATTTTCGTCATATTCTTACTTATGAGATTTAAAATTTTGCGATTGTCATTTATGCAATGCTTTGTATATATTGTTTGATTTGTTCTCAATCAATTATGAAACGCGTCCCCCTTTCTAAGCCTACATTACAGATAGTCTGCCATTTATAGCTACAACACGTATAATTAGTTTTTGTCCATATTGCTAGGTGACTAAACATTTCTATGATATGATAATTTCCAATATTTCCTAAACTTTCCTCATAAGACATGTTTACAATTTTGTTAATTATATTTAATATATATATAATTGAATTATTATTTTTTTTACCAAAAACTATTTTATTAAATTAAAATGGTTAATAAATGATTTAGATCTGTTTATTAGGTCGATAATTAGGGTAGATATTCAAATTCAATCCCTGAAATTATACGTACATTATATATATATTTTTTAAATTTTAATAAGGAAAAAAAATGATATAGAATATTACTGAAAGCCTTATACATAAAAAGGAATCATGTCTGCATTTAGCAATAGCAATGAAATTCTTCTCTACATTTCTTTTCGGGACAAAACATGACAATAACCCCCATTAATTAAAGTGATGTTCAATTCTAACCTTTCATAAATTTCAATTTCAATTTATAAAATTTGGTTATATGAATATAAATTAAAGCTGCTCGTCTTTCTAATTTACCAAAAAAAAAAATAGAATAGAGACTTCAATCCAATTACACCAATAATTTCAATCAATTTATAAGAATTGGTTATATGTGGGAATAGATTAACACTAATCATACGTCTTTTTAATGTATCAAAAGAAGAAGAACCAGGTTAAGTTATTCTAATTACACCAGTAATTGAATATATGAATATGTTCCATGTATTGCTTTTTAATTATATATGTTCATCTCAAATTACAGAGCAAAAAAAATAAGAATACTCTTAATTATATTGCTAAAATTAAGGGAGAAGGCTTGATTGAAATGAAAAGAGATGTTTGATCAATTGAATTAATTATCAATATGTATATGCTTGAAGGAAAATTTGTTAGGTCTGAAAGCAAATTAGAGAGCTTGGTTTGGGTTTTGTGGGATTGAAGGTGAAGCATGGGTTTATACGTTGTGCTAAATTGGAAATTCCGTTAATTTTTTATTTATTGAAAAAGTCTGATAATTTTATTTTGTATTTAGTTGGACACAAAGCATATATACGTGGACTTAATATTTTGTAAATGTAATTAAGCATTGATATAATTTCACACTCAGTAGTTTAAGCATTGTTATAAGGTCTTTTTATTCATGACAAATGTTGGACTAAATGGAGTTCTATTAATTGTAAGAATATGCAAGTTAGGCTGTAGTTGAAGCAATTACCTCTAGTACAATTGACAAATTTAAAATTATGATGAACAATATGCATATATCCAAGAAAAACTCAAACTGAGTTTTCATGTATAATGAGTTCATGGTAAAACCAACACCTTATTATAAGATTTTTGTTCCTAGTTGTCTACGAAAGACAATCTCAAATTCTCAATCCTTGATTTTGGACAAGAACATGTTACAATATACAAATGACTACAAAATCTTCCTCACTTTGAAGTTTATAGTACAAATGAGGTGGTAATATATTATAATATTAAGCCTCAGATAATAAAGAAAGTTTCGTCTCAGAAAACCAATGTACTGCATTAAAGAAAATTTCTCTATATTTTATGCTGTTGGCACATTGCAGTTGCTGAATCATTCTGAAAGCTACAACTACAATTTATCCAGTCGAGGTAAGATAATGGTCACTATGCCTAATTTCTAATGTCCAATGCATTTATGCAAAGAACTAACTAAATGTTAGCCAAGAAACTACATACGTGGAAATAATTAATTATAACATTAATCAATGAAAGAAAAAAAGAAAACCCCAGCTTGCAGCTTAGCAGGCATTGAGTGCTTCCCCATTGCTCAGTTTTGGCCTTCCTCGTTTCTTCAGGAGCTCAAACACCGGCAATCTCCTAACACTGATAACAAAGCAGAACTTTCTGGTTTCAGCATGGAGAAACATCCAAACTGTAACAAAATCTTCATGCTTATGCAACTGATGAGGTTCACTAAAAACTTTCCATCCTTGATGCAATACATAAAGCCGGTTTCTCCAATTCTTCAATACCATTGGAAATTCATTACCATTTAAATCAAACGTGGTGACTGGAACTCCAACAGTGAGATTCTCCTCATTGTTAAACCATTCCAAGATGCATTCTTCCACATCACTTTTGTTAAATGCCAGTCTATTTTGATTACCCTTCACATCGATTTCTGTCAAGTTGCTTCTCAAAAGGCAAACTGCAATTTCTGATTAGGCATTGGAGGTAACTTGGGATTGGTGGGATTCTTGGGAGGACATAATCATCCTTGAAAAAAATCTAATCTTGGGTGTCCTGGCAAGTTCTTGTTGGGAGATTTGGAGGGAATTTTTATTTTTATTGCTGACCCTTTTGCAGAATTTTGAATTTGCAGGGCTTTTGACTTGTGTTCTGCCACTGGGTTTGGGTTGGCTCTATTTTCACCAAGAAACTTAATTTTCAATTCATGCAGCTCTTTTGCCGCGTTCTCATTCAGTTTTTCGTGCTTTAGAGAAGCTAGATCCTGGGCTGCCTCTGTTTCTTACTCTGGTTTGTAATTGACAACACCCTTTCCATTGAGCAGTTTTCTCTTTGATCTTTCAGCCATTGTTTCTTTCCTACCCCAGCCGTTTCTCACAAGAAAGAGTGAGAGAAATACTGAGAGAGAGGGATTTAAAGAGGATGCCTCGAGGAATCAGAGAAACTGTTTAATAGAGATTTTCTTGAATTATGGTAAAACTTTTCCACTAAAAAGGGAAACTAATTTGGGCTAATTAGGCAAAGAGTTAGGTTATAGTATATTTAATTTTAATTTTTTCTTTAAGCCCTAAGACTAAACTCTATATCCCTACTTCTATACTCAGATACTGTCAACTGACTAGGCCTCTGTTTGGCCTTATTCCATACCACCAGCCAGACTTAGAAACAGATTATGGCCTTCAATTATTCGCTTAGTTAGTATTAATGGTCTAAGAGATTCAATTAGTGAGCACTTTTAAGCACCTGGGATCAATAACTCAACATGGAGAAATAGAAGAGAATGTTTCACATAGAATTAGAGCAAATTGGCTGAAATGGAAAAACCATTCAGGAAGTCTTTGTGATCACAAGATACCTTTACAGATAAATGAAATAAGCATTTTGGATTCATGTTGTCATGATACTCTGAACGTAAGTCATCCATGGGACTCTCAATCCTCTTCTTTTCTGCGTATTAACTGGATCTTATGCAGTTCATGGTCAAAATTTTAGGACATAAATACTCATAAAAAAGAGACCGGTGGCATTTACTACGATATCTTTCACTACAGGAGCCAAATCCTCAACTCCGCTACATCATCAGAAGAGGTGCAGCAGTTTTCATTTATAGGAGCACAAGCACTTGCTACCTAATTGCCATGCACCTTCCCAAGCCAGTTAACAATCAGAAACAGAAAGGACTGAATGAGAAAATCCTATAAATCACACAGTCGGATGAGGATAGAAGGGCCCGTTCAGATAGGCGTCCTAGGAAGGTCGGGTTGCATCAGTGACCTGTTTGGCATTTCGCATGAATCTATTTTTTGGATCATGGTCACAACCACAACTTTTGAATAACCCAAACACACTCAAAAGGCAACTAATGCAAAGACCATAGAACTCGCCTTGCCTTGCCTTGCCTCCAGCCATAAATAACTCTAGTAAGATTCAGAGAATTCAGAATTAAACATAAATGATCAATAGATGAAATATTATCCCTCATTTAAATTATTAGTAACTGCTAAATACATAATATTCTTGTAGTTTCTAAAAGATAAGATCAACCATTTTCTACAAAAAAGAGAGTCTATTTTCAACCAGAACCACAAGCTGTGCTTAAGAATAGTATGAACTTCAACAATCAACACTTCAGCATAAAAACAATCTTGACCTTTTAATATCCACTAGGCAGCTATGATATTACTCAGAACAGTGTCACATTGTATATCATCCATCAGTTCTCTGCCACCTGGCCACAATCTTCAATTACAACTTTCTCTGAAGTACTGCCACTATCCGAACCGACCTTTTCCATATCCTTCACCACACTGTATCCATCAACAATTTTTCCAAATACAACATGCCTCCCATCAAGCCATGGAGTCTTCTCAGTACATATAAAGAACTGAGAACCATTTGTATTAGGGCCAGCATTTGCCATGGAGAGAATACCAGGCCCTGTGTGCTTCAGCTTGAAATTTTCATCAGCAAATTTCATGCCATATATTGACTCTCCTCCAGTTCCATTTCCCCTAGTAAAATCTCCTCCCTGACACATGAAATTTGGGATAATTCGGTGAAATGCTGAGCCTTTGTAGTGTAAAGGCTTCCCGTATGTGCCAATCCCCTTCTCCCCAGTGCACAGAGCTCGAAAGTTTTCAGCAGTTTTCGGGGTGGCATCTGCAAATAGCTCCATAACTACTCGACCTGCTTTCGCCTTCCCAATCAAAATATCAAAGAACACTTTAGGGTTTTTGGGGTTTGGCATCTTGTTGATTATGACAAAGCAGCCTGAATCCTGTAAAGAATAAATGTTTAAGGAGTAAATCTTACAAAAATTAATGGTAGCTCCTGTAGACACCAAAATTTAGGAATTTGTTGTTTCCCATTTCACCTTGTCTGATTAGTAGTTGGAATATTGGAGTTAACTTTTGTTGTCTTGATTTAAGGATTTAACAATGTGAGCATATGATGTTTGCCACAGTGTCTTACCATTTTCATGTTCAGTCAACTGAAAAAGAGAAAGATACACTATGGCAACAGTAAATGTAGCTTATGATTATGTTATGTGCTGATGGAGGCACTAATCAGCACAAGACCGTCAATAAGCACAGATGGAGTTAAATTCTCATACTTTTTAATGGACACGATTCAATAAGAATCATCACTACTTTAATGGGACATTTTCTAATAGCTTTTCCTTGAAACATATCACTTAATTCAATTTAGCAGAAAAACACCACAACTAAAACATAAAAGAGATAAAATAGAGATTGTACTACATCACAGCACTGGCCATTCATCAAACTTAAAACACCCATAAGATGAGTACGGTATCCAACAGCATTTCAACTTATTTTCTTGCGAGAAAAAAAAAATTTACAATTTCCAATAAAAAAAAGGTACCATAGATTGTTTATCATAGAATCATAGATATTAAACCCTTAACAATACTAGAAATTTGGTTAAGTGATGAGAAATGTGCATCATCCTACGCAAAATCCTGAGGATTAAGTACATCCAGAGTACGGAAACAAAGGGATGATCAGTGGTTTTGCACAAGTTTTGAGCTCACAGGATTTGATAAAGCACCTGTAAGCCTTCGATATGTGCCCTGTCAAACTAATATGCCCAAAGAGATTTCAAAATCTTGTTCGAATAATTGGAGAAATTACAGGTATTTATAAATCAAGTTGGAAAAGATGAAACATCCGAGACAGAAAAGCTAGTACCTTGGATTGAGGTTCCTGGTGATTTGAACAATTAGGGTTTTAGCAGCAACCGATAATATATTCAGTACTGCAGAGAGTTAGGGTTTTAGACTAATATATCTATGATACTGGCTCTGGCTCCTTTTGCCCGGTCTAAACCCGCCAGATTTCCATTTCCGTAACTGAGATAGGCTTGGCAAATTTATGGCCCGTATGTGTTGGACTTTTAATCTTATGGCCATTGAGGCCCAACTGATTCTTAAATTTTTTTAATACAAACAATGGATTAGTTTACTCTTTGTATTTATTTACGTCTTCGTTATTGCTTGAACCTGTGACTGACATTTTTCCTTCCTTCAGTCAATGTTTTGCAAGTTGTATTAACAATTAATTAGAACAGATCTTAAATCTTTTCAGTTTTGTGGTGATGGTGGTGATGTTAATTATTTGAACATGTAGTTTTATGTACACTTGGGTACCTTGGATTGAGGCCCAACTGATCTTTTTCTTAAGGTTAGGCTGGAAATGTATAAATATCATTGGCTATGGATAAAGGAAAATTCTATCTTTTGAGAAGTAAAGAAAGCATGGACCTTTCCTCCATGGTTACAAGCAATACCCACCTCTCTCCTCTTCTCCTCCCTCTTTCAATTCAAAAATTCCAGCATTTCACTCCTTCTTCCACCTTCAAATTCACCCAAATCCCACCCAAAGAGACACACCTATCAAACACTTCTCCCACCCTTCACCAACTACAACCCAACCTCGAAGAAACAGAGCAAATCCATGCCCACCTGATCAAAACCCATTTTGATACTACCCACCAAGTTCCTTTTAAAGCAATTCAGTCCTACTCTAGCAAATCATCCACGCACAGTTTCCTAATAACCTCTTACATTAAGAACAATCACCCAGAAAATGCACTACAAATATATTCACATATGCGTAAAACGGAGACTGAGGTGGACAATTTTACTATACCATCGGTTCTCAAAGCTTGTGGCTTGATCTCTTGGATCATACTAGGGAAAGAGATACACGGTTTCGTGGTAAAGAATGGAATGGATAAGGATGTTTTTGTATGTAATGCTTTAATCCACATGTACAGCGAAGGTGGGAGCTTTGAGTCTGCACGCTTTTTATTTGATAAAATGGCAAAGAGAGATGATGTAACTTGGAGTACGATGATAAGGAGCTATGTACAGAGCAGGTTGCTCCTTGAAGCATTGGAATTTATAAGACAAATGCATGCTGTGGGTGTTAAGCCGAGTGAGATTGCCATGATAAGCATGGTTAATCTCTCTGCAGACCTTGCCGATATCAAATTGGGGAAAACAATGCATGCATATGTTCTAAGGAATAGTAACCATGAAAAATTGGGAGTTCCTTTAACGACTAGTTTGATAGATATGTATGCTAAGTGTGTTAATTTAGCTTATGCTCGAAGGCTCTTTGATGGATTGTCTCAAGCAAATATTGTTTCATGGACTACCATGATTGCAGGCTATATACGCTGCAATGATATAAACGAGGGAGTAAGGCATTTTGTCAAAATGCTTGGAGAGGGAATCTTTCCGAATGAGGTTACAGTGTTGAGTTTGGTTACAGTGTGTGGGTCTGCAGGAGCCCTAGGTCTGGGCAAGCAATTACATGCTTACTTTCTGAGAAATGGGTCTAGGATTCCTTTGGCTTTGGAAACTGCTCTTGTTGATATGTATGGTAAATGTGGTGATGTCAAAAGCGCAAGAGCTCTCTTTAATAGCATTCCAAACAAAGATGTAATGATGTGGAGTGTCATGCTTTCAGCTTATGCAAAAGCCAATAGTATAGATCAAGCATTCAATCTCTTTACCAGGATGACTAGTCATGGTATAAGGCCAAACGAGGTAACAATGGTTAGTCTCCTTTCATTATGTGCAGAAGCTGGAGCCCTTGACATGGGCAAGTGGATCCATGCTTATTTAGGCAAACAAGGCATCAAAACAGATATGATTCTTAGGACTTCTTTGGTGGACATGTATGCCAAGTGTGGTGACATAGATGGTGCGCTTGGACTGTTCAGGGAAGCCACTGAACGAGACATCTGCATGTGGAATACCATGATGGCAGGATTCGCAGTACATGGTTGTGGTGAGGAAGCATTGGAACTTTTCTCAGAAATGGAAAGAGTAGGAGTTATTCCTAACGACATCACCTTTATTGGAGCTCTTCATGCTTGTAGTCATGCTGGAATGGTTGTTGAAGGGAAAAGGCTTTTTCAGAAAATGACTCATGGTTTCAGCTTGATACCAAAGGTTGAGCACTATGGGTGTATGGTAGATCTTCTTGGTCGAGCAGGACTGCTCAAAGAGGCTCAAGAAGTCATTAGTAGCATGCCAATGAGACCAAACATCATTATATGGGGATCTCTGCTTGCTGCATGCAAGCTCCACAAGAATCTCAACCTAGGGGAATGGATTGCTAGACAATTTGTTGTATTGGATCCCAAAAGTTGTGGATATAATGTTATGATGTCAAACATATATGCAGCAGCAAACAGATGGAGTGATGTTACCAGGGTGAGACATGCTATGAAAGTTGTAGGAATTAAGAAAGAACCTGGCATCAGCTCGATTGAAGTAAATGGTTCGGTTCATGAATTTGCAATGGGAGACAAGACACACCCAGAAACTGGAATTATCTATAATATGATTGCTGAGATGACTGATAAGTTAAGAGATGGTGGATACACCCCTAACACATCTGCTGTGCTTCTAAATATAGATGAGGAAGAGAAAGAAACCAAACTTCGATACCATAGCGAGAAATTGGCAATGGCTTTTGGTCTCATTAAGACAGCTCCCGGTGTTCCTATTCGGATTGTTAAGAATCTGCGAGTTTGTGATGATTGTCATAATGTAACCAAGTTATTATCTAAGATCTATGGGAGGGTTATAATAGTCAGAGACCGAAACCGCTTTCACCACTTCAAAGAAGGATCTTGTTCTTGTGGTGATTACTGGTAGTAGGACTTTCTAACTTCACGTACACGTAAAAAATTTCCAGGCTCTTAATCCGCTTGAAAGAGAGACCAAATCAATGAGATTTGGCCTTGATTACACCCTATTTTTTCCCATCAAATTCTCTCAAACTATATTGAAAATTACAACTTGCAATCACTATTTTATTTGTTACAAGCAACTTCCAAGTTCCCGTGGAAGAAGAGCACTAGGGACAATCCAGACATGGCACCGATCTAAAAGTTCGCTTTGTGTACCATTTGATCATATTGGAATAAAACGACCAATATTTCATCCCCATTTACGTTGCCCATTCTATGGTCCAAACTGCTCAGAGATGCCAATTGGGCGGCAGTTCAAACTTCTCACAATGTTTGGCAAATATCACCCAACCCGGTTATGTCAATTGTCTTAAAATTCTATTTAATTTTACAATTAGATGACAAGAATTTTACCTGATATAAAAGTCAAGTAAATCGGCTGGGTTGATTTTATAATAGAAGTTTGTTTCAAAGTAGTCTGGTAATTATTTTTAACAAATATTAAAAAAAAACAATTTAACTAAATAAACACGAACATGGTTTCTGATATAAGTAAGAGTTGGACAAGAGTATTATGCGAGTCTGAGTCCAGGTCGTATCTAATCATTGCCATCCCTAATTATTAACTATTCCACCTGATTTCATCTTCCCAATTTGGGGTTTGACATCTTGTTTGATTGAGAGCAAGGAGCTTGATTCTGTATGGTTCCAATAGAGAATAGATACTTAAGGTGTAAATCTTGCAAAGATTAGTGGCAGCTTCCACTAAATTCTTTCCTGAAAACTTGTTGACAAAACATCCTTTACAAAAAAGGATTGCGGATTGCCATAAGCTAGGAAATAAGAGTTTGTTTTCCATTTCAGCTCGTCTGATATGCAGTTGGACTACTGGGAGTTGACTTTTGTTTTGTTTTTCACTTGTTAATGTTTGCAAGAACCAAAAAATATTATAAAATCTGTTAAAAATACATAATACATAAGAATTGTAAATCACATTTTTTATTACTTTTTCTCATTTTAAAATTTTACCGAACTATACCAAATGCGTGATGTTCTTTCATGACACTGTAATTTACATTCTCTTTCCTTCCAAATTTTTCAGGTTGATTTTTACTTCGAAGGTACAGTGTATCTTTAACTCCGGTTGTACTATTACTATACAATACCTTAGGAGCCATATCTACAAGTTTGTGCTACAAGTCACCTGGACATTTCAAGAAAGAAGAAAAAAGCTCTAACGGGCTTGGTTTCATAATTTCTGAATCAAATTACGCACGCCATCCAAACAAGATGGAGAGTTAAAAAAGTAATACGATAAATGATCTAAAAAGCTAAATCCATTCTTTCTAGGGATAAAGCTTAATCACAGAAATGGTTAGCAAAATGAAACCCCTATACTTTGTATGTCATAAATACTAAGTTTTCTTTTAACATCTCTACGTCAGAATCTTGAATTTTGGATTTTGTTGAACTTCAAAAATATTTATAATAGAATTATTTGCCACAAGATCTTCAAGAAAACCTCACAAGCCTTCACCTGCACGTTGCAAGACTCTCCGGAGCTCATCCGCTATCCCTTGCAGGAGAACAGGTTTTCGGATTACTCCATTCATTCCCACCTGTAGGCATCTCTCCCACACATTATCCTCGGCACTTGCTGTCAGGGCTATGATCAATGGCCAATTACGGCTGCGGAACTTCCTAATTCTCGTTGCCACTTCAAAACCATCCATGTCAGGCATTTGAAGATCCAAAAATATAATTCGGGATGAATTCTCGGAAGAACTTAAAGCAGCCAGGCATTCAAACCCAGATGAAACAGCAGTTACTTGACAACCTAGCTTCTCAAGCAGCTTCTTGGTCACCATCCTGTTTACATCATCATCATCAGCTAGTACAACCTTTAGGCCTCTAAACTGAGAGTTAGAACTTGGATTCTCAGAGGAATCTTTCAGTGCAAACATGGCTCTTCCAATTGATGATTGGAGTTGGAATCTAAGGAGAAGTGTCATGCTTTGTGCAAATCCCATCGTGTTTGGGGATATCCAGATATTGCCTTGCATCATCTGCATATTATTTTCCATTGAAAATTCAGGGTTTCTAGAAAAATCAAAGCATCGCATAGATAATATACCAGATTCAGATTATTCACTATCCAATATGATTATACCCAACCAAAATCTGTAATCTAACTGTTAAGAACCTTACCCAACTAAATAAGAGAAGGAACAATTAACCTTTTCATGTTTAAAATTTCAACAAACAATATTGTTTTCCAGGAAACTATCAGAATGTGAATATATAATATTTTTTGGCTTGCAGCTACATACTTTAGATTGTTTAGCTAATCAAATAAAAATGTTTGTTCTATTCATATTGGGTAACTCGTATCTTCTCCCCCCTCTAAGTATCTTATATAACTAAATGGATAACCATTTTAATTGAAAACAAATACCCTACATGACAAGTTCACAGGGTAAGAGCCTAGAAATGTTCCTGCCCATCAACATTTTTGGATGGAGTGAAATCTCTAATTCTCTATTATTAATGCAGCTTTTATCCATACCAATGAAAATCACGGATAGAAAATGACAAATGGATTTTAAAGAAGAAAAAATATGAGGCACCTACCTGCACTAACTTTTTGCACATGTTGAAGCTAAGATCCTCCTTAAGTTCACTGTTGTAGTGTCTCTTACCAATATGATGCACTGTTGAAATTGAACCATTTGACTGAACACTTGTATCCATGATTTCAAATTCAAACTTTATACAGACATAGTCATCTTGCATGTGTGATCTCCACATTCCCAAATTTCTATCATCCTTTCCCCCACTACCACTTTGTAGGAAAACTCGAAAGATGATGGTTCCTCGATCATATATGTTCAAAAGATACCCCATCATATGCAAAATTACTTGAAATGCCCTCCCCTCATCACCAATCACCAGATCAGGCAAGGAGCTCTGAACATCAATTTCAAAACCAAAGCGTTTATATACACACGAACACTTGGCAAGGCAAGAAGCTTCTCTGATCATGGAATGTAGATGGAAAGCCCTAATCTCTAAAGGTAACCTTCCTTTATCATTTGCTGAAATATCCATTACATCATTTATCAAAGTTGAGAGAACACTGCTGGTTTTCACCATTGTGTCAACAATAATCCTCTGTTCAGAGTTCATATTTTCCTCTTGAAACAAGGAAAGCAAGCCCAGGATTGAATGCATCGGCCTCCGCATCCCATGACTCATCACCTTCTGAAATGAGTTCCTTGCCTGACTTGCCATCAGTGCATTCTTTCTAGCCTGTTGCAATGCTCGATTTTGCTCCCCTAGCTTCTCTCTCATTAGCTGGGACTCTTCTAGAACTGAAGCATGAGACAAAGCTACAGCCACCTGGTCAGCAACCACTTCCACTATCTCCATCTCATGATAGCTCCAGCCCCTAGAGTTTACACTAGGAAGAACCAAAACCAGTATAGCATAAGCCGTCTCAACCAACACTGGTGTCCCTCCTTTGAAATTGGAAACATGAAGCAGTGGCATCCGAATAGATGCAACAGCACCTGACTCACTAGATCCACCAGAGCTTGCAACTCCAAGAGCTGATTCAGGCCTTAGAATTCTTACCCCCTTACTCTCTTTTATCTCTAATACATCGGGATCATTTAAAGGAATAGAACGGTGATAATTCATTGAAGAGTTTGGTCTCAACTCATGGGTTAGGTACATCTCTCTTCTGTCCTCATTTGGCATCCAAACTGCACAATTATATAAGTCCAAAGTCTTGGAAAGCTCAACAAGAGTAGTGTATAATATATTGTGTTTATCAAGAGATTTCCTAATTTCTCGGGTCAGCATCCGAACATGCCAGCTTGCGTCCTTTTGTATCTTCATCATCTCAACTTCTTGGTCTAATTCTAACACATTCTGCCTCAAGAAAAGCTCTCTCACTTTTATCTTGAGAACAAGAGGGAACAAAGTCAAAAGGGTTATAGCAGTTGCACATGAGACAAGGGCCGTAAGGAATTTGGCAATGGTAAGAGCAAGCATCAACTGGAATGAGTGAGGGCCATAGTATGTCCATCCATTGAGCAAATGAGTCAAGCCACAAAGGACTATAAATGCAATAAACTGGAGGAGGACCCATTTGAATGGAAAGTTGGAGCAGCTAACAAAGTAAAGGAGTTCAATGGGGATCGAAAAGTACGCTACTGCAATCAAGAAATCACTCACTTTTTGGCACTCTAAAATGCTCTGTATGCTCCAACCCCCCTCTTCATCACAATTACAATGTCCATATTCATTATCGATGGCAGAAACAGAGATGATGAGGTAAAAAATAAAAAATGTAGAACTTCTCATCTATTAAAATCTAGGAAATCCAAATTAAGACCCCCAAGAGTGTAAATACTATTAATTTTTCTTTTCTCCAAGCAAAACCCTTGTACGATATGTACTACTAATCTGCCATGCTTCAAGATCTAAATCGCCAATCTAACTCCTTTCACAAAGCGACATACCCATCTGGAACAAGTCAAGATCTAGCATACCCATCTTCCCAAACTCCAGGATTCCATTATTCAAATTTCTACTATTCCGTATTACTGTGTAGAAATTTGTGCCCGGTAAGCAAAGCTTTCTAATTCATTATAGCAATATGACAAGAATAAGAAATTAAAGAGCTTGGTAAAAACCACGTATCTTAACTCATAGAAGAAAGATCAATGCTTAGTAACAAAGGATGAGAGAGACCTGCTTCAATTTAATATGGCAATGCAGCTCAAAGAACGAAGCTCGTGCTTCTGCGTCAAGACAGACTTCAAAGTTTGAGCTCTGATTTTCCCAATCCAACCTTAATCTTCCAAAAAAGTTGAACACAAAATCGCTCAAATCCAATTAAGCAAGTGATCGCAAATGAGACAAACCAAACCCGATAGAAAACCAATCGTCAAGGTGAAGATATAGCCCTAACGATTCAAGGTGGAGTTGGAGCTAGAGCAATTTTTGTTGAGCCATTGAGCTGCCCATTTATCTAATTCTCTCTCTCCTCTATGCATTCAAAGGAAAAACTTTGACGCGGAGGAGAATAAGCGACAATAACAAAAGCGGTGTCCGAATGACTAAACTAACAAAGAAAGAGGGGGTAATGTGGTGGGACCCACACAGATATCAGTGAAGAGAACCTAGACAAATTCTTTTTTCTGCATCCAGGTCATATCCAGAAGTCTTTTTTTTTTTTTTTTTTTTTTAGTGCTAGTATTTTGTAATTTCAAATCACTTAAATATTATAATAGAATTACTATTATTATTTATTTATTTTTAGATGAAGATATATGAACTTTCAGTTTCAATTTCAAGAATAAATCATCAAATGCATTACTTAGTTAAGAACTTTTTTCTGAAATATTTGCATTTCCAAGTAATTATCATTTGGTAAAAGATGCAACACATTTTGTATTGTTTAATATTTTTATATAAAGGTATATTATTAATAATGATGTAAATTTATTGGTTATTGCGAATATTTGGATAGGTGAATCTTATTAGATTTGGATAGGCAACAAAAAAATTATAACTGAGAAGGGGGCACGTGTGATTCTGCATTTCAGCAACGTGAGCACGTGCTGCATGCATTTAATGGTGAAACTATGAGCATGGGAATTTCTCCCCGGATAATATATTTAATAAGGCAACTATTCCAAGTTCCGAAATGGTAAAATTGAGTAAATCTTTCATGGAGACAGATAATTGCATTCTCTTTTACTAGCTAAATGGTAAAATATTTGGAGCTGCGTCAATGCCAATGAACCTGAGGGTTGAAAAGCAAGCAAAGCCTCAAAAAGACAATACATGAAGGAATTAGTATAACATATTAAAGACGGGTTCGACTTGGTCATGGGAGGAAAACGTTTCCAAGTTTCCAACCCTCATTATATAATTTTATTCAAAGAGATCAATAATTCAATATAACCCCCCTGTTGTCCTGCTTTTGAGAGTATCACCACCAATCACAAAGGAACTATGTAATTTCACACAAGCCATTAGTATAACATACTTAAGACATGTTAGACAGAGATAATTGCCTTCTCTTTTTGTACCACTACAGCAGCTGATACTGAAATCTGAGCTATACTTTCACATTATCACCCACATCAAACCACTACCAGGTCAAGCTTTCAGCTTTGTCAGAAACACGGTTTTCCCCGTTGCAAAGGCCTTTTTTTTTTTTTTTTTTTTTGGGTGGGGTACATTTTATTTAACAAATTCACAGGGCTGGACACATTGACAACATTGCCTGTAACTAAAAATTTCAAAAGAAATGCACTACTTAAGCTATTCCAAGATGTATATTTTAGCTACTACCTTATTCGTCCTACTCTAAATAATAAACATGATAAGAGGCCAATAATAATGAGCAGGTATTAGCCAGCAACTTGATATTAAATACACTATGAGCAGATGAGACATGCCGATATTTCAATGAATACATGTGTAACTCCTACGTGCCGGTATCAAGTGACATTAATGACCACTAGGATGTAGAGATATCATTCACCGTCCATGGCAAAATGTTGCTTTCGAAACCCCCAAAGAATTCTTAATCGGGAATTTAGTCATAGTCACCATTTGCTCTAGATTGGTGTGCTCCAAGACCTGTTCTTCCTGAAAAAGAAAAAAAGGGAACTTCTGTTTCAGACGCTCGCTCTTGACCCATACAATCATGCACAAAAGCTTAAGGATTAGACCTGTCAGTTCATAGCCAGCAGTGTTTCTTGCATCTGGATGACCCCTCCAATCTGTGGGCTGTGAAGGGATCACATGGACACCCTGTGGTTGCACCATAAAATGACTTGCTCCAATAGTTTGATGATCATCATTTCCCCCGACTGGATTTCTACTGAAAAAGTCAACTGCTGAACGGAAGCCTCCACTTGATACTAATTCACCACCAACTGGTGATGGCAACCTTCTGGATGAAGCGTCACCTTTTACACCGGCGCCAACATCCTTCTTGTTGTCCATTGCAAATGTACCAACAATGACCTGTGGGGGGAAATAACAGATTAATTATGTACAGCAGGTTTCTATTGACTCTTACTGGTATGTCAATTTCCAGTTTGCAGCAAATGACTTCTCCTGAAGTAGATCAGGAGAAGAAAAAAAATAAAAATAAAATCCTCTTTTTATGTTTTTCCTTCTTTCAAATGGTTACCAAAACCCAAAAATGTACTGCTGATTGTATAATATCCTTTTTCCCTGCTGCCTCTCCCCTTCCTCACCTCCAACACACAAAAGACCCAAAATTGCCAGGAAGTATGATATAGGACACAGCTTGAAGTACCCCCATGTTACCAACTTTAAATATTAAAAAGTTACTTATACAGCTATACCTGCACTGGACCCGCGGCTTTCAAGGGTCCACCAACTCCTCCTCCTATGATTTGGCCATCAGTACAAGATAGGCATACACTGAGACCACCAGTCCTCCCTCCAAGATCGGTACGGATATAAGACCCAGAAAGTGAAATAATCTCAAACCGACCCTACCATAATGTCAAGAAGTTATATAAAACAACCACAATTGAATATGAGACTAAGTAGACACAGGATGCTTTCTTGATTTGTCTCACATTCTCACTGTTCAATAAAATTTCTGAAAATGAATGAGCAATTTCCTATGACTTGTAAATATAAGGGATGGAAATACATAAAAAAGGATGATTATTAGGAAACAACCGTATGCATTATGATGACATATTAACATGTAACCTCTATATTATGGGAAAACAAAAACAGGAGAGGACATCACGAGTTTGTATCACCAAATTGATGTTATATTTATAATCAGATAATCGAATTATCCAGCTGCTTATTATTGACAACAGCATAGTTGTTCTTGAAGATACCTAAAGACCATATTTGTTCTCTGGAAAGGGATGCACGAAGCATCCACAGAAAATCAAATTCAATGTTTTCTTACGAACAGAAGTTAAATCTAATGAGCCAACAGAAGCGGGTGCCTTTATCAGAGACTCCTCTTATTAATTATTACATCAACTGCAAAGGAGCCTAAAAACTCATAAGAGATGAGGTGTTGCATTTTGTTACTAATCTTCAGTTACCTGTCAATATGTAATAACAAAAAGAATCATATTTTTCTTATCCTTCTTTTTTTTTTTCTTTGGGCTATTTTGACACGATCTTCTCTTATACCTCCTATAGAACCGAAATGCAGTTTGCACATACTCTGTCTTCATCCAGATCTTTAATGTTTTGTTTTTCCTTTCACCTTTCTAATATCCATGAGTTTAACCACATGCACTCAGATTTGATAACTTCAATCATGTTATCAGACATCAAACAGGATAAAGATTAAATGCAAAATTAAATGACAACAAACTTTATTGGAATGTGCACAAGAATTCAAGCATTAGTTGCTTCAACACTCAAATGAGATCATACTTCCAAAAGATTGCTGAGATGTAAAGGAGAAGAAAGATTATTTTTTTACCTCATATGAAACATTGCCTCCTGACGTTGCAGGCTGGAGGAGGGAAGCATTAGAGATTGAGCCAGATGCAGACAGAATGCAGATTTCACGATTAGTTCGTTGCAAAAACAACATAATTTTCTGGCCCACGTCCTATTAGATTTTTGCGCACAATGTTAGTATATCATATAAACAACAGAAAGCTAAGCAATATTGGCACCATAGTCCAGTGGGGAAACCAATTATGGTGGACACGTCATACAGAATGCCAATAGAAAAGAAGGCACTAACCAGAAACAGATACACTTTACTAAAAAAATTATAATATATATATATATATATATATTTATAAGCTTCAAAGTAGTGTCTCTTTGTGGCACAAAAGTGTACTGTGCATGAATACATGTATATGTCTGCATGCATGATAAAGAGGGAGATGCACTTTTGTACTCGAATAGCACAGGGGGAGGCAAATATTATTATTGTTAAGAGAAGACAGAACATTGCCAAGACCAAGTTACGCCAAATTTTCAGCTGCCAAACTATGGACGAAAGGACACATGATGTCAGAACTCAGATTTTAAGAAACTAACTACCACACTTAACTGTACTTTTAAGTCTGGAAACAACTTGTTACCTAAGCAGCAGGTTGAATCTTTCATAGTCCCCTCACCTCTCCTAACTATGATATCCACTGGCCTATGTTGAATATGTCCAAACCACAATCAGCGATTCTCTCTCATTTTCTCATTTGAAGGTCAAGAATAGGTTGAATTAATTTTTTGTGGTAATTTTTGATAATTCTATTTAAAAGATTATGAGTTTTGGTAAAATTTATTTTGGAATGCCATCAGTTGCAGAAATGAAGGAAGAAGATAACCCAAATTCCATTTTACAATCTTTTACTTTCATTTTTGACATGGATTAAACTGTAAAGATCATATCAATTCAGTAGCAAGGGAATTGAATGTTCCTAGTCAAATAGGAAGGATATTATGTGTAATTCTGCAACCTCAGAGGAGGTGATGGTAATTTGCTCTAAATAATCCCAACGTTAAACATGTGCAGATGCAAGGTTAACAATAAAAGGGGACTTTCCATATTTTCAACTCTTGAGTATACATTTCATATAAGGCAAGCTCATACCGGGTCCTATTTTCAGAGGATAAAAATGAAAGGTGAAATAAAGTAGGGGCAACATGCAGATAAACATCTATGCTAAACATGAAAACTCAAGGCTGTCAAGTGTGCATACCTCACCAGCAGCAACAGAAATAACATGTGGGGTGAAGCCTTGCTCTGCATTGCCTGCATGAGCCAGTCAGAAGTTGAAGCACCACATAAGTATCGTATCTTATACACAGTACTAAGTTCTCAATAAAGAAAATAACAATAAACACTAGAGATAGAAAATGAACAAAAACAGAAACTGAGTAAAAGACAAGACACATTATGAAAGTGGAACCAGGAAAAAAAAAAGATCCTCAGAAAATAACAATAAATTTCACAGCACAGATGGAACATACTAAAATCAGAAAAAGAATATTTAGAATTTGAAGGTCATAACAGGAAAGAAAGCTCAGCACTTATAAATATATGCTGCATCCTGCAAGTTCCATACAGGAAAGCATCTATGAAGAATATCATAAGAAATAATCAAAAAATAAATAAAAATAGATGTCTTGGAATATCACATTGAATAGTAAAAAACTTTTCAACATGTCACGATTAACTGAATTCTAAATAATGCGACTCCAAACTCCAAAATGGTTCTAGCACAAGAATTTCAAAATAACCAGTAAAAGTGACTAGAAAAGCAGCAGAACAATGGTAGCCCACACTGAAACTGAATAATACCATTATGCCTAACACCCCACTAACACATCAACATAAGAAACCATACTCAACTATCATATCAGTGATGCCCAGAACAATCATATCCTTCTCAAGGATTTCTTCCCATGTAATATGAGAAACAACATAAAGCAAAATAAAAAAAACATGCAGTGCATTTATACTAGCAAACAACATAGAAGAGAATGCAATATTTAGCAGTCTAATAAAAGAAAGAAAAAATTTATATGGCTTTGAGGTGTCATTAATTTCCTAATCATGATCAAATTTACTCCTTATCAGAAATCACATTTTCATTATCCATCTAAAGAAAGTCGCAACCATGATGAAGCATGCAGGTGTACAGGATCATACATTCTAAAATAGGTAGCATATGTACCACAATTATTCAAATCCAGGTAAGTAAATGTCATTGTGCAAATTACACATTCCGAACAATATGATGAAAAAAATCCAAATAATAAGGGAAAAGAAAACCCTTATGTAACATGTAAGGAAATGTATGTAGTATGATGCCTGTCTAGGAGTCCAAAAAAAAAAATTAGGTACTCTTCAATATTTTCTTCTTAGATATTTATTGAACTCTAATCAGTATAAGCAAGATATAATACAAATTCTACTTCAGTCCTCATATATGACTTCCTGCTAGAAGTGGTATTCCACACATTCTCTGTATCTATTGAACTATATCAGCTACAACAAAAATTAACTCGATATCTTTTTTTATGTATATAAGTACCTGTACCTTACATATTACATAAGGGTCTTTTTCCAGTTGGATTTTTTTTATCATATTGTTAGGAATGAGTAATTGCAGAATGACATTCAAAAAAAAATTTACTCACTATCTTACAATTTAGAAACTCAAGATTCTGGCTTTTTTTTTTATTATTATTTTCTATCTCATTTTCAAACTTCATCCTAACATCATGATCCCTACACACCAAACATAAGGTTTGTTCAACTTAGAAAGTATGTTACAAGTTACCTGTCTCACTTAATTTTTTTTTAATTTAGTGCTTTTATCTTTCCTAATTTTTGGAATATGATGAACACATCTCAACCAATTTTACCTAATTTGTGGTACGTCGTGGTTGCAGTATGGGTACAGGGTAAGCTACTTGTGTTGGTACACTATAGAATGGAGGTAGATTTAGTCAAAAATGCTACTTACGGTACACTTGAAGAGCATATTCTAGGTTATTTCTAATACATATGCATCCAAAAAATATATAGTAATAATACTTAATATAAAGAATAAAGATAATAAAGGAAAAGCTAAAAATACCTAAAAAATAAAATGTTTTTTATAAGTAGAAAATATAAACAGATAAAAAACAACTCATAATATCATCGAATGTATTTTGGAGTCCACAATCTAGGATGTGGAACCCAGAACTCAGTTCCAAAGGGTGTTAGTCAATTAGGTAACACTGATCCCAACCACAAAAAAAGTAACCCTTTGTAAAGTTTTCACCATCCTTTTCCAATATTCAAATCAATCTATTCTTGGATCATTCACTTATGTAGATATTCAAGGCATACCAACAAATTGGTTGGTTGAAGCATCATGCCATATTTGTACTGTCTTATTCTATGTCTTCAATCCCCATAAGGCATGTGAAAAAAGAGCCCATCAAGATCAACAAGTTGGAGACATAATTCTGTGAAAAAGAAGTTCTCGCAACCAAATAACTGGCCGCACAGCTATTCAGATTTCAGTGCTTTAAATTCAACAGAACAAATTTGAAGTTTCAACATAATAAAACCCCCTATTAGAAAAATATATAAAATCCTAGAGTTATTTTTATCTTGCACATAATGTACCTACCCCAAGAATTTACCACATGCAATTCACGGAAAGAAGATTAATTAAGAGATCAAAATACTTACCAAAAATTAAAACCCAGAAATAATATTAACAAGAACTGCAATGGACACACTCAGAGAAAAGAAAACTGAGCGGAGAGGCACCAAGCAAGAAAACAAAAACACTATCAAACAATTTGCCAATTTCTATACCAATTTTCCATTACATTTCCATCTCAGAACAAATACGAGGCATAATCCTCGCGTCCAAGTAATCACAACAAATCAAGTTTAAAATTTTCAAACAAACACCACTATGAACAAGGTAGAAGGCCAGCAGAAACCAAATTCTTGAAGTAACCACATAAACATTATAGTAAATGCACTCAAAAAACTACGAATTCGGTATATTTGCAACAAAATAACCGAATAACAGGAAGAAAAAAACGATTTTCAGAGAAACCCACCAAGAGAGAACGACTGGGATTTCTTTGAGGAGCCAGTGTAAGAAGGGGATGCAGAGCCACCACCCAAATTGTTGTCCTTCTTGTCCTTAGAAGAGTAGGAATGTGAAAAGGCCGCCGCAGCTTTCTTTGCCGCCAGAGCTTGTTCGGGTGTACCGTACTTCCTCGGCCTCCCTCTTTTCCTCTTTGCGGGTTCTAGTTGGGACGAAACCGCGGAGGGAACAGAGTGAGAGTACACCAAGTGGGACCCCTCTGTATTTGGAAAAAGCCCATTGGTCGGTGAGGTATTGGTGGTGACGGTGGTTGAGGGGACAACGGTGGAGGTCTGCTGGTGGTGGTGGTAGTAGGAGCTGAGTTGGCTTTCATTGGGTTCCATTTTGAGTAGAGAGGGGGTGTAGAGAGAGAGTAGTGAGGGAATGGAAAAATCTATTTTTTGTTTTTCCATTTTTTATTAAAAATAAATTATTTTAGACATTTATTTATATTTTACAGGTTTGGACTATAACTGCAAGTTGGAATCACGACCGTTGGATTGGATTTCTGTGTTTGATTTTGACTATTTTTTTGACGTTTGATCATATTTATGGTTTTTCTTATTTATTTATTTAATATTAGATTAGGCCTTTTCAGTTTTGGATTAGTGACTTAGGGCCTACCTTCGATGGGCCTAGATCCAAAAGAAATTAAATTTCTATGCAGAAAATTTATTTATTTTGAGTAGTAGTCATTTATTTTTCTTAAATTGTTTTGAACAAGATAGGACATGACGGTTATTTCGGTTTAGAAGGGCTCCGTAGAACGGTTTTCAATTCATACAGGAATCATCCTCTTGTCTTCCTCTATCCTTACTTGGTTAGAAATTAGGAGACAAAGTCCCTTTATTATATTATTATACACACAGTCAGTATTACTTAAGAAACTTTTTCCTTTTCCACTAAAAGCTATGTTTGCTTGAATTACAAATCCTACAACAATATGAACAAAAATGGAGCTCCATCAGTGGAGAAAGGTTTGTCCTTTGTTCATCTGCTTTATTCGATATCTGCATTTGTCAAAAAGTGAGGGGAAAAAGAAAATAAAGTGTGCTTGTTATTATACTGATTCAATGAGTCTATCTTACATGTTTTATTCCCTTTTATCCATTCATGTTTTGTGGGTGAAGATGATGATAATAAGAAAGCTAAGATGGTGGTGCAAATGGAGCAATACCATGCAGATGGAGGGGATGAAACATTGTTAGGAGGATCTGGAATTGCTGGGGTCTATGATAAGCCTCTGTCTTGCTTCGGTTGTGGCATAGGATGGTTTTGGTGAGTCTCAAATTCACTATCAAAATAAATTTTTATTTTCTAATGGTAATTATAATACTTGATGAAAATAAAGAAATGATTCTTCTTTCTTGAACAGATTTATATTGGGATTTGCATTCCCACCACTTTGGTATTATGCCACAGTTCTTTACTTGGGAAATCATAATCTCAAAGACCCTAGGGAAAGAGCAGGACTGGCAGCATCTGCAATTGCTGTGAGTAGAGAAAATGATCAAATTACTACCTTCACTGCTTTGTTAGACTAATTCCATCCAAGAAAAAGAGTGAGAAAATCATTCTTGGCAATTTAGAACTATGATTGTCTAACTAATTTCAGACTTCTTCCTCGCATCATTTGCAGGCTATGTTTTGCTCAGTAATTCTCTTGATCGCTATGCTTCTTGTTTTCTGCCAGCATACTTCTTAGCAGCAGTAAATAACCAACAAAGCCATGAAGTTTGATGCCCTGTTTGTTTTATTTTTATAAACTGAAGAGTTTTAGTCATCAGTATCAGAGAATTCATCAGAATTTTATGATGCATCGGAGCCATAGAGAATTAGAAAGTTATGCAGTGATGGTATAGAAAAAGATCCTTTTAATGTAAGCAATCTACATAGTACAATGGCACTTCAAATTTGTTTTCTTTCTTTCATCCTGAACTTATTTCCCAACAAGTAGAATTCAGAAAATAATCTTGCTTTATTCTTAAATCAAGTGAAGAGGTCGTAATGGCTAAAACACAAAAGTAAAGAGGTCTTACACATGTAAGTGATCCAGGGTATCAAATGAAGACATAATCACCCAAATGAACTAAATATTTCAACAAAATAAAAGTGAAAACAGAAAAGGGAAAGCAACAAATTTACAACTCGGTGAATACCAAGGATATGGAACTCTAGGAATACTAATCATCTTTCTTTCTCTTAGGGGATTCACCATCAGTCGTCTCCTTGCTAGATGCTATTGCCATGGGATGTAAGTCTTTTATTTCCTCCAGCTCTCAAGCAATACAAAATTTGCTGGCTTGTGTCAAAATTAATATAGGTAACAAGAAAAGTGAAAAACATACTTTGCATGCTGAATGCACCTATCTGGATCCACATTATTAGATTAAGGAAATATGAGAGGAAGGCTTAAATGGCTTAGAGGCTGAATCAATTACTATATTTGGGTAGAAATGTTGCTTATATTGGTAAGTAGTTTGAGATTTTTAAGCAATGTCCCTCTTATAGTGATTAAATCACAGTATTATATGTGACTGATGCAAATATATTCAATTGTTCTCAGGGGCACTATTATGAATGAAATGTCCTATAAGATTGCCACTAGTATGAATTATATGTTAGTCCTACGTTAGGTTTCCTCGTTGTATTTGAAGAGAGGCATGCTCTTAATTATTTGCATTATAAATATTTTTCGTACACCTCCCCCTGGGTTATTTTCTTCCTCTGAGCTGATACTTTTTGTTACATTTCCATGCCTTCTACAAATTTCCTTATATCTGACCATTAAAATTTATTTTAAATCACAAAGGATAAAATCCTACCTTTTACAAAGGTCAAACCCTTCTACTAGGAAAGAGCTTCATGTATTTAGAATCCATAAATGACACTGCTTTTCTAAGTTCAAAATGCACCTCTTTGCGGACTTCCTGGTGTGCTATCAAAAGGTCACTGTATTTCACTTGTAGATCTGATAATTCAGCTTGTAGCTTTTCATACTCCACAACTGAGGGACCGCCTATCTTTTCTTGAATGAATCTGTCAAAAGAAAATTGTCATGCAGGCCTTACACAACAGTTTATCATCGTAACTCTACTCCCTTTGCAAAAGATTTGCACTTGCAGTATAACAATTTAATGAACGAAATTTCAAATGTTGCAAAAAACGATTTACCTATTAAAATTTTGGACCCATATTCCAACTCAATGAAAAAATCTAAGATTTCACTTAGTTTTGTGTTTGGTACCAATTGGCTTTAGTAGATCACAATCTAATACAATATTTCTGTTCATTTGAGTGGATATGAATATAAATTTATCACTCCTATCAAAATTGTGGACGCCCATTAAAAACGAAAACCCAAAATATGAATTTGCTTAAGGGCAGAGGATGGCTTGTCATTTTGTTCATACAAAGCAACCAGAACTGCAGGATTTCACAAAATTTAGCAGCAATTATTTAATATGTAAATTAAGAGCAAATACTTGAACAAATTATAGGAAGGGGATAGCAAATGCAAAACCTTTGATGAGGGTATCAACAACTCCACTTGATTCCAAATATTTCCTAAAGGATTCTTTCTTTGCTTCTTTTTCCTGAATTTACATTCAATGTAGATTCTCCGAATGTTATTAACTGTACAACTCAATAATCAGACAGTACGTACACGCACACGCACACGCACACAATAATAGAGAGAGAAATCTGGACCTCTTTGTACCGCATCATGATCTTCTCTTCTGAGGCCTGATTTAGAGGGGGGAGGGGGGGAGGGAGGGAGAAGGGTGAGTGAGAGTGAGAGTGAGAGAGAGAGAGAGAGAGAGAGAGAGAGTGTGTGTGTGTGGTCCATTACCATTAGCACATAGAAAATAAATAAATCTTAAAGAGGACCCCATGCAGCTCTGTTTAATTCATGTTAACAACATTATGTTTCTTAACGTCGTTTTAAAGGTTTCAGATTTAATTATACTTTCATTATTGAAAAGGTTTATAAAAAGAAAAAGAGTTCTACACCTACAGTTGAGACTCTTAACAAACCAAAAAATTCATATATACCAACTATTTGTTTTAAATGTGGTACGGAAAAGTGTACAAATGTGATAATTATACGAGTAAAATCTCTTGTTTTGGAAATGTATGGCCGGCTATCAATCTTGCTGCCTGCTGGTCTGCGTCATTAATAGTAACTGTCTGAATAAGTTCTCTCAATTATTGACAGGACAAAGATTAATTGATACTCAATCAGTTTTGCAGTATAAATCCTCTTATCATCGCAAAACTAAAATTGTTTCTCAGGCCACGTATTGTCTCATTAGATACAAATCAAATACCATGGATTTGGAACATTTTCTCAGGACACCTAAAGATACCCTCAACGAGTTAGAAGTGTCCTTGAGTATTTCCTGATCTCGTACATGATTGAAGATATGGATACAAGATCCTTGTTCAGTGCAGACCCACCCACAATTCTCTTTATGCAATCTGAGAGTCTGGTGTAATAAAGCAATAGCTGAGTCAATGCAGCCCTCAAGATTTCCATCCCACACAAGAAGTTGCTGAAAGAAGTGATAACATCTTTATGCATCAGCTCTATTGCAGATTTCCATCTACTAGCAAAGTCCTTAACAAGTGGCTAAACTTCGGCAATTGCTATGGGCTTATCCGAATTAGAAGCAGGGTCCTCCGATGATAAGTTACATTCAAATAGATTGTCATGATACATGTCATGGAGAATAACTGAGCTTCTGAAATGGTGCGTGAGATACTTGCAGGCTCTTGTCTTCACAAATTTGATTAAATCAACAAAACGCTCCAGAAGCAGTTCTTCCTGCAAAGAAAGATGGAAAACTAAGGAATCTGCAAATGAAGATAGAAGTGTAGGTGGGCAAGATGTCTATATAACTCAAATGGTTACTGGCATACCTTCCCTTCTAGTTTAATTCTTTCCTAGGAGATCCTAGCTTCACACCTTCACCAAGCCAATAGATCATACTACACATTGTTGACCCCATGACGTTATATTAAATTAGTCAGGCAGGTAGTCATTTGAAAAGAAAAAAAAAATGATTTTTTCTTTACCTGAGCTCTGAGCCACTGATACAATTATTGACAAAGAAGCATTTGCAGATATCCATGACCACTGAAATATTAAATCAGAATTGGTCATAGAAAAGTGGCTTTACCCCATTCACTCTAAATATTGTCTGGCATTACGAGAAACATATCTTCTATTCTTCCTGCTTCCCCCATTTGTAATTGTAACAAAAATTACGATATACAATCAAAATCCAAAGTTCAATTTGCACTGAAACCATATGCATAAAGTAAGACTAGGAAGTTATACCACAAATAATGCTGTATTGCTCTTAAGTAGTTCCTCAAAATGAATCTGGATTTTCCTACCTTCTGGACCAGCTTCCTGCAATTAATAGAGTCAAAATTCAGATGCCAGAGGCCAAAGCATAAGTCAAAACCCTTGAGCAATATATAATGTTTGTTGTCCATAAAAGTCGTACTTGGAACAAAGAACTTATACAATAATTTATTTTTCTAGACTTCTAAACTGTGGAAGTGATATCTTGTCCTAAAAATTCTTCCCTCAAAACCGTTCCATTGCAAATTTAGTTTTACTAAATGAAGGGTCAGATGAAGGCTTTTACCTTCAGAACAGTAATTGTCATATCATAATTATGTATAAGAAACAGTGTTTGTAGTTTTGCTTTTGGGAAGTTATTTGCAAACTTGATAAGTCATCAACAGCCATTCTCAGTCGTTCCATGTTCAAGTCAAGCTGCGATGACTGTGCAGCTAACTATTATTTCAGTAAAACATTCAAAGAACATTTTAGTGACTATCAAATTTCTTGCTTACCTGTCCATCTCCATACTCAACATTTAAGTGGATAAGTGTAGCTGTGAACTCTGCATAACGCCTCATAACATAGTGAGGATGAACATCATCTTCCCCCCAAGGTCTTGACATTTGTTGTTCGCAGGCTGTTGAGGTGCATGTCAAATACCATCTTAAAGCGAGGCCAAAGGGAAATATTGACCTGCCCAAATTTAAGAATTGGCGTACATTATGATCCTTCTTTGTAAACTCTGCATGATGTACAGGCCAAATAGCAATATTTAACTCAATCATCTTATAATGTTTTGATTTTTCATTGCACTAACATTGGGAGAGTATTTTATTTCAGGAACAACTATCTATCATGACATAGGCTCACAAAAAAGAAACTGGAAAGCGCAATACAAGATATTGAGAGGCTTGAATAGACTGTAGTCTGCAGGGATATAACAAACGTAAGCAAGACATGGGACGATAAATTGGAAAGTTTTCAATAAAGAAATAAACAGGCTGCACAGTGTAATAAAGAACAAATGAGGCTCATAATTTTTTACTAAAAAATTAAAGAAAGGAAAGTTATGTAATGTATAAAAAACGGGAGGTAACAAGAAGACTACCATAATTATTTTATCTTGCCAAAGACTGATCTAGTTTTATGATCACCTTAGCAGTTAGTCATTATTTTCTTTTTTGGGATCTCGGACAGTAGCTTTGCTGACCTGGAACAAGACAGCAGGGAGAAACGCCCTTGGTTCATTTTTCCCAATTACCCTTTGATTTTTGTTTCTCTTTTAGTAAGTTAATTACGATTTCAAACTCTCTTAAGAATTGGTCAAAGAAAAGTCAACAGCCCATTAATCTCAGATTATGTCAGGGACTCCATACATAAACATTAAACACCAATCAAAAGAATCTAACCTTGTCTAGATGAGAACCCAAGCATGGGATCCGCCTCCGAGACATGATGATCTGAAAACCAGTAATGTCAGCGACACATCAAGTGCTGGTAAAATCAACAATCTAGCACTGGGTAAGGATGTAATTGTACCATCATGCTAGACTTTCTAATAACAGCATGCAATTTCCATTGTTAGCCGATATATGCTACATGAGAATCCAAAGTCACATGCATATCATGGGACTTTATTTAGAACAATCCCATTGTAATCAGACCAAGCAGCAATTTAACACTAGAGTAAAATTAAATTCCTAAGAAAAGTACCAATAAGTCCTACTTTACTCTTAAAAGAATAAATAAGTCCTAGAAAATATTTATAAGACCAGAAAGTCATACTTTGAGTATGTTGGTTCCAAATAATTCTGAATATCTACTTTTCCTATGTCAGTTTGTTGCCCTCATTGTTTCAAATTTTTTAAAACAATTTTTTTTATCTCTTATTTATTTATATTTTGAATTTCATATTTTCTGATTTTTGTTACTACACCCTTTACTGAATGTTTCTAATTCAATCATGAAAAGATATAATGCCTAAAAAGAAAAATTAAAAAATCCGTAAGAGATAATAGAAGATTACTTTTCTAAAATGTTTTTTAGAAAAGGAAAAAGATTCTGAAAAGCATATGTATGGAAATAACTCATTTTCTATTTACTATATCTTTTGTCCTACATGACGGAAAAAAGTTTCAAAGCATGTCAAATTGGTGTTCTTGGTACAAAATATAGTAGAACAAGACAAAATGACTTGAATGGAAGAAATGATATAAAAGTAATACTTATTGGTCTTCTAAAAAGATTATAGGACTTATTGGTCCTTTCATGAGTAAACTAGAACTTAATCGATCCCAGACAAAAACACGTTAGAATAGTTTTTATGCTAATAGAAAGTCAAAATAGAAAGATAATTGATATCAAAATCATTTTCTACCTTTGTTGTAGTGCACGGAGACCAGGTTGCCAATGGAAGAACATGCTGAGAACCAAAAGCTTTACCTGATAATGTTGTATTATGCGAATCATAAGCATTAGGCCAATAGCATCATAACAATTTGGAAGTATTGAACCAAAGTTTTCATCAATTACAGCAAATGGACCTGACAGTATCAAAGAGCATATGGTAAGTCATACAAGAAATGAAAATTCACTACCTTAAAAGTTAAAAAAATGGCCATACCTGAAAAAAATCTCATAAAAGATAGATTCTTCCCCAAAGAAATCATCACAGAAATGATACCTGCAGATGAAAAAGAATAATGTCAACATGTAAACCACTAAGGACTATATGTTCCTTTAGTATATACATGAAAATATCAAGGGGAAGAGCAAACTCTAGGTACTCAGATGTAGCAGTGTCCATAAGCAGCTTCTGCAAGCTCCTGAAGAGGACCTCATATGGATACTTGAAGGAGCTGGCTTCAGCTATATGTGGGATCAATGCAGGTTCATCAATCTCCTGAGACCAGCCATACAAGTGGCAATTTTCACATGTATTACAACCGAAACTGTTTTTAATTATTGTACAAATGTTGTTTCCATTCCAATCATTTATGAATATAACAATTCCTTTCAATTAACCAAGTTCAAGAAAACAAATATCCCGACAAAACAAAAGCAATACTTTTCAAGTATGTATTCTGAAAACAAAATCAAACCATAACTAACCAGAATCACTTATGGATACCATAAGTAGATCTAGAGGGCCCTGCAAAACATATTTCCTTCTCTTTTTTAAAATTCTAGATTTGTGTTTGACAATATCTCCACTCCATGTTGAAAGCTCATTCGAATACCATTAGGAGATATAAGCTTTTTACAACCCAATTAATTAAGTGCTTGCAACAAAGATCCATATGCATGTTTCCCTGAATAAGCTCATACCTTTAATATATTAAGCCTTTCCCGTAGAGCAATAACTGCAGAACGGTTCTTCAGTGGTTCCCTCGATCTTGAAAAAAGGCCAGTGCTTCTTGTTTCCACACGATTAGATCACTAGAAGTTGCTATATCTAACTGTAATTTCTCCAATGCCAGTACATAAGCACGGAAATGTGCGCTAAGAACCTGCAAGACATACATCAGCCTTTAGAACTGATAAGTTATGCTCAACTACAAGAGACATGCAAAACTGAAGTAATTGTTAAATTTGAGGGATGTCCTACAGACCAGTTGTCAGACAAACATTAGCCACATATGCAATGACAAAAAATTCCATAACTTCTATGGAAATCTGCCATTTGGAACTTTCAAGGTTTTGAAAGCAAATAACCAGGAAGAGCTCTGTAGAATTAGAATAAATGTGGATTGGACATTTAAACCGTCCAGATATGTTTTATCTGTATGTTTCAGGCCGAAGCACAACCACCTAATATATCATATGCTTGCCATAGAAGCTTTGAATTAACAGGGTGCTGCAAGCTGTTTCAAAACAGCTAAGGTTCATTCCATTTTTTACAAAAAGAAAAGAAGAATTGTCATACTAAAATTCCTTTGTGATATGACTTACCTGTAACAATCATGTCAAGTGATTCCAGTTTCTAAACAGGTGCTTACCAGCAATGAATGAGGATAGTTATATCAAGTGAAACTGATCCCTCTCTGCTCCTCACAACAATATTTATAAACAGACCAGACCAGAATTTTCAGTACAAAGAAAACCTTAGTTCAAGATATATAATAGAAAATAGAACAATTACCTTGTTCATTGTATCAATATATGCTCCACGGACCTCATTATATACCTCCTTGCCATGTTCCTTGAGGTAGGTGACCACGTACCTAACATGCTTAATTTGTTAGTTTTTGGAAAACTCAAATTTGGTGGAAAGTAATAACAGTGAATCCACAACATATGGACACCAAAGCAAACAAGTATATATTCAGTAAGTACTGTTTGATGGTACACAACATATGTTTTTTTATAGATTAGACGAAAACAAAGTAATTACAAATAATTGCCAATGGAAATAGGTTATCCATGTACACTAATAAACTATTTACTGGTGACATTCTTCAGTATCTGGCAATTTAAATGATGGCAATATGCTATGGGAAGAACACAAACAACCTAAACAAAATCAATATAACAATTAACAAGTTCCATTCAGAGATAAGATTGTTTTCCACGCTTCTCTTTGGTGCCTGTGTTCAGGAGCATTTCAGGGTATTGTTAGCTAACATGTAATGTTATTGGTGAGCTTTTTTATATTAAGCTCACCTTTTTCTTGTTCCTGTTTATGTTTCTTTTTCTGAAAAAGAAATTCCATTCTACAACTCAAAGGTGAATCCAGTTGCTCAGCACCGCCAACTCATGATATAGAGAAGAGGACATATTCAATATTTTAAGACAGATTTACATTCAGTTAAGATATTCGATAATCCAATTGCCACTATAATAGACAAATTGTAAGTAGATCACTTCAATCAAGGTCGATATATTGATATAATTGTGCATGAGTAGATTTCAAGTTTGGGTTGAATGTCTTTTGGAGCCTTTGAAGCTTTGAACCATTAAATCCACGTCTACAAACTTTAGCTTCTTACTTAGAATCTCTAGAGTTCTCATGTATTCCTTGTTGATCTGAGGTAAAATACAAACAAGTAGAAACAACAACAATAACTAAAATGGTATATAATAGCATTAAATTCACAAGGCTAACAACCAAAACAGGTCAACATTTTCTGTGCACTAAGTACACTAACGTCATGAGTTCCATAACAAATTTCTAATCTATAACTGCATATATTCATCAAACCAAACTAAATCCAGGCTTCATGGTCACAACAGTAGAACCGTTGTGAGAGCAACAAGCAGCTATATAGAAGTCACAAGGTGAAACAACTGCACTATCTACAAATATAGTTCGATTTTACGAACTAAAAGATATAAAGGGAATGTCCAGATCTATATTAAAGGCGTGACATTCTAAATTCTCCACCGCGTAAATATGCATGGGTTGTGTATTTTAAATAAGAAGATGGAGAAGGAACCATTCCAAACAAAACCTAGAAATGTAACGGAGTCTTCTATAAGCTCATTCTGCCAAAGAAGAATGATAGTAATAGAACAGGCAAGTTTGTAGCAACAGGTCTTGAAGGACCTAAGCAACAGCGAGAAAGCAGAATGTGATCAAGAAGACATCCTAGAAGCTACAAGATTCAATATTTATATACCTTCACTGAAATGATAGTCCTTATTAATCCCATTTTACAGATCTTCAATCCAACTTCTAATGCCCAATATTTTGAAACTAGAAGAAGGAAAGATGGAATAACTGAACACACTTATGGAAGAGATCAGATGTCACTTGCACAACTAAAACCATTGACGGCATTATTATAAAATAATAAGTTACATACAAAACATAAATACCTCTCCATCAACAATTATGTCTACCATTCTTGGAGGAACTATTACGTCTTCCACAAATTTAGTTAATTTCGTAGTCAGCCCCCTGTCAAGAAACAGACAAATCCCATAATGTATATCAGTGCATGAAATAGAGAAGAAAGGAGAGAAGCAAGGAGAATATTTTGAACAAGATCCAAAACAGTGGCTCTAGTGTTTGACATTTGATTGGGCTTAGTTCAGCCCTGTTCTTCTCTTCTGGAAACAACTGCAAACTCATCAAACTAGAAGTTCTTATTCCAAACCCCATCAGTTACAGATACATCTGTACAATACAACTTCGACAGATTCAAATGAAAAGGATCAAGGACAAACATAGAGAATTTGGTCAATCTTCTTTTGCTTTTTTTATATGTATATGTTGCAATCCAAAATAATAATACCTTGCGATTCTTCAGCTTCAGACCCATATCCATAGACTTTTCCTGAAGAATCTTTATGTCTGAACTTATAGAACCAATCTCAGCCTAGGAGACAAATTGAAATTCATGAATAATATAGTTAAAATATACATTTCAACAGAGAACTCTGTAAAAACACTCAAATTGATCCTTTGTGGATCTCATGGCCAAGAAATACAACTTAAGAAGAACTAAACCCACAAAGTTCTCATAGTAACAACGAAAAGTACATTGAGAAAATGGTAAACTGGAAAAGATGCTATCAGAGATTTGGCAACACTTGGGAAATGTCACTCACATAACCATCTAAAACCATGCAGACCGTGTAAAATTGAGATAGAAAGGCTTCTATCAGAAAGCTTTTAACATTTAAATACAAAGCAAGGACACCACAAATATAATTCATCATTAGCATAATGATAATGCTATTGGCAAAATAATTTATTTCCAGCGGCTAAGAGGCTGATGCCAACTACCACGTATTTCGAAACAAATAGATGGGAACTTCCCATAGATACCTAAAATAATAGGGCTGTCCCTTTATGTGTATATGTAAGTAACAAACCAGAAGCTGCTAAAAGTGCAACACACCTGAAATCCATGGAGAAGAGTTTCAATCTGTCACAAGATGCTATCACAATCACAAATTTGATAGTGAAGAGAGACTAGATTATCACTCTCTTTTATATAATCCTGTCATGAGAGGGAACAAACTACTTTTTTTAATTAAAGTAAAAAAAAAAAATGTTGGGAACAATCTACTTTCTGATAACAATACCTTACGATTATCAGCAATATAAGATATTTTCCTACTCAGCAAAAAATCAAGAAAAGCTATTACACTATGACAAAAGTAAAGATATTGTGAAGTGGCCAAGAACCTGAATGGAATCCAGTTCAACTTTCGGCAAGTGATTCTCAACCCCCTTTGCATACTCCCTTTGTTTTGTACCTTTGGACAGTATGTTTGCTACTACCTATATTATGAAATAGACCAGAGAAAACAAATTGATTTGACTATCCATTGGAGAAAAAAAGATAAACTTAGTAAGATGTTAAAATGCATGGACAATAAGTACTTTTTTAACATGTTAATTCAGGTGGCATACACAAAGATAAAATAGTACCAACATCAAACAGAAACAAAGTTAGGCTATTATTAACAAGGAACCATGAACCAAAAAACACCCACCATGTTGACGACTTGACACAATAACCCACCTGTGCATTGCTATATACAAGACAGCATACAGAAAATAATTTAACTTATTAAGATCCATGTTCACATTAATATGATTGATTATGTATCAAGGAACTAAAATTCGTTTCGTTTTCGTTGTTTCCATAGGAAATGTGCAGATTTTTGTTTGAAATGTATTGATCTTGGTAAAAAGATGGAAATAACATAAATTTCTTGTTAAGTAAGATTCTTCTTTTACGTAACTGTTTGCTATGTATTATATAAGCTTCCTAAGTGCTCCTAATGTTAGAGCTGGATGTGATTTTAATTTGATCTTACCTTCAATTTGTATATCTATGTTAAAGTTTTTACTTTGGCATGTATTTATAAGCATTCTATGTACATAATCATGTGGGATACTAACACTTACTGTAATATGTGTTTTATTATATGTTTTCATGTGTTTCCAAATAATTTACTATTTCCATGCCTGTTCACGAATAGTTTCTATTTCCAAGCTTATTGAAACTGGTACCTCAAACAAATTTTAGTTCCATGTTAAAAACACATAAATTGAAAACATGAGAAACCGTGATATTTCAGAATATTATAGATCTCACTAGAAGAAGGATGGGAAAGAGATACAAGACCAATTTGCAGTTCAAGAATATTATGACATCAGTACATTACTTCAAACGAATTCAATGAATGTAATGCCGCACTTGTGAAATGAACATAGTTCAAAGAACATATTGGACAATCATATTTACCCTGTAACTACAGAAGCATAAATTCCAGCAGAAATTTATGATAAAACTTTAAAGAATTACTTATATCGTCATTTTTACTTTCTTCTAGTTCTTGTTGCAGTCCTTCCAATGATATATCATCACCGCAAAACAGGTTAATGGAACATTCACATAACTATAGACGACAAGAGACCATGCTAAAAAGAAACTCATTTATTGGGAGACGAATTGATATGTTAAGGTTCTTCTGGAGTATGTAATTTTTTTACTTATATCCGGGCAGTGCACAGACAAATCAAAAGGAAAAACAAAATTGAACAATTGTAAACTACCTGCTTCCATCATCTTCGACAGTGAAGTCACCAACGAATGCTCCCAAATCAAACACATTCTTCTGGGAATCATTCGTTTCACTAAAAGAGTGGCCCTGTGAACAACCAAGGAAATTCTTAAGATTAGAAAGAAAAAAACGTAAAACCAAAAGAGAAGACTAACTAAAGTACTTCCGGGAACTATCAGAAAAACTTGAAAAATAAAGATAGTGGGTTTTGCACCACAAAAAATACAAATGGAAAAAATGAATTCTCAAGGTTCATAAGCATCCCAAATCAGTAGCTAAGAAAAATTAAGTTGGAGTTGTCATTTGTCAATTGTCAACAATAAGGTTCAAATTCATATGACAAATTCAACTGCCAGAGACTGGCATATACATTTGATGCCAGGTTCCCGCGTTTTGGATGTAGAGCGACAATGAAGTAAATGTCGTTTAAATAGAGCGTTCGATCGGACTTACAATTACGGTGTGTTTTTAAATAGCGCTTTATACATAAAACGGAGGGTCGTTGAGATGAGACCGCCGAAAAGCCCCAAACCCTCTTCATCCCCCCCAGTTTAGTGGAGTCTGGGTCAGCGAGGGTTCCAGCTACAAAGATGATGAAGCTATCGCGCCTTCTTCCTTCCAGGTAATACATTTGTGACATTTCTGGCTCGGTTTACTTTTTTATTTTTCAATGAAAAAGTTCTTTTCTCATTTCTTGGGCGAGAAAATACGAGAAAAAAAATAAATTGGTTTTTGGGTCTCACAGTTGCATTTGAATTCTATATCATGTTGGGTTTAGTATTACATTGTTTGGTGGTCGAGTATTCAGAAAATTGTATGTTGGGCTCGTGTAAAGTAAAGACCTTGGATTGGTTTCCTTGTAGTTTAGGGGAAATTGTTTGTTCCGCCATTTCTGTATGGTATAATTGCTTGAAATGTACCACCTTTAGGTCAATCTATCGATGCTTGCTTTGCTTGCACATTGGCACGTCTTAATAATGCGTTTGGTAAAACTATGATTATGACCGTTTGATTGAAACAGGCATCAGTTGTCTGAAATGTTGTTATATGGGAAACCTGATGTTAAAGATATTTTATGGCGTCTCCATGGTTGTACATCTCATGCTAATATCTATACTGCTACAAATAATTATGCGGCTAAAGGTATCAAATGTTCAGAATTTTTTATGCTCTTGGTCTATAATAGAATTTTCTGGAGTTTTTGTTTATCGTGAGGCTAATTATAAACATGCTTTGTTCTATGTCCTGCTTTCCTAGCCCCAGGACATACTGGCGATCGAATATTTGCTCCCTATACTGTTTACAAGGGCAAAGCTGCGCTCTCTTTGACTCCTGTTCTCCCAACTTTTACTAAGTTAGATGTAATGTTGAACTTTAGCATTTACAGTTTACAATAGCCCTCTTCTTCTGCAGTTAAAGAATGCTTATTCTCATTTATCTCTTTCGTATTGCTTAGTCTGGGAGTGTTGTACTTGATCGCCGTGGTGTTGTGATGATGAGGTTCTGGCCTTCTATTGGTGAGCGCAAGTATGATTGGGAGAAGAGGCAGGTAATTTTATGACGGGGACACATCTTTCTCGTGGTTATACAGTATTTAGGTTGTGTAATTTTTTTTTCCATAATTATACATGTGGGACAGACACTAATGTAGGAAACTTTTTCCTGCCAACCTCTCTTCTAAGCTTTATTGTCTGATTAAATCTACATTCTTTAGTTGTTTGCCCTCTCAGCAACAGAGGTTGGATCTTTGATAAGCTTGGGTCCCAGAGATTCCTGTGAATTCTTCCATGATCCATCAATGCTATCAAGGTTTGTTTCCTGCCAGAGTAATCTTGTGGGGGGCATATGCTATTTTCGGAATCACTTATTGATTCTCACCTTGTTACCTTATAAGATAATAGTTGTTGGATTGAACACGGTAACAAATAGCATCTATTATTTTTCATTTTAAAAAGTTTGTATCTGTACCATTTGAAAAAAATTTAGCTATGGATTTGATAAGCACTTTATGCTGTAGTAACGCTGGTCAAGTGAGGAAGAGCTTATCAATTAAGTCTCATCAAGATGGTAGTGGGTATTTCGTTTCTTTGAGTAAGTATCTTAATTTTAATTTTACATTTTATTTATGTTCGGTTGTTTTAGGTTTTGATTATTAATGCATAGTCTAGATATTTCTTGTGTCATTTAATTGTGCAGAAACATCACTGGGATGATAATTCTGATGTTTTTGGCAGATGTTGTGAACAACATTTCAAAAACAAAAGAATACTTCACTGTTCCTGTCACAACAGCCGAGTTTGCAGTGATGAAGACAGCTTGCAATGTATGCCTTAGTTCTTCTTACCTTTGTTTCTATGTAATTGAATCATGTCAATAATAGCTTTTACCAGTTGTAGACTGCCTAATTTTTGCAAAGAGTATGTAGGAATGAAGAGGTTTCTGAGGAGGCATATTAATTAGTATGCTCAGTATACAGCAGTCAATTATGTTGAAAGTTCAAGTGGAAGTGGATTTATTTACCTTTGTTGTTCATTAAGCTGCAAAATTTCTTGTTTAAATGTTGGGTTGATGCACTATAAAAATGCCTGAAATGCGTTTTCAATATTTTGTAATTGTAAGGCCATCAAACTTTAGCAGCTTGTCTCAACACTCAGCTAGGAATTAGATTTTCCTAGTGCATAAATGCAAAGTTAGATTTTTTTTATTTTCATTTACCAACTAGTTGCTGTGCATGTTCTCATGTTGTTTGAGTATTGTTGTACTTGTTTTGATAATTATAGCCTTGGCAATTGTAACATTCCAGTTATGGTGCATCAGCTTTCTGCAGTGGCTTGAAGTCTTCGTGTTCCAAAATGGAGTTAAATCGTTAGCATGTGATAAATTACATAATTGACTTGAATTTGGTTGAATTGTGTCTGGACTATGGACATACATGTTTTTTGTTTCAATACTTGCTTTTTCTGTTTTGCTTTTTCCTTCTCTCATTCCACTTCTTTTTTGCAGTTTGCATTGCCGCACATTATGGGCTGGGATAAGCTGACTCGTGAAATGCCTGGAGCCATGCCTGGACGTCTATCAAAAGTGGACACACAAGTTTTGGATTCAGAGTGGGATAAATGAACTGAAGCATAGAAAATATAAGGGAACCTTGTTTGTACTCCCATCTGGTGATTCTGCTGCCATTCTGTATTCACTATATAAGCTTCTGTCAGTACATCGTGTATTCTGTTTGTTAGCTGAAACTATTAATATAGTGAATCTACCTAGTAATTGTAAGAAAAATAAAAGGACTATTCACCTTCACCCTGTTTACGTTGACATGAATTTCAATGTTACGGTATTTTTAAATCTGAATCGGTAATGCTTACTGGTCCAGATTCTCTGTGCACTGTGCTGTGAAAAGACTACGGTGGCTATCAGCCTTTACGTGCCAAAGGAGTTTAGATTTTAGTTGAAAGTTGAGTAATTCTGCATATTAAAAACTAGAAATGGAGATCAATTTGTTTTTTCTTATAGTCAATCCGCTACTGTGATTAGGAGTGTAGGTGAAGGAAGAGATGGTGCAACAACCATTTAACAATCTCATATCCGTCTCATTAATGGGTTGCCCATTATGCTGACAATCCAGAACTTGGATATTTGGAGGTATCGCTGGCAATGCGAATGGCATCCAATGCCACTTGTGCAAGCCACCAAAAAGGAGGCATTCATGTTGTTGCACTGATGTCGCCATTGTAATCCCCATTCAGAACATTCTTCTAAGAAAAATCCAAGTAACCACTGACCATTATTTTGTCTGTTTAGTCAACCCTCTGACCACATTATTGGTTTCCACGTCACTATTCTATTCCAAAACCTGCACTTAATACATATGATGGAAATATTAGTCAAACTTTCTGTATACTTGTTTATAGTAAGAATTATAAAATATGCATAATGAATTATGTAAATAGGTAGTTACAAGGTAATAAATAAAGAATAGGAATTCCCGAATCCTGTGCAGAAGATGGTTATTTGGTTTGTATGCAATGAATCATTTACAAATATCATAGAATTTCAACTAAATAATATAAAAAAAAAGTTAAACATGGATTTTAATTACTAGCATGTGAAAAATATCTTGCACAATGATATAACAACCTGACCAAAAAAAAAAAAAAGATTCCTCTTTATTTGTATCACAGCTTTCATGTAAAAGATTCCTCATCTCTACCTCTGACCAAGGTAAGTTATTTATAAACATGAGCAGGCCAACCACCCTTTAACTCTTTATGACCTAACTGCCTCTCCTCCTTCCATTTCTTCTTGGGTACTTTTCTATCCAAGATTTTATGTCATGGCATCAACATCAAGACCAGCAGATTCATCTTCAAGTTTAAGTATCACAGTTGAAAGCAATCCTTCAAAATCAAGATTATCTGAATTGGGTATTAATTCATGGCCCAAGTGAGTGAATTTTCTTGCTCTAATTACCAATTCAGATTGCTCTGTGTTGTCTTTTCTTGCTCTAACTAATTTGTTATTTTTCCTTTGGTTTCAGATGGGGTTGTCCTCCTGGGAAGTACATGCTGAAATTTGATGCCCAAGAGACATGTTATTTGCTGAGAGGCAAGGTGAAGGTATATCCAAAAGGGTCATCATCTGAGGTTGTAGAGTTTGGTGCTGGAGACCTTGTAACCATTCCTAAGGGACTCAGCTGCACTTGGGACGTGTCTGTTGCAGTTGACAAGCATTACAAATTTGAGGCCAATTCATCTTCCTCATCATCCTCCTACTGATCATAGCTAGCAATTCATAGCAATCTTCTTCTTAGTGATCATTAACTTCTCTCTTATATATTCAGCTACAAGAGTAAAACAATTTTCTTTTCAGTGTTGAAACTTATTAAATTTCAGATGATTCTGACTGCAGTAATGACAGTTTCTCCTTCAATCAAAGTTGTTTAATTTATTAGGAGGAGCATTCCATTAAATTTTTATTTTACTTTTGGTGTTCCTTTGACTGGTCAGCTTAGGATAATTATGTCATGCAAGAGGAACAAGAAAAAAAGAAAAAGAAAGAAAAACCCCTTTCTTGGATCATTGTGCACGGGACACCAGCTTGAAAAATCTAAAGCTTTTATGACATGTGCAAATAACATTTAGAAAGCAAAGCAATAATGGTTTCTATCCATTGCACCACTGGTTTGAAATTTGAATATTGAAGGGATGCCCAAAATCATTTAACTAGGTAGTGGATTGCAGAAAGGAATATGAATGTGTTCTGAGGTTGGAGTCTGTTTCTTTCATTCTTTGTTGAAAATGTGTGTATGGGTGGCTTAGAAAATCAGAAGTGGAATTTGTCTTTTCTATTGAACGTGGAAACTGCAAATTAAATATAAGTAGTGCGCACATAAAATGATGGCATATCCACGTTTGTGTTGGAATGACAAGTTGATGACTTTTTGATCAAGTCGTGATTATTCCAATTTCCAATTCCAGTAGTTTAACAAAACCAGCCTCTTAAATTCCATGATTTGAGATTAATTTATTGTTTGTGCTGATGGTTGTGGTATAAGGAAGGCTTTTGCATTCCATGTGGAGAAATACAAGCCATGTGGTTTGAGAACTCAAAACATGAAAAATTGGGCACCCAAAGATACCCACCTAGTTTTAAGCTTTTGAAAATTTTAACCTCTTCAATTTATATTTGAAGGCGATTTTCGACAGGGGAGTAAACAATTGAATTTTGGTCTGGGTGTAAACAAGCCGAGTTTGGCTCCTTAGATTTTAGGTAGGTTTTGAACTCTTTTGTGTTTATGTCAAACCTGTTGAGGACTCATGGGTAAAAATCTAAATTCGAGCTCAACTCCTTAAGAATGGTTAAATAAAAATTGAAAAAAATAAAATTATAAGGTCAAATTAAACAAATTTTATTTATTGAATTTATTTTTTAAATATGAGAAAGTAGGAAAGTAGAAATGTTGGTAATTAGATAAATTTTATTAATTTAATTTATTTTTTAAATATGTGTATGTTATATAATAAGATATCATAACAATTTTCAGATTTTTTGAATAATAAAGATATAAAAATATATATAATGAATATAAAATTAATTCTAACAACTATTTTATAAGATCAAATTAAAAAATTATATTATATTAACTTTTTATTATATACATAGTTTAAGGTTCTTATAATATATATTTTTTTTTTAAATCATGCATAATTTAAGGATTATATCTATACTATTCTAATATTAAAACATGAAAGAAGTGGCTTACAAAGTAATATTTATAATATTATAATTTTCTCTTTCATTAAAAAACTAAATTTTATTCCTTTATCAAACGACATTGTTATCTGAAAAAAGCAGTCGTTTTATTTATTTTGAAAAAAAAAAAAAAAGCACCTCGATTACTGTATGTCTTGTCTTCTCCCCTCAGAATGCGACTGTGAACTGCTACTAGCTTTTGAAGATAGATGTGAAAAGCAAACAGTATCTTCTGGTTAATTGCTTTAGCTTCTGCCTTTAGAGAGAGAGAATGCGAGAACAGAAAGGACCTTCATTGGTAACACCAGGGGAAGTACTGGGTAGAGCTTCGGATGTGAAAGCTGGAAGAGGTGCATACGTGGCGCCTCACAACAGTACAGTGTACTCTTCCCTCACTGGTTTCCTCCGCACCATATCTCCACCTGCCGACTCTCCTGACCAGGTTCCAAGCTTCTTTAGTTCTTTATATGAATGACTCTCTCAGGGATTTTCTCTGTTTCTTCTCAATGAAAACCTTTGGGAAATTCTTATTATGTTTTATTTGATTAGCATCTCAGATTCAAATTTTCTTCCAAGTATTTTTTTTTAATTTAAATTTAATGAGTCTCAGCATGTATATTTGGCTTTGAGTGAGAATTTCATTTGTTTTGAAAGCATAATTTGATTTGGTGGAGAATTTCAAAGGTGGGAATTTTAGATGGCCCTCATGCATCATGCATGTACAAGAAATCACAGGACAATTTGTGGCTGTCAAGTTAGTATTTTTGGTCATATGGGGGAATATTCAAATTGGCCAAGTATTCCATTTTCTTGCTAATTTTATGTGCTAGTATAGGGGAGAAATTATCTCCAAAACTTTTTGGACTTGAAAAGTGAAAAGATGACACTTATATATCTAGATTGAGTTAATACTTTATTTCCAAGGGAGTTGATTGAAAATGTAACAAAATGCAGTTAGGGGTTTTGAAGTCGTGAAATCTTCTTCCACCTGATGCATTATTTGATACTAACATATCCTTATAACAACTATGAGAATAGAGCACTATAATCTTTCTTCTTAGTTACATTGTTCTTTTTATTTTGTAAATGATGTTCAAACCAATAAAAGAAGCTGTGGATCAGTTGTGATTAATTCTGAATTATGCACAACCTACTTTTCTATTTCTTCTCAAACTTGATTTCTTCTTCTTTATCTTTGTTGAAGACAAATATCCACAACATTGGTGTTTCTGTTAATGTAATAGATGCTTGTAATATAAAGAGACCAATTGTTGAAGTAACTGGTCACAAGGCCCAAGGTGCCGTTCCAGTGCCTGGATCTGTTGTCATTGGCCAAGTAAGTACCTTTCGCTCCTTGTTAGCTTCCATCTGATTTATGTGTGAAGTTCTTAGCTTCCTTTGAGATTTTTGTGTCTTTAGCTAGACATATATTTTGTTTATTTTAATGCAGGGATATCAAATGTCTGACTTCATATATAGCTTAATAGAAACTATAACTGCAATTTCCTCGAAATTTGTTGGAACTTGGAAGAGATTAGAATTTTCTAGAGTTAGCTTCTTTATTTCATGGTATATTTATTGCATGATACCTTGAAGGAATATATGGATAAAATTAAAGACTTCTGTGCTTTAGGTTTTATAGTCTTTTATGTTCTTTTATTTTATGTTTACAACACTTTTCTTAGCGTCTTAATCTTTATCTTGCATTTGGTGCATGTTTAAATGGTTAAACTTCTTAATGAGGACAACACTTTATCATTGTGCTTGCACTTATTTTGTTTCTTCCTTTTCTTTTTCTTTCCCATAAAAAGCAATTCAAGTATTTTCTTGAATGTTATAGGTTACCAAAGTGATGGCTAGGATGGCCTCAGCTGATATCATGTGTGTTGGCCCAAAGTCTGTAAGAGAAAAATTTACTGGGATAATTTGGTACATGGTATGCCTTAAATTTATTATGCTAAACGTGAACTCATGTAGTTATATATGCAACATTGTGAAGGAAAATGTATGGTGGAGCCAAAATCCTGTAACTTTGGTCACTTCTAGCATGTTGCAACTTCTTGCATAGAGAAAAAACAATGTCTCTAATCCTCCAAAGAAATTAAGTAGGGGCAATATTTGACACGACACGTATTAAACAGGTTAGGGTTCATTATAGGCGGGTTTGGTTCACAACCAGGTGAACTCATTTAACACAAATAAAAAAAGGACTTATATTTGGGTCAAACACATTCTAACCCAACTAGGACCCGTGTAACCCATATAGTTTACTTGGTTTGTTAGGTCTTATATGGTATGTATGAAAGAACCATTGATATCATCTTTTGGATATATTTAGAAGTTTGGAAATCTTATTTTTATGGGTTACATTTCGAGGATATGATGTAATGGTTTGTAAGTGGGTTACATGTGTCAATTTTAATTCGTTTAATGGATTGGGCAAACTAGTTATGTTGGGATGACCTGGTATGCTTAATAGACGGGTTATGCGGGTTGTGTGTGTCAACCTATCTAATAAATAATAGTGTTCGGATTCTATATATTAACCCATATATAAACGGGTTGTGTTCAGGTTGAGACATTTATCATAGTACTACATATTGACACGACACGTGAACCTGAATTGCCAAACATAAGTGTCTCTAAAATCCATTTATAGATATGGAACATGCATAAATGAATTTTTACTCATGGTATAAAGCATCTGAAAAAAATCCTATGAGCTATCTTGTATAACTTCATTCCACTGGGTGACTACTCTAAGTAGCATTATTCTTCTTCAACGTATCCTTGACCCTTTTAAGTTATCCCTTGTAAATATTGAGGTACCTTAGCGATCAGAAAAAGAGGAAAAGTTGAATAAGTATAAACTATATTTGTGACTTCCTGTTTTTCTTAGTAGAATCTTGCAATCTAGATGTACTGGAGATATATATGTAGCATACTTCATGTGTTTAGTCTTAGAAGTTTGAAAAGCTTGTTTTATTAATTATTTTAAATTTTTGAGGTATGAATATTCCAAGTGTGCATACTCCTGATTTTGGCAGGCAACAAGATGTAAGAGCAACTGAGATTGAGAAAGTGGATATGCACTTATCTTTTCACCCTGGTGACATTGTTAGAGCCCTTGTGGTATATATATTTTTTTACCCTGCTTGAAGGGTTTTTATTTATCAATATCATTTTTCAATTGCTTCTTAAGTTGTTCAATCTAAACAAATAATCACCTAAGCGCAACTTTTTTTATTAGCTTTCCCTTGGAGATGCACGGGCATACTATTTATCAACTGCAAAGAATGAACTTGGTGTTGTGTCGGCAGAGAGCACTGCTGGTGAGATTGTGTTTATTTTGGTAGATGTACCACGATATGTACTTTTCTGCTTGTTGCTATTTATATTGATTTTTCACTGTTTCCCTTTTTCCCAGTCCACCAATGGCATTGGGTCTTTTTTATCTCGGTAACATTGATCCTGTAGTTATACTGCACTTTTTCTTCCTTCTTTTTCTGTTGGGAGGGGGGGGGGGGGGGGTAATTTAGGTCAAAATGTGAAGTTACCTTCTCATGCAATGGTCATGATCATAATCATCATATATTCTATCTTTGTTCTTCATTCTATGGCTACTTTGAGTGAGATACATACTTACAAATAACGTTCTTTTTTATGCTCCTCTGTTCTCTTCTATATTAAGAGTTGTATAATAATCTTGTAAATTCAGAATATGCATGCATACTTATCTCTCGACGGCTACCTGGTTTACACCCAAAAAAGCTTTCTGTCGGAGGGGTGCTTGATGAAATGAAAATGAATATAGAGATGTGCTCCTTGTCATGGAGCAAATCTCTTCAATCTATGGAATCATTTTCTATGGTCGATAGGTTCCAAGGTTTTTTTTAATCAAAGCGGTCGATCTGGATTTAATTATTCATGTGTCTTATGAGATGTGTGTGAAGATGACATTTTAAGCTCATTGACCTGGACAAATATTTATGATGTCTCAATTTGTGATTATTTGGTTCTGTAATTCTAGGTGCAACTATGGTTCCAATAAGTTGGACTGAGATGCACTGCCCGGTAACAGGTCAAATTGAGCAAAGAAAGGTCGCAAAGGTGGGAAGCTGACTAGATAGGTAACCAAACCGCAGTCAATTATTCGTTCCTTTTTGTAGAAGAAATGTACTGATGAAGTTTATATTATAGTAAAAAAAAAAGAGTCTGAAGCAACACTTTATTCAAATTTATAGCCGGCTCTTCTGGGCTGAGGAGGCGAAGATGTCTTTTTTATCCCAAACTGCTTTGCACAGCCCTACGTACTGTGGCCTGAATTTAGGATAGAAATGTTATGGCTTGTTCGGCTTTTCTTAGTTTAGGAAAGAAGATGCAGCCAGTACTGGCATTGGATGAGCCTTTCCTTTTGAGAATGGCGCTACCATTATAATTTACAACTTTAATATTATATGATGGTGAAACTTTTGTCTTTTACATTGAGAAAGAGTAACAGTTTCTAGCAGTTAGACGAGAAAGTGCACACACATCCATTGATTTTAAAACAAAAAAATAAAAATAAAAATAAAATAAAATGATGCACTAATACAACTCGTACAACTGGAGACACTGGAAGGAAGACAGTACAAGCTGAGTTCTTCATCAGTCTGTCTCAAGTCCGGAGGAAAGTTTTATTAGGTAGACAACCAATTTAAAATCATTAACGGAACACTGAAAAGCAGAGTTTGCAGTGTGGTTATGGACCTTACGGTGATGGCAATTGTGACAGTGATGGAAGCGAAGGAGGAGAAGAAAACTGCTCAACGCTAGGATGTCGAGTAGACGGCGGTGACAGTGACCTCTTATTGTTATTGTTCTCTTTTCTGGACACAAAGTTCAGCTCGCAAGTAGCATGGGAATTATGATGATGAGTCATACTGGCACTGCCACCCAAACTCAGAGATGTGGTCTATGCAATGGCAGGAATAGCTTCTGCATCCGAAGCCTTGGCCATGATGTTACTAAAATGTGAAAGAAGCAGGCCATGCAATTATAAAGATGACAAAGAAGTAATAGAACAATAACTTATTGCCCTCCGTTATTAATTCTTTGACACAAAGATTTCTGCTGGATTTGCATTTTTAACTGGTACTCCTATATCTATAGATGAGGAATGAGGATGGCTTTGATTTTTTAGTTATAACTTAAATGTATGTAGTTCACGAGTAACAGTTTCCATGACCTCGTCCATGACCAAGTACGTAATAAGCCTGTGTCAGTTGTTGGATGTGAACTTCTTAAGTCAGCCAAAAAATGAGGTAGAGAGTGATTGACATGGTCCAATATTTTTTTATTTTTTTTTGTAAATTATTATATACATGAGGTTCTTAGTATTAATCACTTTCATATTTTTTGGTGTAACTCCTCATGACTATTTTTTTTATTTTTTTTTCAATAGGACGCAGATTAGTAATTGAGCATGTAGACTACATAATAGGAGATAGTCATTTTATTTTTTTGTAAATTTTATGTATATGATAAATGTGGGATCCAATCGTAGGCTTTTAAGATAGCACCAAATGATTTTATTAGTTATACTAATTAATATATTCAAAATTGATCATAGTTAGGCTAGCTATAATATATTATAATAAAATGTTATATGTGCGTAGCGATTTATTTATTTACCCGTTTACAAATTGATTGAGTGAGCATTTAGAAAATGTAAAGATGATTGTTTTATTTTTATTAATTGAGCATCAAATATTGAACAAAAAAGAAGAAGAAATTATGTGGATTCCCTTGCAAAACAATTGGCTTAAATATCTCATTTGTTCTACTGTGAACTGTCAATTAATTTGTTCTTGTTGTCCACTTTTTTGTTCTATTCTATCAATTTCCCTTTGATTATGGAACTCAAATTTTCGTCAAGACTTAATTATATACTTGAAAGATTTCCCGTCATTCCCAAATTTATTGGACCATAAAGTTTCTTTTACGCACTTAATTAAAGGTATTAATTCAGAATAATGAATATATAGCTCAATTAATTAATCCCCGTGATCAAAGGGATGGAAGAATATAATCAGCATTGAAGCAAGTACAATAGGCCAATAGGATTAGTATACATTACCATATAGAAGAATTTTGATTTGCTTATTCAATCAAACTTCAATCCTTATTGAGTGGCACTTCATAAAAAAGAATTCTAGCCAAAGCATTGTGAACATTTTCCCATAATTTAAGTGACATTTTCTTGATTTCAAATGGTTGATTGAATTAATATCAGAATTATGTATAAAAGCTTAATTAGCCTTAATGAGTGGAAATTAATCCCCAAATTACAATCATTAATGGAGCTTAATTAATGGAATTTCATCTATGTCTCTCTCACTCACACACACTCAATCGCCATGCATACATCCTCCAAGGATTCCATGCCTATAAATAAGCTACTCATATTCCCCAGAAGCAAAACCAAGTCCTCCGCCTCCTTGTACAATATCTAAGTAGAACCACACAGAGAGAGATTAATTAGGAAATGGAAGGTGGTTCTGTAATGAAATGCTGCTTCGTTTTTGTTGTGCTTGGTTTTGTTGGCAGTGCAGTGCAAGGCCAAGTAAACCCTAACCCAGTATCATCAACTCCTCCTACACCAGTTGTTGTTCCGTCAACTCCTCCTGCACCAGTTGCAAACTTTCCCCAGCAAACTCAAATTACTCCACCTGCGCCTTTTGTTGATCCATCAATGATCTTACCACCTCCTTCAATTGTTAATCCTGGTTTGGGAGATTTAGGAGCAGGAGTAATAGGAGACATAGGAGGAGGAATTATAGAAGGAGGACTAGGAGGACTGGGACGACGTGCGGGTATTGGTTCAAGTAGAAAATACTTATGTCCCAGAACATGTTCTACTCGATGTGCACCCAAGAAGGCCTTCCGCTCACGTTTTGGTAATTTTGGGTATATGTCATGCTACGGCTTATGCATGGCTAAGTGCAACATTTCTCCAATGGATCATCAAAACGCCAACTATCATTGCACTCGTGCTTGTGTTCTAAACAATAATAATAACAAGTTCAGTGGAGGTAAAGACATATGCATCTTTTTATTAATTTACAAATTAACTAATAATTATTACCTTTGTCTAGCTTGTTTTCTTTCTTATTTCTTAAACTAATCATTATTTTTTTAAACTTGTGTTGCAGATAATGTAAAGGAAGTTGCCGATGAAATCTACAACTCTTGCTACAAGAAATGCTCAAACAATTATTAATAATTAGATAGATAGATGATCCTAATTTAGTTTGTCTAGCTAGCTAGCACTAGCAATAATTCTATTGGATCTTGTTCCAAACTTAGTCTCATGCTCTATGTATGCATCGAAATAATCATCCAAACTTAGTTTCATGCTCTATGTATGCATCTAAATAATCATGTTATGAATCTCTTCCGGACTGGATAAATGCAATGTTCACATTCAGTTATTATGAATTCTTGCTTCTGTTCTCTTCAATATTGCCTTTAATTAAATATTAATTCTTGTCTCTGTAAATATAATTAATTAAACTTGACGAGAACATCAATTATAATTGTTGAAGGCCAAATTTTGTTCATTGTGGCTTAAAAAAATTCACAGTTTCTTCAATCAATTAATTTCATCGGGAAAAATGAAGAAAATAAATTTTGATTAGCATTAGGCAAAGAATTTTTAACGTAGCTCAACGACGTCGTGTAAGCGTTTTATAGAAAGGAAGAAATAATATTTCAATATAAAAAATCCAACTTCGAAAACTAGCGGCTGACACTGCAACAATTTCATACTTTGATAGTGAATCGTAGCTTTGTGATGAAAAAAATGGCTTCTTGTCATCTCCTTCGGCCTCTCTTGAGTCTCTCTTCCTCTCTTGCTCCTCTTTCGCACCAATGTTTCCGCCATGTCTCTTCTTCCCAAGCATCACTCAGACCCTCCAAAATCATAAAGCCGTTTCTTTCCAAATCTCTGGCAGTTTGTTTTGCTCTCACTGAATCAGACTCTCCCAAATCCTTAGAACCCAATCCCCAAATTCTCCTCCAAGAACTCGTGGTAAGAATTGATATCGATTTCGTTCACTAATTTTTTTCTGTAATTGTTTATTAATTTGTATGTGTATGTCCGAATTGCAGGAAAGTTTTGATCTTCCACCTGATTACTTTAAACAGCTTCCACGCGATCTTCGGTTAGATGTAAGTGGATCAATTACGTACTACTTTCTAATGCTAACATTTTCATTGCAGCATTGAATCGATCAAACATATGGGTTTTCGTTGTTTTGGGTGGATTCTCAAAATTCAAAACTTTTGTTTGGATGTTGTGAAGCTAAATGATGCTGCTTTCGATCTCTCAAACGGACCCGTCATTGATGAGGTTAGTTTAAATAATCTACATCTACCTGCTTTTTCAGTTTTGGCTTTGTTTTTTTTTTTTTTGCTTTCCCAAAAGCTTGTCAGTTTTTAATCTTTTATAAGTTGTTACTACTCATAATAGAAGGCATACTGTCATTGTTTTACAAATAACTCAACCACAAGTCTATCTTTATGTAATTCATCACTGCTCTTGCTCACTAGTTGATCCAGAAAGTGATTTTGGAAATAATGCAAACTTACCTATAATTCCAGTTGCCCATTTTATTTCCAGAAGTACACCCTGCACCTATTGCTAGGAATCTTGGTCTATCATTTTGGAGCATTTTTGGACTTGTTTGACAGATCAGTGGTGTTGGCAAGATAGATCTCTCAGATAAATGTTGATTTGTATTCATCTTGGGAAAAAGAAAAGGATCAAGAAGAAACCAACAAGTAAAGAAAAGTTGATATTAAAAGAAAATGTCAATTGATCTTTCTTCTCGTCAATTTCAATATGGTTTCATGCCTCCCAAATGATTGATTTTTGTGCAAGACACAGAATGGCATCTTTCAAATCTTTTCAGTTCCAAAATAGTAAACATGGGAATATCTGATTCAAGCTGTCTCTTAGATTGTTGATAGAAGAAACTAGCTTGGTCATCAGTTATCACATACACAGATTAGCTTTAGATAATCTTTGCTCTGGGCCAGTCTAGGAATAACTGGTTCCTGTTTTCCTTACTTTATATGCTTCTGTTAGCTAGGAAGTAGGAATCTGCAAAAATCTTAGCTCAACTGGATGCTGACTGACATGACTAGCCAGCTAGTAAGGGTAAGGTACTAAGTTTATGTACTATGATCCACTTCACTTTCCAAACGGTCCTCATTGCTCTCCTGTAAATTGGTTTCTGCTGACATAGAATTCTTCCTCTTGATTTTTCATGGCTCCTTAATCCTTATAGAAAATCTTCTTGGGTTACTGGTGAGGTCATTGTATTGAGGAACTTAATTATACAGCTCCAGTATAATGGTTCTGAACATCTCAGAAGTTGTTCCTCCTGCATCACGTTCTACATAGGTCGATATGTTTGTCGAGCATCTTTTTCTGTTTCTGAGCAAAAGAAATTTTGTTTGAAGCTACTGAGTTTTTTTTATTATAAATTTACTATCGTAGTGTGGTCAAGAGCTGGGAGAGACACTCCTAAACCTCTCTCGAGCATGGGAACTTGCTGAGACATCATCTTCCCAAACTTTAGTGGGTTCTCTTCCTTTGTTGGGGAGCTCTTTGACTAGCAGTGCCAAATCAGGTAATGGACCGAGCGTGGAATCAGTATGGCTACATCAGTAGGATCTTCTCCCTATTTGAAGAATTTTTTTTTTTTTCTCTCCTCTTTGCTGATCAGCCCTTGGGAAGCGTTTGGTATCTGCTGGAAGAAGGTTTCAGTCAATGGGACAATATGGTCAAGGCGAGCTACAAAAGGTACTTACTCTCGTTGATAGGTAGTGATCTTATGTTCTGGTTTTTATTTAATATTTTGTTTGGTAAATTTTACCAGAACAAGTAGGACATAGTAGGAAACAGTGAAAGTTATGGGAACAAAAGGAGAAGCTAGGTTACCAGTTGAATTAACTTGGGTCATACCATGAAGTATCCCCCTGCAAAGCTTTTACTTCCATATCTGTGCTTCATAGGTAAATACTTGGTCTGCAGGGAATCCTTAAACTTAGTATTGTTTCTAGATAACAGTAGCAGTTACCCCCCCCCCCCCCCCAACACACACACACACACCTCGTTTTCCTCAGATCCTGATCATTTGAAGTACTGTATACTTTAACTGACAATGAATTATTCATTAAAATCTTTTGGATAGGGTGGAGATGTTTATGAAACATCATTTTTTTTCCCTTCTATGACAGTAAGTATTTTTAAAGTAACAATAATTGTTGGATACTGCTCAATCATCCTAGATTGCAAAAGCGATGATTACTGCTGGAAGAGTTCTATCTGAAAGTTCGTCATCTACGGTGACAGATGAAGAACCGAAAAAAGAAACTAGGATGCTGAAGGTCAGTGGTTACCCTTTGCTTGTTGAAACCTACCTAAAGAAGAATACTTCTGTAAGGAATTACAACTAAGTAGTGTTGCAAACTGTAGTTTGGAGATTTGCAAGTTGAACTGACTCCTGATAAAGCCAACATTGGGGCTTTGATTGCAATTGTTTTTGGGTGAGTTTTCCATTAAATGGAAATTCTCTCTGTAATTTCGTTTGTAGAAAGGCCTGGGATTACATCTCTTCTTGTCTTATTTGTCTTTCAAACTTCTGCCAGGGTCCTTTCATGGGAACTAGGTCAGGGAATTCAAAACATCCCGGAAAGTTCATTGCAGTATGCTAATGACAATGCCTTATTGCTTGCCAAGGTTTTCAAAAGAAATCTCTTATTCAGGTCTTTGTGCTTGTGAACCAGTTTCCTTGGGCCTAAATTATGTTTTTCCGTGCTTGCAGTCTTTAAGGGGGGCACTGCTGGCGATGTGCTTCTCCTCATCAATCTTGTCTGCTTTTACTACTGCGGGACTTGTTTTACTTGGAATACAACTCAGATCGAAGGAAAAGTAAGCCTCTTGGTGCTTCCGTGCCTCAGTTTTGCTTGTAAATGTTCTTCTTTTCTTTGTTATCATTTTCTTGCACATCTTCAGTGCATGAGCAATACTAACAGAGGACAGGAGCTCATAATTGTCTCACATATTGAATTTGACAAATTAAATGAATATATTCCATCCAAAACACTTATACATACTGTCGTCACCAAGCCTGTTTATGCATGTAATCAAGCAGCTCAAATATTCATTTATGTAATTTAAATAATACAATTTGCCTTCCTCCAATCCAAAGGACAAACAAAAACATGTAAGTGGCATAAACAGGAATGGAAATAGCATGACGTTCTATAATTACACAATTAAAGAATTTAAGAAAGATATTTGACGTGGACATACAGAAATTACAAATTTTTTTCTCGACAAAAATATTAATAACTAGCCCTATGTATGTTATAAATAACAACGTACGCAGGTATATCATTATGGGCAATTGGGGTTATTTCCAGGCCCCCCATAATAAAAGTATGAGCCCCATTCATTGTTGTATGAGCTCTTGATGTTGTAACAGTTTGTGTTCTCAGCTAAGGTTAAGATGTCTTTAACCGAGCTTAGACTATTATCGGCGTCAACTACCTCAAGGTTCCGGAAGTAGCTTGCTTTTCCGAACCCATCTTCGGCAAAGTGGCCGGATCCCATCTGGGTGGAGGTGTGCTGACCGTCGGCCCGAGTGTTAACCACCTCACCACCCCATTCCACCATGGTGGCATGGTCAGCTAAGTGTGTGAATAACTCTGCAGGCCAGTACCCTACCAATGTGCCTTCACCAAAACTCATCCACCAATTTCCAATCTTTGGATCCTAAAATTCATAAAAAAAATATAGATTCAATAAATTTTTTTTTTTTTTTAGAGTAATAATATAGAAGAGATGTTGGGTATATCTACCTTCCAAATTAGGATGCTAATGTCATATTGGCTGCCTGAATACGAAGAAACAGGAGAAATGGCAGCTCCAATGGCTATCCTACTATTTGTTTGTATAAATCCAGCACAAAGAAGATTGTAGCACCCAGTTGCTTGATACGAGTCACTCTGCGTTTGACACCAACGATTTAGGCTAACAATCTTGTCATTCCAAAAAGTTACTTGATATAAAATGCAACGTCAATCTAATTACTATTCAGGAGTTGCAAAAAAGTGCATTTAAACCAACTTATTGCCAACCATCACCATTCACCATTCACCATACACCCACAGGCCACAACTACTTGTAATAAAGCAGGTTGCTAGCTACCAATTGGCATTAATCAACATAGTTTTCTGGGTAAGGCATGGAAAGATGATTGTATTTATTATGTATGTGTAGTTGCCCCATAAATATTTGGTTAGAATTACATCAAAGCATTTAAATTGAAATATAAACAAATATACAATTCTACATTCTAAACGAAGTTAAAGATTGAAGAGAGATCTAACCGTCCAATAAGTGAATAATCTTGGTCTGTTGTCACCATAAAGCTCCGGACTGACCTGTCTAGTAAAATAATTAGAGCTTCAGAAAAATATATTGATTTTACTATACATTATATATTTACAATTATTTTTCCAACAAACAGTGATATAAATATATTTATAGGGAATCTTAAAAAGAAAAGAAAATTCTAAATTGAAAATAGAAAATTGAAAGTACCTGCCATCCAGCTTCTATGCTGTTGAGATCTGAGCCGTCGAAGGACCCGGAAAGGATCCAAATCTGAGAGAGACTGAACTCGTTGACCATTTCTATGGAAGGGTCCCACACGTTTATTGTCGCCCTTGCCCCATACACCTCCTGCGATGTTCCTGTGTAGGCGATCGCATGCTACAAATTTTGCAATTTATTTTCTACAGTTAAACGACAATTCTAAACCGAGTATCATATCATATCAAAATTCAAATGCTATTTGCCTAATTCCAATGCTCACTTTTCTTATTATGAACAGCTTAAATTTGATGCGTTTACTTTCGGGAGGGTGATAAAAAATTATTAAAATTTCAAATAATTGATTAGACTTTCTTTTAGATTTTAAATTACACAATTAAAAATATTTGTCTCTTAATTATGTAATTTGAACTTGAGATCGATGTTCATGTTAATTAAAAAAAACAAGTCTCAAATCCATCCTTAGGTGGTTCAAGTGTCATCTTAACTAGAACAAAATACATGATTTCCACATTTTATTCAAAGAAAGTAATAACCTTGAATCATGCAAACCTAGCTATAATACATACATACATGGCACATATATGGATATAAATAATGTACGTAGTTGTAGTACTAGCTAAAGGGTGCAGGTTTTATCCACTAATTAAATCTCTTATCTAAAAAGTAAAAACAGTAGTAGTAATTAATTAGTACCTCATGACCATTGGCGCTGACAACATCAGGAGCATCGGTTTGTCGATAAAGAGGAATCCGGCGATGTTTCTTGCCAAAATCAAACAAAGACTTGGCTCTCAAAACATCTTGCATTGTGTTCCGCCGTACCGGAACCGTCCCCTTTGGACACCTTGTCCCATTCCGATGCCACATTTGCCATGCACCACCCATCATGGATTCATCCTCTCTTTTTTTCTTCTCCATTTCCATATCTCTTGGTCTTGCTGTTGGCATTTTCTGTATATTTGCCAATTTAAATGACCACTCAAAAACCCACATAATTAACCTAACAATAGATATCGATTTAGAAGGCCATGGGTCTAGTTAGTTAATTACCTGGATCTTGTGATTCTTCAAAAGGGGATGATCTAGAGCTGGTTGCTTTCTTTTGTGCACACAATCAATAATATCACCATCTGGACTCTGCAGGAAATTATATAAAATATTTCATCACACAATATTACAAATGATACCATGTAAAGAAATCTACATATATGTCTTATGTACCTCTATGGTAAGAACAGGGGGCTTGTTAATCTTGTCCAAGTGCCTCTGAATCCTTTCAAGCCTCAAGCTGCTCACCTGCTTATTATACTTCGTGTAATTTAGGTCACTGGCGGTGGTTGAAGTTACTGTACTAATTAGTACCAGACTTTGTAGAACGAAACCCAGAAGAATATGAAATAGAGTGAGAGGAAGAGTTGCATGATCAAACCCAGGATATCTTTTCCTCCCAACAATACCCATTATGTCATTCAGTGCCAAGAGAAGATAAAAAAGAATAAAACTTCTATAGCTAGCAAATGGCCATTACGAGCAAAACAAGCACCAAACAACAAATCTGACTTTCTTGGGTATTACTAAACCCCCAACACCAACACAAAAACAATAAAACAAACTAAGGAAAATGACTTCTGGTAAGGACACCAATAAAATTAAAACCCTCTCTCTCTGACTTTTGATCAATTAATGGTGAGAAGGGAGAAGTGGGTGAGGCTTAATTAAGCTGTGCAGAGACCCAGTTGAACATTCAGCATCAAGATCATGATTGCCTGCAGCATTTCATTCATGCAATTGCTTAGAAATTTCTGTGTGTCTGTCTCTAGAGAAAAAAAATATAATTGATTGAAAGAATTAAAGAGTTGGGTAGAAAACTTGAAAGCATTATAAAAACACAGACCTACCCAACTGAAACAACCCTCCTTTTATTGCACTCCTTCAATGTGTGTATCTGCCCCCATACACTTCACCATTAATACACTTCCTTTGAAACCGCACCACACCTTCTCTCTCTTTTTTTTTTTTTTTTTCTGTTAGCTTTCTTACCTTCACAGTCTCTCCATTCTTTTGCTTAACCTTTTTCTCTGAACTAGTGCTCTTACCTAAGTAGCACTCGATTGGTATACATTCTATGCTTTCCTAGTGCCACGTATATACGAGGATGTTACCCTTTCATGTCAAATTCTTGTCTACTCTAATTTGTGTTTTAGTTATTTTCAAACAATTTCATTTCTGCTAACAAAATCTTACATGGGTCTCCCTTTCTTTTTTGTAAAAATATAAAGTCAACATGAATTTAAATAATAGAATTTATTTCGTACAGACCATTTGTGCAAGTGGGTGCTTCTTATTATTATAAGTGATAATTGACAGGAAATTTATGATCAAAATTAAAGAGAATCTTGGGGTTTGGAAATTGAAGGAGGAAAATCAAGGTATTGGGGAGGCTTCTATTAATTGCAGCTAGTTGTTAATTACTTTTGTTTAATGAATATATCTTTGAGAGTTGAGACTTGATGGTACCGGTTTGCAAGAAGTTTCTTGATGTATGCCATAGAGACACCCTCCTCCATGTGATGTGATATAACAAATTTAAATTAATTCGAACTAATAAATGTAAAAAAACATAAAAGCATAGAATACCCAATACCCAATACAGTAATAAAAAATTGGCCGTGTAAGCTTCTGTTCTCGAATCTTGAATTCTACTTTGTGAATCGTCAGTGAAGAGTAAAGACAGTTTTAATTGTCAGCGTCCTCAACTTCCTGACAAAGTCTCCAGAATTCATTCGTATATTGTTTATTAGGAAACTGATCACCTAATTAAATACTTACAAAAGAAGTATACTTGGTATTATACTATATTATGATGCAGTCAATCTATTAATTTTATACAAGAGTGAGGCAGATTTTCCTGCAATATTGTTAACAAGATAAACTTGAGATTTTAATAAACTAGTTGTAGTTGCATGATGAAGAAGAGGAGGCCATGGATGGTGAATGAATAGGTTGGTTAAGCAGAATAGAGAATAGCTTGCTTTGAAGGCAAGGACTCCGTTTTGTTTTCTTCTTTTTCTTTGTAGTCCCTACAATATGCATACATGTCTGAATTGAATAAAAATATAAACAAAATAAATGTTGGTAAACTTCCTCCCAAGTCGAATCTATCTGGACTGCACAACTCGTGCATCCAGGCTCCAGCAGACTCATGTACAGTAACGGGCAAGGGAAGTTAGTTAACCATGCACTTTCGTGGTGGCTAATCCTTTTAGCCAACCACATTCAGGTGTACACAAATTACCAACCATGTACTCATAAATCTTCGAGTAAACGACATCTCTGACAAAATTATGAGAAATAATCTGTAAGTAGCACATAACATCAAGCGTCTGCTTAGGTTAATCCTGATTATGAAGTAGGTATCACAATCTTATTAGACAGCTAAGTCCTTCCACTTTCAAATTACATGATTTATGTGCATATGTTACATTAATTTCTCCATCAATTTTGCAGAGAAAACTAAATAATTATATTCATTAACTAACGAATTACAGTATGTATACTTCAACAGTTAAGTGATTCGCAAATTAAATATTCGGACTGCAATTCTGTTTCTGAATTTATCTAAAAGTATTTTTTTTTTTTAAAAATTTGCCATGCAATAAATAAAAATCGTTACAGTATCATTACCCAGCATGTCAACCAATATGGCAAACGATACCAGAAACAAAATCAAGCGTCTTCTAATATGTTTAGCAGTCGGAACCAATAGCAATAAAATAATAAAATAAATAAAACAAACTAGCAAACAGTTGATTCACCACAACTACTCTTGCGACAACTTGTTTCTCCAAACAAGGAAAAAGCTACTCACCAAAAGCAGCAAAAGGAACAATAGTAACAGGTCAAGTCAAAATGATCAAATGAACAGGATCTATAAGGTCAACAAAGCAAATTAATGGATTAATATAATGACAAACTAAAACTGCAGTAATTTTCATAAAAAGAAGGATCTGCAAACACAGATCTTGATATATATGTCTCAATATTACCATCAAAATTGATAAGCATTGCAAATACATTTCATACAACCCGTATAACAATAATTTACAATTACAGTAACTAAACCAAATGAAAAGAACAGAAAAAATTATAGTAATAGCAAAACAACACCCAGGTAGGAAAAATTGGGTACCAAGCCTGTCTATTATCTGTGTGTATAGCTGTATCTCTGTTATCAAACGAGATATCACCTAAAATTCCAGTCATGAAAATTCTGTATTGTAACCTTTTAAGAAGAAATGGAAAAATAATTCACTTGTTGAAAAAGAAATGATTCAACCATTTGCTATTCCATCTTCACCATCTTCACTATCATCACTGCAATTTCAATTTCAAAGGTGTCAATTATACAAGCATGGAAAATATTTATGTATATAACTAATGAACCCTGAAATTAGAATTGTTCTGATACTGCTATACACTATGAACGATAGTAAGATGAAGCAGCATCCTTGTCATAATTGCTTGCAGATAAAATATGTATGATCTTTTGATAGTCATAGTAGCACTAACTGATGGAGAAGCCAAACGAAAGAGAATCTGGGGGATGCTTAAAAAATCCTTTTTCAATTAAGTTAACAAATAATTTAGAAGACTGACATAAATCATTGAAATTTTATTAAGAAAAAGCAACGAAATATTGAAATGGACGTTACACAATATTAAGCAGCAACTTGTTGGACATGAAATGGGTGTTTTAGTAACCAAAACTAAAGGAACATTAGATTTGGAGCTAACCTGTCAATTCATAAAACTAAGCAAATACTCTAGCAAACTACAGGAGATGTCAACTGTCCTATTAATGCAAAGTAAGTCTTTGTAAATGTTTACTTTAAGAAAATGCAATAATTTATACCTATATTCAGGAAACTTCGATAGACGTCTTGCATCCAAGCCTGTGATAAATTTTTGGGCTGCTTGAACATTATCAGGACCTGAAAGCACAACACCCAACTCCATAAGTAATGCTTCTGGGGTTTCCAATAAAAAAACATGACTGATGGATAACAGTATATCATAAAACTATTTCTTGGTCTTTAAGAAGTAAACCAATAAAGAACAGAGATAAAAGAATACCCTTTGTTAACTGGAAGACATGGAGGGCGCATCTTTCCGCAGCAAGCCTCACCGGTGTACTTCCATCTTTTAAACACTCAGCCAGTGTGGGGCCAATAATGCTAACATGGGCCATAATGGCTACAGGATTTTCCTGCAACATAGTATTTTATGAATGATGAGCTTATAAATTTTCCAACTCCATATATGGGTAACTGTTTCATGAAGGCAGGATTGCTCCAGGACACATACTTTTGCAACGGCTTTTATAGCAGATAACGCCCGTCTTCTCACTTCACTGGAGTCATCATGCAAAGATGAAACTAATGATGAAAGAATATCCACAAACACAATTGTATTTAAAGGATCACTTTGAATTTGAAATAGAAGAAGCCTTCCTAATGCCTTGGTTGAAGTTTCACGAAGCGGGAACTGTTTAAAGAGAAAGATTGTCAATATAGCAATAAATAATTTAATCAGAAAACGTTAAATTGGGGTTACATACCTTTTCATCCTTCAAGGCGCCTTTTAGGTGATCTGTAATAGTCGGGAACAAAGAAGACATACAGATCGAGGATGGGTTGTGGTGGAGTATGGAAGAGAAGGTGAGGACAGACCCATGCCTAGCAAACCAGTTCTGAGACGATGCCAGACTTGAGAGTTCTTGAAGTAACTCAGACAGCTGAACGTCCTCAAGGTACTGTAGGAATCATTAGTGTCACATCAAAGAAAAAAGATATGAGTCATTGTAAATAAAGTAATTAATGAGTAAAGACGCGTTTAATAGAAATAAGACCTCCACCATCAGTCTGCTGATAGCAGATTTAGTGGCAAGATAATCAAATACAACCCAATACAGAACCCTAAAAAACATGTTTAAGGAAATCTACAGAAAAAATGAAGCCTACAAATTGTTACTTATTTGCAGAATCAAACACTGAAAAAAACGTAGATAACTGCACCTGCGTCAAGACGCCCAATATGCCTGCAGCATATATTCGAACTTGGTCATCGTCAAGATGAATAAATTCCCTGAGAACATTGTAGACACGAGTCCTAACAGCACTGCTCACACTCTTCCCAGCATGCATCAAGACACCTTTCAAAGCAGTCAAAATGGATTCACGGACAACCCCACCATCTGATCCCTAAAATCAAAATCCAGCATGTTACATAATCCAGCTTTAAGATAAATGATCAGCTAGATAAGAAAAAAGAAAAAAAAATTGAAAATTTTCACCTGCAAACCGGACAACAGATCACCAACCAATGGGTCAACCTTGATAATGAGAGCACTAAGTTTGCCAAGCGCAAGAGCAGCACCTGAACGGACAGTTCTGCAGTCACACATCATCCAATAAGCAAGTAGAACAGACCACGAAGGTCAACACACATAGCACAAAACAGACATAGCAAAAAAGCAGACTACGGTAAATTACACTCACCAGAGTGTAGTACTGTTAGAAGCCAAGATGAAAAAGTGAAAATATTGAATACAATCTCAAACTAACCTTGTACTGTCCTGTAGACACTTGACAAATATTGTTTGAAGCTGAGGAAGAAAAGGCTTCAGGGATATCCCGCCCTTTCTTATCATGATGCTCAGAGTAGATAAAATCGCACTCTTTACTTGCCAGGGGAACCGATCACCAAGGATCCGAATAAGCGGCCTGTACTTGATAGGCAGTAAGAACAATGTTATGACAAAATAGGCACAAACAGGGAAACTTTCATCTCACTGTCAAGCACAAACAGATCTTATCAAGAACAAAAATTGTTCAGAGGTCACAAACAGTTAAGAGGTCAAGAACAGAGTGAAAAAAGAACAAACATGATACAGTATACACTAATACCCAGGTACAAACAACTGTATTAAAAAGGCTAAAGGTAGCAGATATATTCCAAATGGGGATGTTGAAATTAGACAATCCAATGTATCATGAAAGAAGTTATAATTTCAAGACAAAAAAAAAAATAAAAAATGTGTGCTGCACATGTTTATACTGTCAGAGAATTACACCTAAGCAAATGTTTTGTACCATATCTACTATGTCCAGACAAGTATAGAATGTAGCAAGATTAGCACAATCACAGTATCAAGAAAGCTACAATATATAATTGTAATTTTCCTTGTTACATACCCTGTTATTGGGATGACAAAATCCTTCAAAGCTTGTTCACTAGTCACATCTATAAGTTCCCCAAGTCCAAGTGCAGCCTGCTCTCTTAATTCAGCAGAACCACCAATGAGACCCTACAGAAATAACAAAAAATTCAGAGATTAAACTTCCTTGCTTCAATATAAGGTTGACGGCACAAATTAGGACCAGCAGAAGTCTACAAAAAAAATCAAGAAATACTTTTCCTTCAAAAGACAGACAGACAACCACTTAGCACATGGAGAGTTAAATATCACAACCATCAACGTGCCGCACATGGATGCAAGAGAAAACACTGATTAAGTAAACATGATTCAAGAAAGCTGAAACTCCAGAAGAGTATGCAATGAAAAAATTGCAGACATAGCCCCAATAAGTTTATCTTCTCTCTTCCAGAGAAAACAGCGAGAACCAAGGAACAAAATGGATGTATTCAAAAGTTGACATCTAAAACAGAAATTGAAAGCATTTTCAAAGTTCAAACAGCACTTGAATAAATACAATCACTCTTGTTAGGAAAATGCCAGCTTGTCAGACTGCACCCAATAAGGCAATTGTGAAGACAAGTTTTGTATGTGCACCCTGCGCCCCTTCATCTCATCCAGTAGAAGCAGGGTATTTTGCGTCATTGAAAACAGTGCCTCATTCTGGAACCTGATCCATCTTAGATCCACTAGGTCTACGCAAGAATAAGGGTGACGTATCAATCAAAATCTATGAAAGAGCTGACCCACTAAGGTTGTTCTGGAACTTCAACTTAAGCGCATAATATATCATCCACCAAGTCACATCAAGTTCAACATCTTTCCTTGATAGATGAAAGATGGAAAGAAGAGGTTGAGAAACATTTAATAGCTAAGGTTGCTTCCTGCAAGAGTTATTCAAAACTATTCACTGCAACTATAACCTAGACTAAGGGATATTCGATATTTCAACTGACTGATTCAGCCTGACACATTTCTTTTTCATAACTCGGTCAAAAAAATAAATAAATAAATAGATAGCGCAATTGAATATGATGTAAGCCATAAAATTAACATAAGATTGATAAAACAATACTCGCATAAGATGGGAGTCGTTGAAACGAGAATATTGAGACGGATGACAAGACATCGGAACACATGGCCCAATATCTCTTCTTTCTTTTTGATTTCGGGTTTCTTTATTTTTTCAGGGGCCCAGAACGCTAAAAAGTGGGGGAGAAGCAAGTCGACCTATTGCTCCGCTTTCCCACATCAGTTGCCTATGAAGAGAAGAATCAAAAGGATTGAACTACCTACTCATTATTCGGAGGTGAATCATAGAACACCAAAAGTTGTGGTATTTTATGGACCTAACATAGGTCACATCCCTCACGACATAAGATTGAAAGATCCAAACCTTCCTCTTCGAAGTGGAAAAGGACGTGGCCAAAACATATAAAGATTGGCGTAGTCGCTCTTTTGAATTGATTTTTTTTTAAATAATAATAAATAAGATTAATAAATAAGAATTTTGATTAAATTTCACTTTTAATTCTTATTTTAAATTTTGTTTTAACAGATAGAATACAAATGAGAAGATACGAGGAAGGTTGAGGTTGCACAAATTGTAGATAAAATGAGAGAGACCCACTTACGATGGTTTGGACATATCAAATGTAGGCTAGCAGATGTCGTAGTTAGGAGAGGTGACTGGGTTAGTCTCCTGACTAGGTTAGACAGGGAGACTAAAAATTACATGAAAAGAAGTCATTGAAAATAATATGATTGCTCTAGACGTCACAAAAAATGATATCTTAGAATGATGCAAATGGGTAAAAAAAATTCAAGCAGCCACCCCAACTTGTTTGGGTCTTTGGGATTTAAGGCTTTGTTGATTTGAGTTGAGCCAGAAGAACAAATCACTGACATTGTTCCAGTAGCATGCCCAGTTTCATAACACTAAAGAGCTTCAAAAACGAACATCTAAATGGTATAATGGAAAAGGAAGGAACCTACTAATTTAATGGATGAGTTCAAATATTCAAATAAAAAAGCACAATAGGTGAAACAAGGAAACAGTAAACATACAGTTGCAAGATATGAAACATACACAAAACTACTAAAAGGGCTCACCCGGTGCACAAAGTGCTCCCCGGCTATTCCCGGGGGTAGGGGGAGGGTAGGCGCACATGTACGCAGCCTTTCCCTTACATTTCTGTAAAGAGGCTGTTTCCACGCCTCAACCCGTGACCTACAGGTCACCAAAGGAACAACTTTACCGTTGCGCCAAGGCTCGCCCTCAACACAAAACTACTGTAGAACAATATAAAAACACTTATTTAAACTATTGCAAGATCCCAATTGTAGTAAAAGAAACAATACTTGGAGAAAGATTGGCAGTAATGGCTGAAGTGCTTTAGGAAGACATAAACCAGGTATGAGAACTGGTCCTCCCTGCAAATTCATCAAACATAGGAGACTTATATCAGTGTGACATTTGGAAGTTACCAATCAAAATACAGGAATTTCAATTTTTTACTGACTAAAGCATCAATTAGATACAAAAATCAGAACAATATGCTCACCTTTTTCCTTCTACGCTCTTTATCTCTAGATGTGGATACAGCATCACGGACCAGTTTTATGTAAGAAGGAAGTACCTCTTTTGGTACAGAACTTATTACCCTTGACAGAGCCTCCCAAGCTACCTGATGATTAGAAAATGATATAAATTAAAGAATGAGCGCAGAATACAATAGCAGATAAGTGAACAGAATATCATATTACATACCGAAACAGTGGATGAATCTGGATCACTTAGTAAAATAATCAGGGTAGATATCATGTTTGGAGCTTCATCAACCAAATATAGTTTGCTGTTTTTGAAGAAATATCCTAATAGATATGAAGCAGAACTCCTAACTGTAGCCTGAAAAATAAAATGGAAGGGTCAGGAAAAGAAACTGAATCAGTGAGTGACTGAATGGAGAGAGAAAACTGGAGATGAAGGGCACTCATAATAAGCCAACATATACCTGACCATCACCAACGGCTTTAAGAAGTTCTGATATCAGTGAATCAACACCTTCATCATCAATAACCAAGACCACGGTTTCGGCAGCTTCCTTTGCCAACTTTTGAACATCCTAGATTTAAATGCAATGCATACTAATAGATTAAAATGACGCAATATATCCACAAATGTAAAGACCGAGTTAAAAGGAACAAAAGGGACAATTGTGAATTCATATCTAACGATAGAAGAAACAGTCTAGATTGGATAAATGCATCCTCTAGCATACCTTATCATCACTACCCATTGCAGAGAGTAAAGCAGGAAGGACAATACTAAGATGAAAGTCGAGACCAGGTCCTGCAACCTCTGCTAAAGCTCCTAGAGCATGAGCGTTGAAGGCACTGGACATATACATCATAAACTATTTTTAGAGAAAAAGAAATGCTAAGAAAAGACTGCAAAGCAATATTTAATAGGAGGAAGACACGTACGATAGGGGAGGATGGACCAGCTTGGGCAAAATATGAGGCAAAACAGCAGTTGTTCTGACACTGAAAAAAGAGTGCAATCCTTTAGTAAAGTAAATAATAACAATGGAAATGGAAATACTAACAGCGACAAGAAGGACAATAATAATAACGATGATGATAATCAAGGTGAAAGATCAGATTATCGTGGACTGGATATATAACCTTAAAATTTGCTTAAGGCCATCAAGTGCAGTATCAGAAGTTTCATCATCCTCCAACGCATGTAAAAGAGTTGGAACAATTTCATCAATAGCTTGCATTCCAGCACTCTGAAGACATTTTATTTCTTCTTAAGTCACTTTTGTAATCAAATACAATTCAAAGTGATAGATTTGAAACAAAAACCAACATATAAGAAAGAAAAAGAAAAGGAGAAACCTTATAAAGAGTGCTGAATGCTAAGCCTGCTGACACACGAACCTCGGGCATACTGTAAAGAAAGGAGTATAAATTATTTGATGCTAATCATTAGTATTAAACATAACTGTTGTGTCATAAAATTGTTTAACAAACCTATCACAGAGCGCAGTTCTAATAGTGGGAATGAGCTCATCCATGAAACTCAATAATTGACTCTTAGCAGCACTTGCCATCACTTCACTTAGACCAACACATACACCCTGTCATTAAATTCGATAGATTGTGCCATTCAATTAGATAGAGTTGCGTCGAGAAACTACTACTCCTTAAATTATTTATATGCCAATAAAGAAAAATGATTCATTCAGGGAAAAAAAGGAAAGCAAATTGTCCTACTTGTCTTCTGCTACTATTGGGGTCCTTTAGCCCCTGAGATAAAATTGGGATAATCAAAGGAAGTACTCTTTCACCGAGCTTCCTCACAAGCTCACCCAGAGCCCTTCCAGCAACCTACCAGAGCAGTTAGTATGATTAATAAATTCTGCAAATTTTGACATGAAGAACCCGACATAGAACATAAATGCAAACCTGCCGCCTTTCAGAAGATGATGACGCAAGGGATGTAATAAGAGTATCCATTAAAACTGGCATAATTTCCTTGAGAGTCTTGGGAGTATTTGCCACGATAGTTTTCCACACATGTAAGGCGGCCTGACAATGGTGGCATTTTTTTCAAGCAGGTTCAAATATTTGCAAAAAATAACAATCAACCAAATTCATGAGGCAAAGGAAGATGCTGAGAGTCATCACCTGGCGCACTGATAAACTAACATCAGTTCGGACCATATACAACGCAGCAAGTACTTCATTACGCTTATCCCTTCCAAGAACCTCGATGATAGCACGTCCTTGTGCTTCTGTACTAGCACCTTCATCATCACTACCCCCCTCAAGCAAAGCTTTTCCAGAAGTTCCAGCAACCTAGATTAAATACGGTTTGCATCAAAAATCAACTACAAGGGAATTTGCAAAATAGAAGAAAGTGTAATAGGCTGAGGGGCATATACTTTGAATAAAAGATCACCCAACAATTCGACAGAGCTCTGGCGGATACGCCAACTATCATTAAAAATACCATCCTCTACAGCAGGAAGAAGCAGAGGAAGAGACCTGTGGAAGAAGAAATATAAGTAGACAAAAAGGGGGATAATTGTCAAAAAAGTAATAACAAAAAGGCCTGCCAGCCCTACTTATTGTAGATTGCATACTAAAAGATGAAAGTTTAATATAGCATTATCACAAAAAGTTTGTCATTTAACCAAGATAGGCACTATTATATTAATGACATTGTTCAAATCCTTCTAGCACAATCACCATACTTATATTTGTCGAGCTTGACAGCATATTCAAATTATTAATGCATTTTAGTTTACAAAAGTAAATAACTTTCACATATTATGTGATGCACCCAAAACAAGGGAAAAAAACATACGATGTGGCATAATGCTCAACCAGTATATGGCCAGCACCTAGTGCCGCATCACGTACAGATTCATTCTCATCGGCAAGTCCTGTAAAGGCACAGACAAAACTACAGTCGAATACTGCATTTTCAAATAAAAACTGGAGTAGATAATGTCTAACAGAGAATATTCTTACCATCTAAGATAGCAGGTAACACCTGTTGCAGATACTTCTGGAATTGGACACCTAATGACCTTGGCAAGTACTAAAAACCCAATTCCAAAGAAAAGTTAGAATTATATATAAGCTTTGCAGCAACCCATTCTAAACATGGTGAAGAGTCAGATTTTGATGGAATACCTTGAAAAGTGTTAAATATCCATCACGTACAGATGATTTTTGATTAGAACAATTTCGGATAATATCAGGTAGTACACGCTCAAAGTACTCAGTCCCAAGTGCAGCTAAGACCTAAGTGAACAATAAATATCAGAAACTTTATCAACTATGATTTTCTTAGTAAAATATAAAGGAACACAAATTTCTGAAAGCACAATGATCCATAAAAAATAATTATGAAAAATTCGATACGAGACAAGATCCCAGCTCAGCTCAATCACGCTGATTTAGTGGAGCAATTAAGATGTCAAGCTGGGTAGCAAATTGGTCAGATACTCAGATTGATAACAGCCATGAAATTATACTGTAATGTGTAAGGAGCTATAAGGGTATTTTTGGTTTTCCAGCCTCCTTAGGGTGTAACCTTATACCTACATGTAAATATATACATTCAGAGAGAGTGCTAATATTCTCTGTTTCTGCCTTTTTACTTTCTTTCTCTCTCCACTTTCTCTCACTTCTTCTCTCTACTATTAACTTCACTTAATGATTACTGAATAGATAACTTAAATCAAAAACCATACAACACATCATCAACTTCTAAAAGATGGATTCAGAGTCACCAAGAAAGGAGTGTGCAAAAAATAGAACTAAACAATGAGAATTCTGACCTCACTTAATCCCTGAGCAGCTCCAGAGCGCTCAACATTGCTATTGTCTGATTTAAGTGTATCAAACAACCAAGGAACAAGATCAGGAAAGTTTTCTTCACCCATCCCTCTTATGAGGGACCCCAGGGCCCTTGCTGCAACTGCACGAACTTCAGGAATAGGATCCACAAGAACCTGTTCTTGTACGAACAGCGAAAACAAGGTGATGCTTAGACAATAGGATACAAACTATAGAAAATACAGTGAGACGACCATGTTGAAAAGGTACCTTTTTTACTTCAGGGAGAAGCAACCCAATATAAGGAATCATATCCTTTGGTTCTGTAACTAATGAACACATGTTGCCAACAATTTGTGCAGCTTTCTTTTTGGTTTCAGCACTCCTCTCCCTTAGTCCTCTATGCACGATTGGTACCAATAATGCAAGTGAAGGGGCATCAACTGAATTCACAAAGGTCGTCTGCAACAAATTAATAGAAATTTTAGGAAAGCAAACATGCAAAGGAACCTACTGTCGTAACCCTTGTAGAAGAACATCAAGCGAATACAAAAGAACCTAATATTATAAACAAACTTCATAATCCTTACTTGTAGGAGAATATCAAGCGAGTATTTTGTATGCTCATTGGGATCAGTAAGACCCAAAAGAAGAGTGGGGACAAGAGATGATATTTCTGGATTCTTTATCACACTCCCAACCTGACAACAACAAAAACAGCACATATTAAGCCTGAAAATTGAAACCAGGCTGAAGAAGTCACACTGATATTAACCTGCTGAAGGGCTGTTTGGCCTGCTGACTGGACTTTGGGATGGGTATCAGTTAAAACCTGTAAACATATGAGCAGTTTGGAGTGAGTACAACAAAATGTTCCCTTCAAAGAAAAGATGAAAATTTAAAAGCCAAAGCATAATGCTTGTATCAAAAAGACCTCTGTCAGTTTTGGAACAATCTTAGGGAGGCATTGAGACAATTGTTGAGGAGCACAGTAAGCCATTGCACCAAGTAGTTGTACACTACTTTGTTTCGTCCTCCAAGCTTTATCTTCAAGACCCTGAGCAAATATGTCATGGTTCTCAGAAAAAATTAGATTATTCAGGACTTTCTATGGTCCAATCATTACAAGAAGTTCTAGTCAACCCAACAAACTGCATTCAATTCAGGAGCTACCAGGACCAGTATCACTACTCTAACGCATGACGGTACTTGAACAGGAGTCGCATTTACAGTTCATGTTTTAAAAAACTTGAACAGGAGACACATTAATAGCTCATTTCAAAAACATGAGAAACTTAGCAAGTATAAAACAAAGATAATCTACGGTGTAAATAATTTATGAGAAAAAAAATCGTTAAAAAGGCATATTTTCATGCAATAGACTACAGTTTTCTAATATATTGAACACAAAATACCAACATCAGCTGGCTAACATAAAAGATATAAGGAAAAATCCTGCAAAGCTATAAAAGAAACTCAAATGCAAGAACAAAAAGTTGCCAAAATCAATTTTACAAAGCAGATAGGACTCCACAACCATAGAGTTGAGGCTCAAATAGTTATCACATAAACTAACACCAGAAACCAAGTCATTGAGCCACTTAGACCGCATTTGGGTCATTACAGTTTATGTGCATATTAAGAATGTTGGATTGCAAAAAAGAATTAGAGGTAGTTTCTTGCAGGACATGGTAGTGTCAGAAGCTGGCTGCAGGAGCCAGCAGTGGTGGGCGGCCCGGGGAATCCAGAGGACCAGGAGGTTGTTCAAGATATAGAATATGAAAAGGTGTTTAAATTCCAACCCGGAACTGTACTATTTAAGCAATTAATCCCCTTCCAATTCCAAAAGTGACAGCAAACAGAAATCATGAACCCCAGTACAATTCCAAATAACCCCCATTTTGAGTCGACTTTTATGCCCAGTAACAAATTACCTTCAGAAGAGAAGGAAGGACAAGCTTCACTCCGTAAACACTAAGTTGAGACATCATTGCACGGGCAGCACATTCAGCAGCTTCACGAACGGCAATAACTGGATCAGAGAATGAAACCAAAAGTAATGGTAACATTTGAATCACATACCTGAACCAAACAAAGAATTAGATGCATAAATTAAACAAATTTGAGAACAAAAAACTGTTTATTTACAGGATGGAAAAAGATGGATAACATACGGTTCAAACAATCTTCCAAGAGTCTCGCAGAGGCACTCAAATCCCAGTAAAGCTCCTTCACGAGATTTGGCAGAATTCCTATAGTTGGAAATAAACACATGATCTAAAACACGTAAAATCTATAACCAATTTAAATTAATGATTGCATTAGTGAAGACATGGATAAGGATTCCACAATAATATGTTACAAAGCCGTGCACAGGAACTGATGAAAACTGCAAAGCTTGAGAAGCAAATATCTACACCAATGAAGAAAGAAGTCAAATATAATGCACCCAAGTAGAGGAGAAATTGAAGAAAACTAAACCAAAACCAGTTGACCTCTTTCCTCGTGTTAAAAAAAAAGTAACAATGACTTGTCTGTTTTTTCTCAGCTGGCACAAGTTTGCTAATTTTAATCTGCTGCATCTTACTACGGTCCATATTAAAATTAGAGATTATAGTTGGTCCATAGCATGATTATAGTCGGTCAATAGCATGGAATTCTACAACCCATAAGCACACATAATCCCTTCATGAAAAGGTGGAATTTTTGGATTCTTGGGGAAGAATCGTTGATGTCAATACAAATAGGAGCCTGCCTACAGCAACACATGTAGGGTAGTAGAGGAAGCATTTAATGGTTCATGATTTGAATGAAAAATGGAGACACGTGTCTTTGAAGTCAAAACAAGAGTATCGGTTGTAGTTGCTAGATTTTCAGACTGCAGGGAATTTGAAGACTTTCAAATAGCCAATATTACAAATATATGGGAGTCACGCGATTGAAAATTATGGGGTTGAATCACTAATTGGAGTATAGCAAATGGGTCTAGACCAAGTAGAAAAAACAATTAATCTCACCTATCAGCAAGATTTTCTTGTAGAATGGCCACAATACGATACTTCTTCAAGCAAGAGATTCCAAATCCCTTGACTACTCCTGCAAGTCCAAAAGCTGCTCCACGGCGTTCCCCATACTTCTCACTTTTCATCAACTGATCCAATAGCCGAGAAACAAGAGCTTGTGCATCCTCCTAATGCAAGTAGTATTAGATAAAAGAAAGCATTAGCTTCAGTCTGATGTGATGGATAAACTCAATATATAAAAGCAGAAAGACAATTAAAAAAATTTTAAAACAACCATCGTCAAACAATGAGAAAGAGAACAAAATTTGGTAATCTATAGTTACTGTAAAAAAAAAAAAAAAAAAAAAAATTTACCACAATTAGTATTTCATAGCCTACTTCAAATTCAAATAAACTGGAGTGGTGAGCAGCAATAACACGTAGTGCTTTAAAATTCATACCTTACCAGTACTGGGTAAGGACCTGCACCTGGTACTTTTACACCTTTGGCATGCCTGGACACCTACCGCCTATGTACCAGTTTTGTTTTTTCTAATTTCGTCTACAGCTTATTTCCTAGCCTACTTCGAAATCAAATAAATTGGAGTGGTGAGCAGCAATAACACTTAGTGCTTCAAAATGCATACCGTACCAATGTATTCAAGAAAAACTAGCTTTGGTTAAATGATTTAAAATTGGATTTTTAATTACGTATTACACCTATTGAACATATTTGGTGAGTTTTATTTTATTAGTTAACCTTTCACTGCCTTCTTCTAATATATAAAATATATAATATAAGTTTTTTTAATTATTTAATTTAACACACCCGTACTCAGGTTTTTAAATTTTTGACAAACCTACTTATTGTATCTTACCGTACCACACCGAAGTACCCGCACTTCCTTGCATTGGAATCATTACACACACTAAACCATCTAACACCATGGAAGTTACTAGGAGTCATAATTTGCTAACAATCAGTCATTCCAGGTAAGGGGACCATGCATTGTAAATTAATCCATTTACCCCACTCTGAAATGAAAATATGGAATAACACACCATCTTTCAAGAAGATCTTACAAATTACAATATTTCACCAACATCATTAATAAATAAAGACTTGAAATCTTATACTCAGCATGCAACACATACTTGTTTGGATTGCATTAATGGAGAAAGACACATTGACACCGCTCGTTGAACAGCTTCTGATGGAGTGTTTAATACATCCAACAATTTGTCCACCACAGCATGAACTTTAGGATCATCCTGTTTCACAGCAAGACAGTAAAGCTCAATTTAGAATTCAAGAATTATCAAGTTTTCCAAGAAAAAGAAAGGAAAAATCAAACTTTCACCTTTGCCAAATGTTTTGCCAAAGCACCAGTAAAAATAACCACACCCTCTCGAACCAAGTCATATTTTTCTTCATCTGATGCCTACAAAAATGAAATATAAATGTAGCACATTAATAGCAAAATATTGCACAATCAGTGTGTATCATAGCCATCTAAGAAACAATAAGCATTTGCAAAACAGAAAAGATGAAACCGTAAAGACAAAAGGCACTAATGAGCAAAAGCAACTCTAATTTGACAGGAACTGACCGTTTTGTTCAAGTAGTTCTCAAAGATAGGAAATAACAGTGAGACATTATCTCCGCCATGCTTATCAATAATCATGATTCCAGCATTAATCATTCTACCTCTAACATCTGCATTAGGATCAGCCTGCAATATCAAAGTAACCCCAAAAATTGGAACATTCATACCCTTTAGACAAAAATGCAAAAAATTCAGAAATTAAACAATGATTTGTGTCATATTTACAGGTCCGGAACAAGGCATCCATCATGTCCGACTAACAGTCAATTATTGTTTCATTAAGATTAGTTTACTTTTAAGGGTTATTAGTTCTGCAGCAAAAGAAATTCAAAGGAATGTATCACATGCCTGTTTAAATGAGGGAAAATTAAGAGAATGGAGTACAATAGAGTGTTTACGAGTAAATATAGTTGAGTAAGGGTTTTTATTATAGAGTATTAGGAGGCAACAAATTTCCAGAAATTGCAAGAAAGTAAAGAAAAACAGAGAAAACATCTTACAGAGTGAGGACGTAAATTTGGAGAGTATGGATCAACAAGCAGGGTATTTGTAGAATGAAAATAAACTAAAAGGTAATTTTTATTTTTATTTTCTTTTGTTGCTTTCTAAGAATCACAGTTTATCGTGTAACTAAATTGCAAAAAGTGCTTTTCTGCTTTTGCAAGAAAAGTGAGAATTGATCAAACAAATCCTAAATATAATTTTGTTAACTTTTAAAGGAAATCAAACTGTGAAATATAATAAATTATACAGAGACCACGTTATATCTTAATGAAAAGAGGAGCAGCCAAGGGCAGGGAGTTCCGATCAGACTCATATCCTTTCAGACACAAAAATAAATAATAAAAAAATGGTAATGATTATACCAGTGCTCTAGATATCAGAAATGTCATAACAACAGGTAGGTCTTTTGTCCTTAGTACATCAGCAGCAGAATGTAGCGCCAATGCTACTCCTTGTCTACCCAACCAACCAGCATCAACATTGTCATCGGATGCATCACGGATATATAACGAAAATAAAGTGGAAAGGGACTCCTGAAAGTTGTCAACGGGCCATGTGAAAACTCCATTCAGTAAGCAAGGTCGGTCAGTTTCAAATCAGACTCACCTGTATGGAATCTGGGTATTCATCCAAAGCAGCAGCTAAAGCCTCCGCAGCTGCCAAGCGAACATTATAGTTCACATGGGAAAGCGCTTTGAAAAGTCCGGAAAAGTCGGTTCCAAAGTCGAATCCATAGCGATCCCAAATATCCTCTGACGCTTCAGCAACTGACTGAATTTCAACAAAAGTAGCAGATGATATTCATTATTAAGTAATAGAATCTATCTAAGACTCGGTGAAACTGTCGAAAAATGCCAAATACCCATTGAATAGTTTACACTCTCCAAGTTGTCCAGCTAACTTTCTAAGAGATATTCTTATGTTAAGTTTTAAATATAGAGAACAATCACCCAGCCAAACCTTTTCAGGGTCATGTAAAGCAATCCAAATACTTGTGGCAATCTCAACATTCTCAGGGAGAGAACGACTAGCAACAGCAGGAATGCATTTCACAGCATTCAAGCAGGCCATTCTTACATGAACATCTTTAGCATAAACTCCATATAGAGCCTGTAGAATAGCAAGTCAAGATATAGCATAAGCTTAACTAACAAAATATATAAAACAACAATTGCAGCAATTTGAACAGAAATCAAGCATACGTACAGGTGCCACTTCATCCGGCTGCAAACCAAGACTCAACTCATTTAATGCAGGTCCTATGGATGCTTGATAAGCAGGAACAACACCTAGAACATGGTACAGAACCTACAAAAGAGAAAGTCAGCTAGAGGAAAGCAATTGATGAAACAGAAGAAATGATTGCTAGATAGCATCAAAATTGAGCCTCTTTACAGCAAGAAGGGAAGCCAGGAATCAGGATAGCTTACTGATAGCATCCGAATCCGAGGAAGGGGAAGTAAGGGATCCATGTGCAAATAAAGTATCCGAAGCACATCATCATGAAATTCTGTCTTCTTAGAGGATTGCAGAATTCGCTCCATTATCTGACAAGAATCTTAGAGATCAGATAGATCAAAGCATCACTGAACTAAATAAATTGTATATGATGAGTAGAAAAACTTACTGGGAAAACAAAAGTAAAGGAATCCACAGGCAGCGGTCCAGATTTACAAGATATGGATAAGCCATTTAATATTCGTCGAAAAAGCCCCAAGAATGGTTTTTCATTGGCTTCCTCTTCCCCAACCGACGGAATCAGATCCAACAGAAGATAAACCTCCTCAGTCACAATTAAACGTAAAGCAGTTGCAATGTCGAGGGCCCAGTTACACAGAGGAGAAGCAGTACATCTAGAGAGCTTCACCATTGTTTCAAAGGCCACATCACTGACAACAGGTGACTGCAATAAAGGATCGACGAACTTGACCTGATAAAAGACTAAGTTTTAAACTCAAGTAATACCCCCACAAACAAACATTGCATATTCAGACCAATGCACGTAAAATTTAACAAGCAAGACGGAGGGCATTTTCATATTCAGATGACAGCTATTCAATTGAACAAGCACCATTCAAACATGAAACATCACACATTAACCAAAGAGAAAGTACAACCAAAAGAGATGCTCTTAAATGCAAAAGCTTTCGATTCCCCCAGAACCTCCTGTATTTCAGTGCTACAATGTATCTCATCAAACTATGCAAACATAGTTTCCAAAATATTCCATTACAATCATAACTTATGCTCATTCCCTTCTGCTGTTGGTTTGAGTAATTTGTAACTTTCACTAAATTAAACATAATATAACTTCCTAAGAATTACAGAGATCCAATCCAAAAGACACCAAATGGAACTTCTTGATGAGGCAGAGCAGCTTGAAGTGATTTCAAAAATTCAAACACGGCATTGCTCAATTAATAATATTCAACCTATACATATTATAGGTTTAATGGTACAAGGAAAAAAAATGGCACACCGGATCAGGAAGAATGGAATGGTTAATCTTCATAGTCTAAACTTAAAAAGGAAATTTGAGTAGAATGGTGAGATAAACAATCTGATGGAGTAGTAATTCCTGAGCTAAGACTAATATTTTGCACAAGGCTACAAAACACATACCAGTGAAGGCAGCTGGCTGTGTGCAAAAACAGGGTTAGCAATGGCCATTTCCCCCAGAGCTCTCAGCATCAAAGACAGAGTTCTCTGTATATCACGAACCTTATCGCGTACTAATGCCTCCTCCTTAAGCAGTAACTCTCGGGCCTCTTCTTTTGCTGTCTTCCCTTTATCTAGATGGATCATAAACTATTGTCAATAAAAATGCAAAAAGAGAAGACTTCTAATTCTAAAAGACAGTGAAGCCAAAACAGTATGCAACAGTAACATGCCAGCCCTCTTTGTTGACTTCCCAGTGTCCCTTTTCCCTGCACCAGGAACTTCTCTGCTAGTCTGTTCCCTCTTTATTAAATGGTTGGAACGGGCATGGTCCTGGTAAAAGGAACAAATGCACATAATTAGAACTCAATAAATAAATAAATTATAAGAAATTAGTGAGGAATAATAGGAAAGGCAACAAGAGCAGGAAGATAAGGAAAAGAATTACCGTGCCATTTTCGTCATCATACATCCGGAAACGTCCCTTCGCTTGTTTCAAGTTCTTAGCAGCAAAAGACTCTGCAACATAAACTCCTTGCTCACTAGAAAGCATTCCTTCAGGGGTGCGGAAAATCTGACACCGCATGAAAATTGACGCATTTAAAAAATGAGAACCAATATTAAACACAAGAAGATCAAAAAATAAGAGAAAATTGATTCTTTCACCGTGAAGCAACTCTTCTAAGAACAAAGCAACTTCCATTCATAAAATCTAACTTATTTCCTATGGAAATCCAGTATACATCAGACAGACATCTGGTGGTTTTTACCTGAATGTCATTTTCTGAAAGCCCGTCATGCAAATAACGTCCTGGAAGATTCCGCAAATGCTGACATCAGATGAAGCACTAGTCAGAAGGTAGTTATCAACCACACAAACACACACACCCACATACATAAAGATATAACCAACCTTTTCAAACTCTGTATAGGTATCTTTAGGAGTTATAGACATCAAGGTGGATAGTGAAGATATGGCAGCCTGTTGTTCAAGTAGATTGCCACTCATCAAACCCTTTTCCCCCAGTAAACCCTGCAAAGTGCTTCAACATTCAGCATTAGGAATATACCCACAATGAATTGCATAATTTGTATTTGAAGGTATGGTCATAAAACTTGAAATTATTGGGACAGCCATACAAGCAATAAACACTACAGTACAAGAACTTATGAATGAGATCTCACTCAGCCACTTATTATGAGTAACAAGACATGAAAAGTTCTCATCCTTTTTTCTTTTCTTTTTTTTTTGTGATAATTTCTGAACGTAACAAGAAAGCTCCATAACAAGCTCAATATATCAATATGTGATCTACAGCAATTTTACTTATTGAGAGATACAAGAAATATCTTCACATAAAAAAATATTTCCAAGGTACACTCAAACTTGCGACTGTACATAATGAATCGCATAAGATTACTGCATGTACTGACCAACACAAATCATTTGAAACTATCTCATAGTCTCATACACCTTCAAATAATCAACATCAGCAACTATAAAAACATCCAGACAAGGGACAAAAATAAATTCACAAAGAAAGGTCTAGCCCCTAATTTTTAAATTACCTTGCACAAATTCTCCACATCCGTAGAAACAATTCCAATGACATCAAAACCCCGCGTCTGCAAGCATTTGCAGAGCCTCTACAAACAGAATGTAAATGATAAACAATGTTACAAGAAATAATTGGGAGTCAAAAAGTCAAGATAGTTCTCAGCGAAGGAAAAAAGGAGCCACATTAATTAAGATACAGCAAGTATAAGCACCCAGAGGCACAGGCACCACTGGTGTGTTCCATGTTGACACAACACAACAAGACACAAGTCACACAACACAGCATGGGTTTAGGGAAATGGTGTAAACCTTTCCTGATTCTGCTGTATCAGTGTCCATCTTTGTGCTTCTACGATAAACACAAATATACAGGCATGCACACGTACATTACATACAGAGGAGAAATAATAGAGCAAATTGATGACCGTAACAGACAAGTTTTGTGAACTCGTGTAATATCGAATCAAAGAAATAAATCCCTCAATTGCTACCGCTACCACTAGACATTGCAAAACTAGGCAAGTAACAGAATTTACAAGTATTATGACACTTGTTGAATTATGATGACCCTTTGAAATTTGAATATAGAGACGTGTGTTTGGGATACTCTCATTTCACTTTTTATCTTCTTATTTCCCTTTTAAAAGAGTGTCCGCTTAATTCTAGAGACAAATTTCCTAAACATAGCCTTAGGATGTGCATGAACTTGGTCAGTGTTGCTTCCGAAACAAAAAATAAGACTAACAAAAGAAATTCCCAGGAAAAAAAAAAAAAAAAAAAAAAAACACAAAATAAAGAATATATAGCATACAATCATGGATAAAAAAGAATTACCTTCCATACTGAATCTCTTTTCGCACTGCCAATGACACATGGATGATGTGAACAGAATATAATTTGGGTGGATGCACTTGGAGAAACTGCTAGAGCTGATGAAGACAATATAATCAAAGCCTTCACCAAAACCTCAACAGATGGAATGAAAGGAACTTGAGTATCCAGAGAGGTCTCTATGTCACTACATGCATAAAGATTTAGATGCTGAATAACTGATGTCAACACAGAAAGGTAGAACTAGGAAATACCAAATAACAGAGAACAATAGTTTATGCACATTATCTATTATTCTGAGAATCAGGAAGATTATATCACGTATAAGAAAGACATAATGGGGCTACGTAAAAGGGTTGCCTTGAAAAGTAGATAGCTGGAATCTCAAACAAGCCCCAACCTTAGAGGAACCAACTGCATAGTGAAAGGGCATCACTTTCTTATTTAACATGGAGCTTTATTTCTACAGAAAAATCTGGAGCTAATTTTAGCTAAAACTCAAGTAGCGGCTTTTGAGAAGTTAACTTTTTTGCACCTTCCAATCCTTACCTGCATTGTGCACATAAACTATATAGGCTGTTTTCTCTTACTTTTTGGATTGTAAAAGCCAAGGTTTTTAAGAGATTTAGTGGAAGTACCAGAACTATACTGCTTTTAGCAGTGTCCCTCCTGAAATTGCCATTTATATGTATAAACAACATGTTAAAAGCTAGAACTGTATTATTGGTAACAATATGTTTTTTATCAATGAATATTTAAAAATAATCTTTAGTAGTGTTATCAAAGGCTCTAGGTGCACCCAGGCGCTAAGGGTCCCTAGAGCCTAGGCGCAGGCACGCGCCTTAGCAAAATTAGGCGATCATCTAATAAAAAAAATCTACATACAATAATTCCAAGCTTACAACAAGTAAAAACTAATACCATTAAGTTATGATATAGAAAACAGTTTCCATAGGCAAGAATTCCAGCATGTAGAAGTAACAGTTGATAAAAACGATCTAGATAAATTAAATATGTTAAGCAAGAAGTCCACCAAGCTAACAAGTAAAAATTGAATTTATGCTTCTTTCTTAAGCAGGGCAGAGAGAGCTAAGGTTTACTGCTAATTATTACTGCTGAGTATCCTCAGTTTTTCAGGTACATAACAGGGCAGAGATAGTTAAGATTTAAGCCAAACAAATGCTCTGCTTTTTGTGTACAATAGCAGAGCTTAGACTAAGCAAGGATTAGTATAAGTAGAAGATGAAGAAGACTTAGAAAGTAACTATAAAACATGATAGATAATAGGCAGATTTACACTGAAAATACACTCTGCTTTTTGGCCAGGTAACAAGGAAACGCAAAACTTCATAGGTTGCTTAGAATCAGGATTTTGGTTCAGCTATTGTGTTAGGGTTTTTTTAATGTTTTAGGGACTTTTCAGGTTTCTATTAGGACTCTTCCCAATGTTTTACTTTTCCTATTTATGAGGAAACTAAAAAACTGAAGAGGCTTTTTCAAAAAAAAAAAAAAAAAAACTTGCAGCGCCTTTTGTGTGCCTTGAGTGCGCCTCATGGCACCTCAAAACATGGAAAAGGCGCGTGCCTAGTAGGTGCAGAGGCGAGGAGTTTGCGCCTTGTGCGACTTTAATAACACTGATCTTTACACATTGAAAACGAGTCTGTTTGTTTAAAGGGGGTATTTCATGATTTTCCAAAAAAAAATAAATAATTTACTCCCAATTCACATCATAAACCTTCTGTCTGTGCCCAAGTAGTTTGACTTTCATAATAAATACACAAACACGTGCATATGCTTGCAATATTATTATTTATAAGAAAACATCAAATCTAGAATAAAGATTATTAGAAAGAACAATACCTTATATTAATTGCACAAAGTTTCTCTCCAACCACAGAAAGAAAATTTGTAAAGACAAGTAAAAGATCTTCAGATAATTGTGGAGCAGAAGTGATTATCTTTCTAGCAACACTACAAGCCATTCTTCGGATATCCCAATTTGGATGGCACATAAAAAAGATAATTAACTGCACCATACGAACAATAGCTTAGTGACCATAATTCTGAGAAAAAACACTAATTCTGTATACTGCTTTACCTGTAATAGTGACCTGACTGACAAGTTGTCCAACATTCTGCAAAGAATAGACAAAAATTGTTATCACTTAGTGTGGGGAAACAAAGAAATAAAATATTCTTAAATAACCATACACAATTCTTTTAATGTATGGACATAGTGATGATTATCTTCTGCAGCAAATACCTTTGCAAATGTTCTACCATCAGAACTTCAAGAAGATCAACGCATGCCAAGCAATCCTCAAACGATAGCTTTGAGGCCTGCAGAGCACATATTAATATTTATGACGAGCATAATTTAGTTAACTGCTAAAGGCAGAGTCCTAGAATAATTACCACTGAAACAGGAACAAGCGAAGGCTCATTTTGAGATATCAGAAACCAAATCTTTTCCTTTGCCACAGTTTCTTCTGAGAAAAGGAAGATGCAAAAGAAACAAATGAAAATTCATCGTAAAAGAAATGAAAGGCCATGTGATGAGGATTAAAAATGCAAGTACATACCAGCTCTGATATCGGCAGCAGCAATCTTTCCAACTATGAACAATGCATATATGCCATCCAAACGCTGAACTGCCTTTGTAAATCCAGTTTTAACAAGTTGAATGAGAGGGCCTAGCAAGGATGATACCTGAAGGTATATCTTAAATTGTCAAGTGATGAAATCAACAGGCTAGGAGAATAAAATCAACAGTAGCACAGTAGAGTAGAATAAGATGACTAGTCACCTGTAAAACAGCATCTGTATTTTTGCATACAACACGAAGACAACGAAGATGTCCCCTCCTCAAAGCTTCCTTCTCTTTGAGGCCAGAAGCAATAAAAGAAACCAGATCCTGTTGAATACTAGTGGATCTTGCAGCCCAGGAAGCCACAGCCGACAAAATTGCAATTTTAACCTCGTCATTTCCTAGAAATAAGACATTAAATAAGAAAAAATAACCAAAGTGACTACGTGAAAGATGGAAAGAAGACGAACATCAAAACTCTGAAGGATTTAAGGAAGACACTTTTCATTTGTGTGTTATAATCTTATAAACTAGATCCACAACAATATTCATCTAACAAGGAATTATGTTTTCCATGACATTTTGCCTTGTTTAGATTCCATATTGCACCATGTCTAGGTTACTCTTTGAAACTTTCTTTAAATTGAGCTGTAAGTGAGAATAACATAAAAGACTTACAAAAGTAAAATAAAGGGAGACCAAAGTGCGCACATTACCATCATCCTTATAATATGATAAAAGAAAATCACATATGGTATGCGACAGGCTCATTAGATATTTCCCATCTGGACCATTAGATATCTCTTGCATTGCATTCACCATTCCGATTCTCTGGTATGGAAAAGCAAGTCTTCCTTCTGAACCTGTTCAGATTGAGTACTGAATTAATAGCTCAGGAAACGACAGAACACAACTCTAAGAATCCAAATACAGCAACATCCAGTAAACCATGACTAGAATTAGTAGTCCAGATAGATTAAATAATATCATCTAGTAACACAAACCTCTAATCACAGCTTTGATTGTATTAAACATTGTCTCTAAAGCATCTGGATTGCTAGATTTTTGGCTCAAACATCTTATTATAGCTAATGCCCCATCCCTTCTACCTTCATCTGCATGACGAGCTTGTGGTAATACCACTGAAAGAATTTCGCTTGCATACTTGCTCAAATCAAGGTTGACTGATTTCAGAAGAACTCCAACTGATTCCAACACAATCTCGGGGTTGCGTTTCAGCATTTTAACAGAGGATTGGAAAACAAGATTTTGAAAATCTTCATGGGACATGCAAGCAAAAAGTGGACAGAATGCTTCACTAAGAACCTTTTTTGGACTTTCTTTTGCATGTAATACCGCTTTGATATATAAATCAAGAAATGTCGGCTGAAAGGAGAAAAGAATAAATCAGAGCTCCAGGAGAAGGGAACAGAATATGAAATTCAAACATGAGAGAAGATATTTCATGTACGATTTGTATACAAATTGTCAGTGCGTCTCACCTTGAATTGTCCAAGTAAAGAAACTGATTTACTTGAAAACTCCAGTAACAACCATAATAATTCAGGACAATCTTTATATGGAATTCGACCAGCCTTTAACTCTTCCAAGTAAACTTTATAGATATCTGGAGACTGAAAAAATAGGTGAAGTAAGAAAAAGCCAATATTATCAGAGTAATGGAGGTAGAACAATATCTTCTTCAAAATAATATAATCAATTAAGCTGAACCTGAGAAAATAAATGATTCAAGGTTTTCTTGCAAGCCCTTTGCTCATGGAAAGATCTTTGCATAATGATACTAAGTAAGGATGCTTGTGCAGCGGCTACTCTAGACAAGGCATTCTTCGAAACTGTGGCAAACTGGCTCTTGCTTAAGAGGAGGCATGACCACTGAAGAAGTCTTAAGCAGCCTAAATGCGATTGGAACTTCAACTGTCTTTCCATGGCCTGAACAAGGGCTGCTGCAAAAGTTTTCATAAAAATAGTTGCACCTAAAGCTTTTGTAATCACATCATCAACAGCTTTCCTTGATCTACGATCATCGTAAACTGGCAATGTTTTAAATATTATTTCTACCAGAAGTGACGCAATCTCCGAGCACATCTCTGCAAATTTCAAAGTGACTAATGTTTCAGAATAAGTTATGTAAAATATTTTTGTAACAAAGCTAACTACATATCAATAAAGACAAACATTTTAGAATTACAAGGATGAACACACACATATCTATGTGAGTGTGTATCAAAAGAAGCTCGATTTAAGCAATTGAAATGCAGCAACATTTTTATCATTACACATAGTCAGTGGGTTATGTTACATATAATGGGCTTATAAAAAATAAAAAAAAACAAAAATCAATTTTTTTGTAAAATGGATGTCATTAATTTCATAAACAAATGAAGATATATAGAGCTCACATACATATACATTAATTCAGTTCCTCTCAGTTTTTCAATCGAGAGGGAAAAACTATTTCCTCCTCTGATCTCAACATTCAAAAAATAATTTTAAAAAACTATTTGAAAAACGATTTTAATTGCCTCCTGCTTAACATCCATTCAACTATTTCCAAGTTGCTACACTAAGAAGCTTCTCAAAAACAAAGAGAAGGTATATAGAGCTCACACCAAAATACAGTTCTAAGACAGTATTGGATTTCAATTGAATGTTGCTAGTTGCAACTGTAACTAACAAAATTATTCTATCATTGTTAAAATGTGTGACAATAACACAGTTTGCCTATTTCACTACCAATTGTATAGTTGCAAAAAAAATAATAATAATAAATAAAAATAAAATGTATTAAAAGATTATCAAACTGGAAGATGAATCATATACACATGGAGAACATTTAATATGGTACAGTCTGTAGACATAGGGGAACTAGGCTCAGAGCAAAGGAACGCCACTCAGAAAGAGTGCAAAGCATCCTAGCTCATGTGCTGAACAGTTTGATTACTTTACTTCTTGACATAATAGAAACAAAACAAAATAATTTCAAACTCCTTATCGAAATACTGCCAATTTCATGATCAACTATGTCTTACAGGACCTGAAAACATTGCACCAGAAATTACCAATACAGTGCTTGAAAAAAATAGAAATGTTCTTAAAGTTGAGTTTATGACTTTTTGTCATAAATAACCACTTTCTTTCATAAAAACCCTTCTCTATTTTTATGAATTCTTAACAGTGCACTTGCGGAGAACTTTGTATTAGTTCCAGTCAGCTGTATCAATATTGTACAAATTAATATTCATTTTTACCATCTCCAAGAACTTGTATATACAAACAATGAAACAATTCAAGTAAAACTACCAAATGCAAGTGAAACTACGTATCATCAATGAAAATTCAGATTGATCGAAAAAATAACTAACCTGAATTGCTTAAAATTGCAGGGATTTCATCACGGAATATCCTAACCCGTTCCTTAGTGGACGGAGTAGAAACCAAACCGGAAATGGAAGTAAGAGATTCCGAATAATCAGCCATTTGAGAACGGGGACGATCCGGTCGGAAATGCGAAGTTCAGATGGCGAATGTAGAGAGTGTCTTGTTCATAGACGTTTCAGCTGGTTTGATAGGGTTTTACTGAGTTTGCAGCTGCTGCTTAGACTGTCTGACTGACAGAGCGAGATGAAAGTTAAGAGAGTTCTCTATCTTCAGCTTTCTCTTTACTCTTTTAAATCTCTCCGAAAATGAAATAGAACAAAAGGCCTTGCCCTAAATAATAGAGGAAACTTTAGGCCCAAATACAGAACAAAGGGGTTGGATAGCAATGGCCAGGCCCATGGTGGAAACACAACCCAGTTCTACTCCTAACTACTAAAATATGAGAATATATATATTGCATCTAGAAAATGAAAAAGAAATATGGATTTTTCTAATAAGAGCTAAATGATAATTGATAAGATTCAATAAGTATAATCTTTGGAAATGTTTAAGTTGCAATAAGTATAATCTTTAAATTTTGAAATATTTCAAAAGTAATAAATTATTTATTATGCAATATTAAAATAATGATCAATCATTTTAATAAGTAATACAAAATTTCTATATTTATTACCTTAACAAGTTTACAAAATTTCTATATTTATTATCTTAACAAGTTATCTAATGACACTTGCTAGAAAATAACTTGTGGAAATTGTTAAATAAATATATGGACCTAATTATTGGATAAAGAAAGCATGAAGCAAAATATTGGAACTCACAAAAAAATGAATATTTCTTATAGTATAAGGACCTGAATTCCAAAATTGAGTAGTAGTCTACAAAATTTAATTGATAGTATCTTTAAAGACTTTTGAAATTAAGAAAACTTAGAAAGTCAATTAAATGAACAAATATTTTTTGGTCTACATTGATTAGCCTGCAATTAATAGTATCTCCACACATATATCGTCATATAGGTATCCTATTACGCTTCAATCATAATCAATCAACACCAAGATCACCCATCAGTTATCATTGACAGTCACAACAAAACCGAAAATTTGTAAAGAGATGGAACAATGTGTTATAAGAGCTGCGGGCAGCTTCTCATTTTTGGGACATGCATGCGTCAACGTTATCCTTTTTGATGGAAACGGTGGAGACAAATTGATGTAGCTCTTAACAATACTTGATGGTTTGAATTTTGATTTTAATTCTGATAAGTAGAATAGAATGAATCAATTTTATTATTAAAATTTATTATGAGTCAAATCTCGTCAATCTTTCTAATTATTTATTTTTAATAAATTTAAATTTTGATATCACATCTTAAATTTGTTTTCATTTTCTAATCTTCATTCGATGCAAAGAGTTTAGAACAACATCGAGATTTTATCAATTAAACTAAGTAACTCATTTGTTAATCTCTTAATTTTTTTAATAAGAAAAACAGAAAATGGATATATCTTATTTATTTTATCACTGTTCAAGTTTTGGTTTTTTCCCTATCTTTTAAATTAAAATAAGTTAACTTTTTAAAGCAAAAAATAATGATAATAAATAAAACTAGTCCGGTACAACAAGCCTGAGTATAGCTCAACTGGCATGGTACTTAGGCCTTAGACCTCTCTCCCATCCCAGTTGAGGGTTCAAACCCTAACCTTCCTGTGTACCAAAAAAAAAAAAATACTGGTCTGGTACAACAAAATTTATAAGATGGGTTTAACTCGTAGTGAGTTTGGAATTTAAAGAGCCTGAAAAAATTGGCTTGAAGTTATTCTTTCTGCGCAATTAAGTATGGGAGCTTTAATGCTTGTACAACTTGTTGGTGTCATTGAATCTCATAGAACTCTCTCTCCCTACTACTTTATATATTGGTCAATTCTTAACCACGTGGAAATGGCTGGCGTAAAAAAAGCATATAATTAAAATCCAACCCCATGTTTCCTATATATGCATTAATTTGACATAAGCAGCAGCACATGTTTTAGCAAATTATCTTCACAATTTTGAGCCAAGTTTGATATCAGTGGTAGTTATGGCATGCAGGATTTTGTTACATTAAGGATGGCATGTTGTGGTCAAGGGCCTTGTTATTATGGTTTTGGACTCTGGGATCTGATTAATGTATGGCTTCCACATTAGTTTACAAGTGTGATAGTTCGGATTTGTGTCTATTGATCATATAAAATGAATTCTGAAGTGTAATTATTCCATATTTGATTGCGTACGTCAAACCCTGCATGCTTTGATATCACTCAGTTTCAATGATTGTTTGATTTGTTTATAATTTACACTTGAAATGGTGCATTCATCATTAATCACATCTTATACGACTTCTCATTTGAATTTTTATACTTCAACCGTCACTAGTTCTAGCAATACAATTTTAAATCCTATTATGTACTCAACTGCTAAATTGTCATATATTAGTAATTTACAAAAAGTGTATCTGAAATGTAAAACCCAAATTGCGATACCTTCGAATATGTGTTCGAACTAGTTATTAATGATCAAAGTAAATTGATTAAATCATTGATCATTATACTAGATAATTTTATCACTACCTTAACTAATTTTCTCACAAATATACTCTTATAATTAATGAACAAGTCGTCAGTGATTAAGTAATTTACTCGCAAATTATCTATAATATAAAAAATATGTAACACATTTCATTAATACGTAAATATTGTCATTTTAATCAATTTCTTTATTTAATTAACAGGTAAATATCATAAACTTAATGAATTTACTCTTATATGTCATTAATACAAAATCGTCTCTCCCTTTAGCAGTGCACACATAAATTAATTATCTGAAATGTTAAACAGTCGTATGAAAGTCAACCAATTTACTCACTAATTATTACACCTTCGTCAATTCCATGCAAGTAATATGTAAATTAGACTTAGAGATATTGATCATTTCCTCACAAACTACAAGCAGTAATGCCTTTCATTGTTAAACTTTACCAGTTCATCCTCCTCTCGTCTGCTAATGATCGAGTTTGTAACTGGTTGTCACTTAAAGGCATTTGGAGCTTGAAAAGCTAGAGATAAGACCCTCAAATACATGTACATATATAGTAGATACAAAACATGCCTAGATGGCTAGATCTGTATGAGAAAATAAAGTAGTTATGAAATTAACAACGTACTTAATTACTGGAGATGGTTTTGCTAAGATTCTATTCGCCTTTTTGCTGGGGACTATTTCACATGCATATTGCTTGTGTGAAGTAATTGTTTGCAATTACAGAATGAGGCAACAATCAAACTACTGTAAAATATAGCTGAACTCGGGGATCCAACCCCACCCCATTTATGTTCAATCACATGGCATTCCTCTCTGACCCCCATTTCTTAAACGATTCGTCGTTAGAACAATTAAGTTTTGAAAAACTCTGTAAAATGAGGCTAAAACATGCTATATACGGCTAAGTTTGAATATTATTAAGTTTAATACATTCTTCTTTGGTCTTAATTTGTGGATTACTATATCTCTAAGCAGAAGTTGGTTCAAATAACAAATTACTAGATGTAATTGCTTAGAATTGAACCCTTGATTTGGTTGTTGCTATGTTATCATTCTGGATTCGTGCAAAATAGCTAGAAAATAAGTCATTGATTGATTTGGATGGTCCACACACTGTACTACTCCACATGACAGTGAAGAGTGATCAACCCAAACCTTGTATAAAGCGGTAGCTAGCTAGCTATTCATTCAAAACACAAACCAGCTCAAGCTGTATTTATAGTTCTTAAAAGGAGATTCTTATATATCTTAGTGTGGTGCATAGCAAATTTCACATATGGCCAGTGCTTTGGTGTTTGCTTATACTATTACACTCACCAGTTTGGTTCTGGGTTGGGGGTTCTGTTCTGCAGCTCAGCTAAACCAGCGGGCTTTCTTTGTTTTTGGGGATTCACTTGTTGATAACGGCAACAATGATTTCCTAGCCACCACAGCTCGTGCTGATTCGTACCCTTATGGCATTGACTATCCCACTCACAGACCCACTGGACGTTTCTCTAATGGCCTAAACATCCCTGACTTAATCAGTATGTGATCTTTCTACACATTGTTCCCTTACATAATTATGTATAATACTTTTTATAAATGTAGTTATAATTATCAAACAGGTGAACAAATTGGCTCAGAGCCTACAATGCCATACTTGAGTCCTGCATTAAAGGGAAAGAAGCTACTAGTGGGTGCTAATTTTGCATCTGCTGGCATTGGAATTCTCAATGACACTGGCTTTCAGTTTGTAAGTTCAAGTTTGGATCCCATGCTTTCAGTGTTGGCTTAGTTTGTAATCTTGTTTGATCGTTAATTTAATGGCAGCTACACATAATCCATATCTACAAGCAATTCAATCTTTTCGAACATTACCAAAGAAGGGTAAGTGCACTAATTGGAGAAGAACAAACTCAGCAACTTGTAAATCAGGCACTTGTACTAATCACACTTGGAGGTAATGATTTTGTCAACAACTACTACTTGGTGCCATTCTCAGCAAGATCTCGCCAATTCTCTCTCCCAGATTATGTTCGCTATATCATATCCGAGTATCGCAAAGCTCTCAGGGTATGCAAAGAGCAAGCTTATAACTTCTTTTTTTGGTAACCTTGATTTTCTCTTGGCTCATACATGCAGGGAATAGTGCAGAGGCCCTTATTTTCCTGCATGTTTGATTCAATATGTCCACTCAGTAAGAGAGACGTATATATGTGTACTTGTGTAGTTGCTGAAGCTTACCACAAATTTTGTTTTTTTGTCACTTTCAAGTTCTTAAAATAATGCAACCTTTGAAGAATTACTAATTCTACCTTTTACAAAACTCATGCACCATTAATTTCCAGCAAAAGGTATAAAAGGAAATGGTTAAAAAAACAGACATGTATTACCAGATATGACTAATTTGTGTTACTTGTTTTTCAATTAATTCAGAGGCTGTATGATCTGGGAGGCCGTAGGGTTCTTGTGACGGGTAGTGGACCATTAGGATGTGTTCCAGCAGAACTAGCCATGAGGAGCAGAACCGGTGACTGTGATGCGGAGCTGCAGAGAGCTGCATCCTTGTACAATCCACAACTTGTTGACATGTTAAAAGGGCTAAACAATGAGATTGGAGCTGACGTCTTCGTTGCTGCTGATGCATATAGAATGCACATGGATTTCGTGCAAGACCCTGCAGCTTATGGTATACACATATATATAAATACATGCACTAGAATATATTATTGGTGTACTGTATACATATGAAGAATTAAGAGTGTGCTAAAGTAAGTTTGATGTTTATGGTTGGACAGGTTTTGTGACATCAAAGGTAGCTTGCTGTGGGCAAGGTCCATACAATGGGATTGGCCTCTGCACACCATTGTCAAACTTGTGCCCAAACCGAGACCAGTATGCATTTTGGGATTCATTCCATCCATCTGAAAAAGCTAATAGGATCATTGTTCAACAGATCATGACAGGCTCAATCAAATACATGCACCCCATGAATCTCAGCACGATCATCGATGTGGATTCCAGGACTTGATGCATGCCCACGCTAGCTGTTCTGTTTTATCTAATATAGCCTAAATTAGGTTTCTTTTTCTCTGTCTATTTGTCTGATCCCAAGTGGCAAGTGTGCTCTGTGATGCCAAGTTTAAGTGTTGAGGCTGATTTCTATATGAATTGTGTGCTGTGTATGAATTCTATAAATAAAATAGCTTCCATCCCCGGTCTTTAGTACTATTAGTGTTTTTTTTTTTTTTTTTTAATAATTTTTGGGTAACTTCTTAATAAGAAGTAAGAATGGATTTGAAGGTAAATTTTTTCATTTTAGAATTATAATTATGATTGACACATGATGACCAAGTGATATATTGTAAATTGTCCTTAATTGAAAAAGTTACTTTCAAATCCGTCCTATAAGTTTTATAACAGGCAAGGAGACGAAGCAGAGTGGAAAAAAGAATCCGTTTCTTAAGGGCATTGACCTAATTGGGCTGCAGATATGCCAGAAGGGCCGGGCCCCTTTGGGCCTAGGAGTTCAACTTCTTTCTCTACGTTTAGGCCTACCAGTAGCTTGAGCTAACAATTCCTGTATCTCTCCTTCTTATCTTCTTAGCTCGAACTTAAAATAATTAAAACAAAATATCTTCAAAGTTTATCTTACAATTTATTAAATTTTCACGATAATAATAAGATCATCTCCCCAAACATGACACTACAAGCTCTAATTTGAGCACCATATAGACTTGGAAGATTAAAAATAAATTTATATCCAAATTAATTTTGTCCTTTTGCAAAGTAGCAAAATCTACAAATTACATGGTAGGCAAAATTAATCCATCCATATTTTTTTATGAACTAATTAAAAAATAATATTTTAATGACAATTATTTATATGTTTATGTTAATTCAACATAGATGCATGTGGTATCTAATGAAGTATTTCAAGATATTAGTATTTCAGTTTAAAATATTAACGTCAATAGATTTGATAAAAATATTATAAATATTGTAAAATTAATTAAAAAATATTTTTTTTTAAATTAATAAAAATAAACTACTTTAATAACTGTAGATATCATTTTGCTGTAATTAAATATTAATTTACTTTCTGTAGGGAACCGTACCACTATAGCATTATATACTATCATGCTTCCATTATCCAGCTGTGTGAAATATGGCAAGAGAGATCAACGTGGGACAAAATACAGGACCAAATTTATTGGGACGACGAGTGACAACTGAGACACATGCATCGACATTTCCGTATTAAAATTGAGGGCCCATATGTAGTAAACATCCTTTCCATGTGACATTAACTTAGCATCCAAAGATGTTGCATCATTGTTTGCTTTGTGTTTCACTTTCAATACTTTTCCATTACAAGCTTCTTTAACTTCCTATTTTATGAAACCAAATGAACTAAAAATAAAAAAATTCACAAAAATAAGGTAATTAAACTTAATTTTAAGCTAATCCCCAAAAATTAAAAAATTAAAAATTATAGGATAGTAGGCATTCATTGCCATAAATTTTCATAAAAACTATTAAGGAAGTCTATCTATATAAAGAGTGGCTACGTACACCGATTTTATATATAATATAATTTTTTTCTATTAAAGAGTTGTTGTGCTCACAGAATAAAAAGTATGCAGTAAACTTAACTGCTTGTTTTACTATGTATATATATATATTATATAAATCAGGGATACGGTTGCAGATGCGGGGTCAATTCAGCCAGCTTCATATAAGTTTGTATATATTATGGGTAAGGGTAAGGGTAAGTAAGTACAGGTTTACAGATTGAGAATTTATGAGCATGAGAAGTTTGTTGAAAAAAATAAAAAAAATCAGTATATGTAGGAGCAAGGGCCAGAGAAGGACGTTAGTTGAACTGCTTCTCCAGCAAAATTATGTCTTTTGAAGGATATAGTTGAAGAGGTAGTTGGTATTATAAAGCCTCAGAATATATATACAGCTAATTCTTATTTTTACTTTAATCATATTTATACATTATTAATTTGTTATTACCCAACAGGCATATACGTATAGTGGTCCAAAAGCATTATCTCTTTTTCATTTATAGCCCCAGCACTGAATGAAGTGACATGCACATATTATATATATATATAAACTCTGCAATTTTTGTTGACATGTTAAATGAAAAAAAATAATTTATTTTATAATACAAATAAGAAAGTTTATCAATATTTTTTTTATGTTACAAGTGTCATTAGATTTGTTTATTTGTTTTAAAATAATAATTTTGTTTTTTTAATTAGGTGCATTATTTGGAAACATGAAAATATTTGACTAAAATAAAAAATAAAATTATTTCATCTTATTTGATAACGAATTATAGCATAAAAAAATAAAATTAAAATCTTATTGAAAACGAATAGAAAATAGAAAGAGTGATTCTAATTAAGGACACAATATTTATGTTAATTAATTAGAATCACATGATTGATGGCTTCAAAAATGTGGAAAAAATGAAAACAATGAATATAATGTTTGTCGATTTATAATTGAGCACTATATTACATTTTTCCATATTCAAGTAGAGTCAAATCATTTGTCGATTTATAGTTTAAAGTTAATTCGTCATAAATATCGCTTATTTAGAGTGAAAGGTGTGACAAACTCATATATCAACAAAACACCTTCCATTTTAAGAAAAATAGTTATTAGCTCATAAATCATTGAAGTCTACTGCAATAGGTAATGTGATTGCGAAAATGTCAATAACCATAAATCAAACATTTTGCCAATTTAAAGTCCTTACTGATACACATAAAATTTGAACGATTGACTGCAAAAGGTATAGATAATCACAAATTGCGCATTGTACATTAATTGTCTACTAATATAAAAGTTACTATAGCCTTTTTTATATGTTTTCTAATCAAGAAAATAAAAATATAGATCTAAAATTTTATATATTATGATAAAAATATTGTATTCACATCACTATTATATTATTTTTAGAATAATCTCAGTACTGCACTTATATTAGAGTTGAAACTAAAAATTCTTTTAATAATGTTTACGATTATACATAAAAACGTAATTTTACCTCCAACATTATCAAGGGGACTCAAACATAATGGACAAATTTACCGTCAAATAATAAGAAAGGTTATATCAGTAAGGTGTTAGAAATATTTCTTCCATGTTCACGTGGACCTAATCAGTAAGATTGTAGAGCCTAGCTATTGCAAACCAAAGAGTTGATTTTTGTCTGCTCCAATTTGACTTTTCATTCTTTTTATTTATACTATAGAAGTCCTAATATTAACTAATATTTCAGAAAAGTAAAATATATATTGAGTGTTTCTAATTAATTAGTATCATAAGAATACTTATAAGGTACAATAAATATGATATTTAAAATTTAAATATTTTAAAATTAATAAATTATTTATACACAGTATTGAATTCATGACCAACAACTACAATAAATAATATATATATTTTTTGATATTTATCACCTTAACAATTGTCCTATAAAAATTTATACATATTTACTCTTTTTTATTCTATGTGAAAGAGAAAGAAAATAGGGATTTAAGCATGCAACACAATACGGAATTTCAGTATTTATTAACACCTAAAATAGATATTTATTGACTACATAGAACAAATGTTATATAGCCATCTATAATTAATTCGTAAATTTTGATAATGTTTGTTGATTTAAATCATAATATGTCAAGTTTATAGTTCAAATTTACATTCATCAGTCATGAGTGTATTGATTTGATTAATAAATTGTCAAAACCTGTGATGATCATTTCACTAACTCATAAATCGTCAAATAATTTAGTGTTTTAAAAATAAAATTTCACTAGCTCATAAATCGTTAATACTTTTTTGTTTTACTGTTAAGTGCCTGCTTGTGCATAAAATGACAGAAATTTCACCAATTTTCTGTCACAAATGTAATGAAAAATAAATATCTTAAATGGTTGGAATAATGGTTAAAAATATGTGTTCTTTTCATTAATTTTCTGATTTATAATCTCTTTGAAAAAAATAATAAATTTTAGTCTCGACTATTTGGATGTATGTATTTGATCGAAGCAGAAAGATGATTAATCATTTTTAACCTCAACCTTGTAATTGAAGATCCCAAAATAATTATTGATCAAGTATTCAAGTTGGGTTACAACTAATAAATAGTTCATTCCAAGAAAACTTCAAAGTTAAAGTGAGCTTCGAATATAAATGGGCAGTACGAAAAATATACATTGATGAGGATGTGAAGCATTCAAGCTTCAATTATTATTAATTATTAAATGTTGCTTTTGCCTTTAGTATCGATTCAATTAATAATATACTATAAATTAAGAAAAAATTGCATAATGTAAATTGGATCTAACTTTTTTTTATTTTTCACGAATATCCTTACACTCAAAAAGTAAAAGCTTAATCTCGGCCTAAAAAATAATACGTTTGTTAACCTTTCCCAAATGGCCGACTCTAGTACCACTGCGACCAACCACTGGGTAAAATGGATAAACTTTAATGGGCACACAAAACTCTAACCTTAATTTGAATAAAAAAATATTAATGTTTCTACAACTAGGAAATGAGAGTTCTAATAAGACACTACTTATGAATTCCTATTGACTTGTCTACCATTGAAATAAAGTCGCAATAATAAACCATGAGCTATTCCTATTCTCATGCGGCAATAATTCGGTGAACAAGTAATACTATTTTCGAATAGAATTATAATATATGATGTATATTAATCAATTTCAGCTAAAATTGAGGTTAGGTATATATGATATAGCAGGCAGTTGGGAGGAGTTAATTTTGGACCAATGGGGATTTCGAATTTATTAAGATCTCAAAGATTTGTTGGTTTAAGATAGACTCATAATTGCTGAACAACCGTATATAGTCAAGGAGAAAAATGGAAATTATAAATATAAAAAAATCCAGTAAGTATTATTATTATTTTATAAGACAAATAAGTCATATATTTATAATTAATAAAATATTTACATCTTGTCATTTCAAACTTCTTTAAAAAAGTAATTTTATGAGTAGATTATATTTATAACTTATTTTTTAAGTTCATATAGATTTATAATGTTATCGTTCATATCATAAAAATTGAAAAAAGAAAATTAACTTTAGTTTATTTAGTATTCAAACTTAGCTCTACTTATACATTGCCAAATATTTTATTTTTTATTTTATTAAAAACAGTATGTTAAAATTAAAAGAGATGAGAATAACATAATAAATTAATATTAAAAAGAAAAAAAATAGAGAAAAACATCAAACAAAGTATTTTGGATTCATTTGAAAAGAGAAAAATAAAAATAGGATTTCTTGGTGTTTTTAAGAAAATGGTACGACTTTTTAGTATTTTTTTCACAGTTATCTTGTAACACAAGTTAATTTTCTATTAATCCTAGAGAGGACAGTGTAGGTATTAATTTCTAAATTTTGAATTTTAATTTCGTTTCAGTAAACTTTAAGAGGAAGGAGTGTAATTTACTTGTATAATTATAACATGTTATGTTTACTTGTCAGAGTAATTACATTTTTTTGTCATGTTGAGCATACCGATTTCATAAACCTTCGTCCCTGGAGGCAAGATTGAATCTCAAACTGCCTTTAGCTAGGACGATAACGATAAACTTCACCAGTTGAACCTGAATGGCACCTTCAATTCACCTTTCAAAGCAACCAAGCAGTAAGCACACAAGCCAAAATAGATTCTCATTCAAAGCATTCCAAACTCATGTGACTACCTGCTCCACTTCATTCTAAGACTTCTTGACAGGGTAATTATGGGTCATAGTACATAGGAAAGATTAACTGCAGCCAAGGTATAAGAGAACAAAAAACTACCAAAGATGTGAATCAAACTCATATATTAATATATCATGTCAGAGCAAAAGGAAGATATTTGGAGTACCTCTTTAGTAATCAGTGGTCAGAAATGACCTCTTTGCCTTTGCCATATACAACTACCTTTTCCATTCGGCTTTTGTGGATGTGGGCCTTTTCCTTCTTCATTGGCAAGAACCCCTAACTATATATAACACCTAGTCCCTCTTTGGCTCTCACAGACCAACTTAACACTAGTGTAGCCACCCAGGCCAGTTTCCTTGTTTCCTTCATTCAAATCCATGGCTGGATCATCTTTGGTAATTTTCAAGTCATGGACTATTTTTGGTCTGGTCATGGCATTAGGAAGTCTTAGTAATCAAGCAGATGCTCGCGCATTCTTCGTTTTTGGAGATTCACTTGTCGATAATGGCAACAACAATTACTTAGCTACCACAGCAAGAGCTGACACTCCACCTTATGGCATTGACTATCCAACTCGTAAACCCACCGGACGTTTCTCTAATGGCCTTAACATTCCTGACTTTATCAGTTGGGTTTTTTGATTTGTAACAGTACTAATTTTTTTTAAGTCATTGGTTTGTGCTTCTTATGAGTACATTTTTACTAGTTTATGTTTGTCAATGCAGGTCAACAAATTGGGTCAGAATCCACGTTGCCTTATTTAGATCCAGCTCTCAAAGGAGAAAGACTACTTGTTGGTGCTAACTTTGCTTCTGCTGGCATTGGAATACTTAACGATACTGGAATCCAGTTTGTAAGTTAAAAATACTTATCAATTTTGCTGGCGTTATGAACAATTGGGCTAATGTGTATATATGTTACATTTTTCAGGTAAACATTATCAGAATTTCCAGGCAGTTGGAGTACTTTGAACAGTACCAGCAAAGGCTAGCCGCACTGATTGGAGCTGAGCAAACTCAGCGACTAGTAAATCAAGCACTAGTCCTCATAACTCTTGGAGGCAATGATTTTGTGAACAACTATTACTTGGTGCCTTTCTCTGCACGGTCTCGCCAGTTTTCACTACCGGATTATGTCAAGTATTTGATCTCTGAGTACAAGAAGACTCTACAGGTTAAAAGTTTAAGAATCAACAAATTAAACCACTTTTGTAACCAGAAAAATTCAGCCACATTATACATATAATGGTCAATATTTAGTTTTCCTTATGAATTATATTTGGAATGGGATTGCAGAGGCTATATGAACTTGGAGCACGCAGGGTGATTGTGACCGGGACAGGTCCACTTGGTTGTGTTCCAGCCGAGTTGGCCATGAGAAGCAGAGACGGGAATTGCGTGCCTGAGCTGCAAAGAGCTGCATCCTTGTTCAATCCGCAACTAGTTCAGATCCTCAGACAACTCAATAGTGAAGTTGGTGCAGATGTCTTCATTGGAGCAAATACACAACAAATGCACAATGATTTCATTAGTAATCCTCAAGCATATGGTATATGTAATATGTATATTATGAGCTAGTCTTTTAATTGCTATTTTTACAATTATATATACAGAAAATAACTTATTTAGTTCACTGCATGATTGTAATTTTGCAGGATTTATTACATCAAAGGTGGCATGTTGTGGGCAAGGACCCTATAATGGTGTAGGACTCTGCACCGTGTTATCTAACTTGTGCCCAAACAGGGATGAATATGCATTTTGGGATCCATTTCATCCAAGTGAGAAGGCAAATGGTGTGATTGTTCAACAGATTATGACAGGCTCAACTGAGTACATGTATCCAATGAACCTCAGCACCATCATAGCCTTAGATTCAAGGACCTAATTTATTGTCTTTTCCTTAGAAATTGCTTGATTCAAGGACCTAATTTATTATCTTTTCCTGCAAATTGCTTGTCAATTTAATTAGTACGTACTTGCTACTGTCTTATAAGTCTAGTGGTTTGTCTTTGTGTTACAATGTCTTTGAAAATTTGAGGTCGATATTGTTATGGAGTTTTATTGGACTGGTTGATGAGCAAAGCATTGACCAAATATACTGCTTTTCATTCTTAATTATAATAATTATTATTTGCCCTCTTATTTTTTTCTCCTAAACCCATGAATAATGTCAAAGAAACTCTATGCACCATAAAGTCTAATCGAGACAATACACATGTTCTTTCTCTTATATTGTACGAGATTTCTATTACATTGTCAAAAAATTATTTCTAAAATTTAATTTGTTAAGGGAGATTTCATAAATAAATTTTAGTATCTTATAAATAGTGACACTAATTTCATACATCGTGCAACCAAGTGGATGAGACGACCTTTTGTGGGCTCCTATGCTGCAACCAAAGAAAAACAACTGCTATCTCTACGAAATAAGAAAGGAAAACAACTGCTATCTCTACTAAAAAAGAAAAAGAAAAAGAAAAGATGAACAACTGCTACAAAGCCGTTGAATACGGGCCAGGCCACACACGTAAATGATTGTTGTTGATGTGGGGTTGACTGTTATTAATGTCGCTATGGTCCATTTTGGACATGAATGTGGATGTCGGTTCTTGGACGGATACTTAAGTCTTGCAAAAAAAAATATATATATATATACTTGAGCATCTCTTTAATTTTCAAAATAAAACCTTTCTATATGTTTTTAGAGGCTAGACAAATCTTCGTAACTTCATTATCATCCAATGTGGTTATTAGTTACAAAAATATAATTATTTGCATGCTTTCTATACAATTTAAAATATATGTTTTAAATAATCGATAATATTATAGTTCAACTGATTAATATGAATGTGCTGATATTCATAATTTCAATATAATAAATTTATGATTGATATAAAGATCAATGTAAATGCTACTTATATCAAATTATATATATATTGAAAAAGTAAAATAAAAATCTATAAGCATACATGTAATTGAATACAATGACAATAGTTTTATAAATACCAGAAAAATTGTATATTTTAAATAAAATAAATATTTCTAAATCTAACAAGCGAACATTGTATTTTACATATTTACAACTACAACATTGATAAGTTACTAAAAATGATCTTATTAAACATAAATATTCATGCAAACGAAGTAACAAGTCAAGTGAAGTTCATAGAGATGTATATTATTGAAAAATTTATTTTAAAAAAAATCTATTTTTTATAAAATATTTAGCAACACAATGCTAATTTGATTTTCTTTGAATTTTTTTTACCTAGCACTCGTATATATTAGGTTGCAAATATATAGTAATACGTACTTAATTCCACACATTATATATATGCATTTAATTACTCCTTTCTCCCCTCTCTAGGTAGTGAAGTGCAAAATATATATGTGTCTCTAATTAAGTATATACTCTGCAACAATGCATACTATATTTATTCTTTGTTAACACAAGTGTCTTGTGAGTTTTTACTTGCCAACCAGAAAGAAATTAAATTTGTATCTCTGCTTTTTACGTGAAAAAAAGGAATATCTAAAAGAGGGCCGAAAGTCAACTGCTCCCCCTTCTATAGAAAGTGACATAATTTATGTGTTATACTAACCTAGCTAGCTAGTTGATCAAACCCAAGAGCCCACCCTATTCAAAATCCATTATCTTATACAGGTTGCATGCTGCAAACTTAGCTCTGCTATTTAATTCTGAGTTCAAAACAAATTATTTATCATCACCTACTAATTAACAATACAAATCAATGATCATATTATATATTTTTTTTTCTATATAAAATAAAATTCAGATTACTTGGCACAAAGAAAATCCACATACACATACACAAAATAATATATATATATATATAATTCTAAGAGATTGAGCTGATAGTAAAGAAAATATGCTCTATTAATTAATTTACTAGGTTAGAAATATCCATTTGGAGAGGTTGTGGAGAGTAAAATCTCCTCAAATTTTTTAGTTATGATGTGGATCTTTGACTTCATTAAAGAGAAGATTAATCGTAAATCTTTAATGTCACCAGCTAAAAAAAAAACAAAGCATTTCACATGCCAGTAAAATATTGGAAATAGCTTGACCCACCCTAGACATTACCTAGCTAAATAAGCCCCGGTGTCTTGTTATGTCAAATTAAAATTACTAAAGAAAATTAAGAAAATAAAATTGGCATTTAGCAAATAATTAAAAACATTCTCAAAATCTTAAGCACATTTGTCTTTCTATATATTCCATCACTTTTTTTTTTTTCTTCTGCAAAATAAGAAAGACAATTAAGAAAAGAAGTTGACATTAGTATCATTGATCAGTCATAAACCCAACTACAAGCTGGCAGTCATAGAAATCATCAGATTTTGCTAATGAACTTATAAATGAACATAAAAGATTACATAAAAAATAAAATTGAATCCAGTATCTGCAAATTATATCTAGTTTTTAGGGCATTGATTGATCTGTTATGAATAAAAGTGGTTGCCATACAAATGCATGCAACTACTAAAATGGCTAAATTGGGTCGTCATTGATGCATTTTCAATGGTAAAAGACACAACTCAAGCTGTATATATATAAAGCAATCCAATCTTCCTCCATTCATATCAAACATTTTCTCAGCTAATTACACATATAACATTGATCAAATGGCATCCGCCTCATCAAATTTTGTGTCTTCGATAATTTTTTGTCTGGTTTTAGCACTTGGAGTTGAGGCCAAGCCGACGAGTAGAGCTTTCTTTGTGTTTGGCGATTCACTTGTTGAAAACGGCAACAATAATTACTTACTGACTACTGCTCGTGCAGACGCTCCTCCTTATGGAATTGACTATCCAACTCGGAGACCAACAGGCCGTTTTTCTAATGGCTTCAACATTCCTGACCTTATCAGTTGGGTTTAGTTTTCAACTGTCTGTTTATTCACATCATCACTATACATTTATATATATATCACTTATTTCCAAATTATTATATTCAGGTCAGCAACTTGGTGCTGAGGCGACATTGCCATACCTGAGCCCAGAATTAACAGGAGCAAGGCTGCTTGTTGGTGCCAACTTTGCTTCAGCTGGAATTGGAATCCTGAATGACACTGGAATTCAGTTTGTAAGTCAATTATTACCATATATATACATTATTCAGTTTAGTTAATTACAAATGCATGCTACATTTGCTTTTGCAGTTAAACATAATCAGAATGTATAGACAATTGGAATACTTTGAACAATACCAGCGACGGGTGTCTGCTCTCATCGGAGCACAACAGACTAAGAGACTCGTGAATCAAGCACTAGTCCTCGTCACTGTTGGAGGCAATGACTTTGTAAACAACTATTACTTGGTGCCTTTCTCTGCTAGGTCTCGCCAGTACTCTCTGCCGGATTACGTCAAGTTTCTCATCTCAGAATACCGCAAACTTTTGCAGGTAAATTAGTTAGTAAATAGTAATTTATATATATATATATATATCCCATTCATTCCAATGATCGGTCACTATTCACCAATACATATTTCTGAAGAAGTATATATTAAACACAATTAGTTAATGTAGCATATGCATGCATGTTATAACTAGATAACACAATACATATATGTATGATCAATGCAGAGGCTATATGATCTGGGAGCTCGCAGGGTTCTTGTGACGGGCACTGGACCATTGGGTTGTGTTCCAGCAGAATTGGCCCAGAGAAGTACCAATGGGGGATGCTCAGTGGAATTACAAAGAGCTGCAGATTTGTACAACCCGCAATTAGTTGAAATGATAAGAGGCCTCAACAACAAACTTGGCAGAAATGTTTTCATTGCTTCAAATACTCAAAAAATGCACTATGACTTCGTTAGTAATCCCCAAGCATTTGGTACGTACTATATGTACAAATTACAATACAAAACTAATGGCCAAATATATTTATATGTATATAAATTATGCATATTTGTGTATATATACGTTTGCAGGATTTGTTTCGTCTAAGATAGCATGCTGTGGGCAAGGTCCTTACAATGGGATTGGTCTGTGCACACCACTCTCCAACTTGTGCCCCAACAGAGACCTCTATGCATTCTGGGATCCATTCCATCCATCTGAGAAAGCCAACAAAATTATTGTGCAGCAGATTCTGTCAGGCTCTACAGATTATATGACCCCCATGAACCTCAGCACCATACTCGAGTTGGATTCTCGAACATAAATTTAAATTTATTTATTTATAGTTTTGTCTTTTAATATAATTTCTCTATTTATCATTGGATTGCTCTTGAATGCTTTGTATTTGTTGTGTGTCATCTTCGATCATGATGTCCTTAAGTGTGAAGTTTGAATTAAACTTTTTTACGTCTACTTAAAAGTAGCAATGTCAAAGTTGTTCGTGAATAATTAACATCTTATATATTTCTACTCTCTTGACTCCCTCAACCTTATAACAAATTAAGTTCTTCGTTCTATTTTTTTTCCTTCTTTTGGTTCATTTTTTACGATTAGATATTGTATTATTATCTCACATTTGGTCTCGTGACAAACGAAAATACGAACAAGAAAATGACCAATTAAATTCCAAGTATGGGGTTTTGACAGATTCAGCAAATACTAAAATTCAAAATTCAATCTTTCACTTAGTCTGCACTCTGCAGCAAGGATCACGGTTCCAGAATACAGACCAAACCTCAGACAAGGTCTTCTCTGCCAAACAGATGGTTGATATCATTTTGCAATATGAAGAGGTTAGTGGGCCTTGTGGCCCAACACAATCAAAATTTTGCACCTGTCCCAAAGTTGAGCCCGATGGCATAGCGGAATCTCTGGATTACTGTATATACTATATAACAACAATAATAAAAGAAAAATATGACCAATAAAAAGGTTTTCATTCTAGATTTTATTAATATTCTTAATATAGGGGACTATGATTTATGCTTAGTCTTAAAGCAATTCAAGAAACATGATGGACTTCGGTGTTTTTCTTTTTCTTCCAAAAAGAATGTTGCCCGAAATCTAAAGCAAGCAATAGATCAATTATCAAATACTCTTTCTACTTCCTCTTTTGTTCTCTTGTTTTTTTGCATTTAGATAAGTGTTATGAGGATAGCAAGGAAAAGAGATCCTTAGATTATATAGAAAACATATGTGTAGGCATCTTCGCCAAAGGACGAGGAAATATTTGTTATTCTCATTGTTCTTAATTTTACGGCATTTGTATTAACTCGATTTTATAAGCAATGACATTCTTAAGATTTATGTTGCATAAATTATATTTATTAATCATTGCATTTCTATTTAGCATTTGCAAACAAAAATTAGAATAATCATCATGTCTATTTAGTTATTACATTTTTTCTTTTGCGTTTGCACTCAAAAGGAGTACAATAACTCCAAATTAAATGGACAGAGTAAAAGTATAATCTTGATGGTTATATGAATATAAGTTAAAGAGAAAAATTTCTAACAATTATTTTAATAAATTGGTTTCACACGGAGTTGAGATTTTTTTAAACTTAAAATTAAGTGTTTTGTCAATTTAACTTTTAAAGATTATAATTTATAACAATTATATTTATAGTGTCTATCCTATAAAATACATTTGGTGATTATATTATATAGTTGGCTTTTATTGGGAGCAAATTGCACACACTAATAATCAAATTATTTTGAACATAAAAAAACAGGTAATAGCGAAGTGTACTTGAATATAAGATTTTTGATTTACTAATGTTACTATATCCACCAATTGAAGTATTTACGGAGTAAATAGAGAGAACAAGGTACTTATCATATTTTATGTATCCGGTGGAGAAAGAAAAAAACGAAATAATATAAGTAAATTTTTTCTTTTACATGCACCCTGCTCTCATTTTTCTCCAAGATCTGTGAGATGGCGGTACCCGTCGAGGAAGCCATTGCAGCTCTTTCTACATTCTCGTTGGAGGTAATTATATTCGCAAACGATTCGGAGATGAATTTCTTTAACTAGGATTTTGGCTACATTTGTTTGGTAGAGAAGACAGAATAATAGTAGTATAACTAGTTTGATTTTCTCACTCATTACTTTACTTTTTCTTTAGTAGATGTTTAAATTTTGGAGTTGCTTATGGTTTTTTTGTCAAATTCTGGAGGCTGTTTCTATTCAAACAACTACTGATTTGGTTCAATTCAGAGTAACTTGAAAATTCATTTTGCGTGTTAACTTTGCTTTCTAGAATTATGAATTCATTTTTTTCATTACAATTGAATCTGGTTTCTTATACCCTGTTTGTTCAATGAGCGAAAAAAGCATTGCAGAAACTTACTTCATTCTATTCATGTCTGTGAAATTTGAAATGTTTTTTCTTATGTTTAAACTATGTAGGATGAGCAACCAGAGGCCCAAGGACCAGGATTTTGGGTGTCAACTGACAGAGGAGCAACTGACAGTCCAGTTGGTAGATTTCTTCTCCTAGATCATCTGATATTAACTTATCATCCATTATATTTAACCAATTGCAATGAACCCTAATATCAGTGCATTTATAATTAAAAAAATTTATAATTAATATTTTGGAATTATTCCTTTATATTCATGTTCTTTTCCATTTCATTAGTATTAGTCTGATATTTGGTTCTAATAATCTTTAGATGTACGCTTTTCTAATTCCTAATCTTGTCTTAATAATTTTTCCCCTAAAAGATGCTTGGTATATTGTTAAGAACATTCTATCAAAAACATTATTATTACGATAAGACATTTATATGCTATGAAACTTTTGTTCAACACTTCAACTGCAAGGATCATGAGCTAGTGCATCATAAAAGATCAAGTGTAACATTCCATCTTTGCTTCATTATCTTGAGTTTATTTGGGTTTGTTAATAACTTACATATCACGTGCTTATTTTTGTAGAGTATAGTGATGTTTCTGCTTACCGTCTATCTCTATCAGAGGACACTAAAGCTCTCAATCAGCTGGTATGCTCTAATTCAACATTGTAAGCTGATAGAAAGTCTGTATAAGGATTGCACTTCTCTTAATTTAAAATGAGAAATAAATGCAAGTTTGGCATCACATGCAGAATTCCCTTATCCAAGAAGGGAAGGAGATGGCATCGGTGCTCTATACATACCGCAGCTGTGTCAAAGCGCTTCCTCAGGTTAAGTTTCTTTTGAGTTGCAGATAATCATGATTTTGGATACTACTTGTCAATTTTTGTTACTTATGAGAATGAATTGGAAAGTTGTATCTAGTGTCCAATTTTCCTCATGCAATATCTATAAATTTCCTTTACAAGGCAGGCTTCTATCTTAGATAATAAACAAGAAAAGCTAAATCAAGCAAAATTTTGGTGATTACACACCCCAAAGTTCTGATATTTTTTTTGTTGGAATACTAAATGGTGCATAATATTGACAGCTTGCCTGATATATTTGGTCATATGTAGTTTCCTTTAGTTTGTTTGGGCCAATGAACTGATGGAGTGAAGATAATGTCTTCATGTCATAAGAAAGATCATGATTCATGAGCCATCTTGACATTCTAACTGTCTAATTTCTTTATTCAAACTTATCAATTGTGAAATTGACAGCTTCCGGATTCTATGAAGCAAAGTCAAGCTGACTTGTATTTAGAGACGTATCAAGTATTGGACTTGGAAATGAGTCGTTTGCGTGAAATTCAGCGATGGCAAACATCAGCTTCCTCAAAAGTATGATGGCTTATGTACTTTAAATTGGTTGCATCGTTCTGCAATACTTAATTTCACTTTTTGGTGCAGCTGGCTGCTGACATGCAAAGGTTTTCTAGGCCTGAGCGACGCATTAATGGCCCTACAATAACTCATCTATGGTCTGTCATAATACTGTTTCAACCCTTCTTCTTCCTCATCTTTTTTTGGGAAGATGAAATTAAAATTACCTTTTGCATAAGTTTGAACTTGAGATGCATCGACCATTTATGTGTTATTGTGTCTGTGTCCAATTATTCTTTGCTCCAGGTCCATGTTGAGGTTACTTGATGTTTTGGTGCAACTGGATCATCTTAAAAACGCAAAGGCAAGCATACCTAATGACTTTTCGTGGTATAAAAGGTAAGGAGATCATTCTGAGTTCATGCCTTGTTACTAAGTGGAGGTTTCATGTATCATCTGGCGTTTCAAGTGGATATCTCTTCTTCTTTTTCATGTTTCGTTAGCTTCATATTGGGGACATAAGGTGTGGAGGCAAGGTTTAACTGAAGAAAGGGCTGAGATTGAATTTGGCAGCTGCAGGAAAAGCATTATTACACGGCTAGGTTTTATTAACTATTTTAGTGTCAATAGATGAAGAATAAGTATTTTGATATGGCGAAGGTACAAAGAGTATGATTGTATTAAGGTTCTAACTTCTAAAGGATGGAAGACAAAGTTGAAGGTCTGTAGTAGTGATTAATAAACCAAGATCCTGGGTTGCCTAATCCCAGCCAGAAAATGTCTATCAAATGAATATACATATATATATATACACTTGACAAAGTACTTTGAAGCCTTTAATTCAACATTTAGCATTAATACATTTTGCTTTTCTTGTTTCTCCAGGACTTTCACACAAGTCAGTGGTCATTGGCAAGACACTGATTCAATGAGGGAGGAGCTAGATGATTTACAGGTGTTCAAAACTTTTCCTGTTACCATCTTCATGGGAAATGGCACACGTTGAATGTACTAATGCCTGCGTATCTGTTTTCAACTATTGTGGCAGATATTCTTAAGCACAAGATGGGCCATCTTATTGAATTTGCATGTTGAGATGTTCCGCGTGAATAAGTATCCAGTCTATATATTTATAATCTTTTAGATGGTACATTCTTGGATTCATTCTGAAGTTTGACCATTACCTTTCTGAACACTGAACATTGAGCTGATGAACAAGGTGTTTTATTTGGGATTAAATGTTGCTTGGTTTTTGTCCATGGTCTATGATTTACAAATAACTCATGAATATAGTCCCCACTCCCCACAATCCAAACTTTACTCTGGCACAATATCATTTCCCCATCATTTATTTCCTATTGAGTACCTTGACTAGGAATAGTGTCGAAGACATTCTTCAAGTTCTGATAGTGTTTGCTGTAGAGTCGCTGGAGTTAGATTTTGCCCTTCTGTTTCCAGAGCGGCACATTCTTCTGCGTGTTTTACCTGTTCTTGTTGTCCTAGCTACATCATCAGAGAAAGACAGTGAGTCTCTCTACAAAAGGGTGAAAATCAACAGACTGATCACCATATTTAAGGTAGTTCTGTTTATACTGAATTAAAGTGCTATTACTTATGTAATTACATGTTGGGTTTTCTGGCCTTATTTGCAATACATTAAATTAAGGAAAATTTTTGTTTCTAGATTGTCATTTTCCCTTTTCTTTTCACTTGGCAGAATGATCCAGTCATCCCCGCATTTCCAGATCTTCATCTTTCTCCTGCTGCAATATTGAAGGAATTATCAATGTACTTCCAAAAGTTTTCTACTCAAACTCGTCTTCTAACACTCCCAGCACCTCATGAACTTCCACCCCGTGAGGCACAAGAATATCCTCTACCAGTTTTAGCATTTTGATAGTCATTTATATATTTTTTCTATTACCAACTGATGTTTATTTGCGGATTCCAGAGCTAACTTGGGTTGCTCTCCTATGAAAAGTTAGTTGTTGATGTCTTTATTACCCGCTCTCTTTCTAATGATATGATTGTAGCCAGGTGAATGGTGTTTGGTTTAGGTTAGCAAATAGGATGCTTTACTGAGCATCTTTCTCTGAAGTGGTAATGGTGATAAAGTTATCCACATCAAGTATTTGTACAATTTTTATTTCTTTTGAAAAAATAATTCGACAAACTTATAGTTTCTAAATTCCACACAAGATATCCACAAGAAACATTATATTTAAGTTGCAAATACATGTTTTGCAGCCACTTTCTACAATAGTATAAAATATATTTTCTCTGACAATTTTGTGGCTTCATGATTATTGGATGGCATGGAAAGTTTTATTCATTTATCAACTTTCCTTGGGTATGTTTGGATTCTTTGCGTGATCTTTTGATGATTTGCTATCGAAGTTTTGAGGGGAAAAAGATGTAAAATGTTTGTGGAGATGTGTTTTTTTTGCAATTATTTGAGGAGTATCGTTGGAACGAAATACTAGAATTTTTTATGCCCGTAAACTCCCATGGCATCTCTTATGGGATAAGATTGTTCCATGGCCTCTCCTTGGTGTTCTGTTTCAGGAGCTTTTCGTGGTATTTCTATAGCAGATATACAGCATGATTGATGAGCCTTGTTAATTTGAGACTGTTTATTTACTTTTTTTTATTTCTGTTTAAGAGAACTTCTTGTCCTCCCATGTTTTTCTCATTTCTTTCTCAATAAAGCTTCTTTTCATATCCAAAAAAAAAAAAAAACTTTCCTTGCAGCAAACATGCCAATCACCTACAAGACTTTGACTGTCTTTCTTTTCTGTCCTTTGAGTCCTTGACATAAGCTACCTATCAGAGACATTATTTGACCATCAACCACATCGGAGCCATCCGAGCTGAGCATGATGATTTCACAATTCGTTTTGCTTCAGCCATGAATCAGGTTACCCTTTGTTTACCCTCATCCATGACAATCTGTTTCAACACATAGAAATTTGTTTCCCGTCAGTATTAATTTTTATGGCCTGTTGTTTTTGCAGCTATTGTTATTGAAATCAACAGATGGTTCGGATGTTGAGTGGAGCAAAGAAGTGAAAGGAAATGTGTATGATATGATTGTTGAAGGTTTTCAACTCTTGAGCAGATGGACTGCACGCATTTGGGAACAATGTGCATGGAAATTTTCTCGCCCTTGCAAGGATGCTACCCCTTCAGAGTTGCATGAAACTTCAGCATCATTATCCGACTATGAAAAGGTACTATATGCTTAAGATGTCCATGGTTAACTCAAATAGCTGCTTAATGTGGTAGATGCTGGTACTGGCCGGTGGTGGCACTTAATTGTTAACTATTTCTATTTATGGTCTACTGTGTAAGCCATGCAATTGAACTTAAAAGAGAGTACTGCTGGAATATGTTGGCATCAAAGCTTAATCACATATTCAATTTCTAGTTACTATTTTTTTTCCCTTTTTTACAAGTTAAAATAGAAGATAATGTTTCCTCTAAACCAGATGTTTTAATGATAGTGCTCACTGGATCTAACAGAACCCCCTCTCCTTCTTAGAAGAAAGGAGGGACTGCACTTGCAAGTTTTCAACCCATCTGGTGTATTATTTACTTTATAAATTGGACACAAATTATAAATGCATTCGTCAAATCCTTAATTCATACATGCATGATATTTTCTGTAGTTGAGTTACATCAATTTCCATTGATGAATGCAAGATTAAATCTGGGGACATTTTTACCCAATCTTAAACTATTCCTTGTTTTTCACTTTATATGAGGGTCAGTCTGTTCCATTGCCAAACTTTAGGACATTGCAGGAAAAAGCAGAAGCATTTGCATCTCTTTATTTTAGTTGTAGCTAGTGTTTGTTCATAATTAAAATGATAAATCATCAACTTCATTTGATTGTTCATAATTAACATTCATAATCGATTCATACTCTTATCAAGATTCACCAATTGTAAATGTAAATAATTTTCCTTTATCCCGGCTTCATGGTTCTTGTGCACAGCTGTCAGAAATATGGCAGTAGCTTAATTTTTCTGTTATCTTTTAGGTAGTACGGTATAATTATAGCAGAGAAGAACGGAAGGCACTGGTTGAACTTGTTAGCTACATAAAGAGTGTTGGATCTATGATGCAGCGATGCGACACATTGGTAGCTGATGCTTTATGGGAAACAATACATGCTGAGGTCCAAGATTTCGTCCAAAACACATTAGCTACTATGCTGAGGACTACATTCCGAAAGAAGAAGGACCTCTCTAGGTAGGCATATGATTACATTAAGATTATTTGGAACTTCAGTTAAAAACTTCTGTGTTCCACTTGCAATTTAGGTTCTTTGATGTTTCATTGGAAGTCTGGAATTATTACAGAACACTTGGTTTCACATAAAGAGTTTTTAAATTTTAACTTCTCTAGTATCTTATCTCCCATAAGTATAAAAAAAATTGTAGCTGAGTTATGAATTGCGAATCTTAATGATGATTCATTCTCATGCAACAACACTTTCTTGTAATACATGTCTCCTTTCTTAGAATTTTAGATTTTAATGAAGTTTTGAAAAATCTGGTTTTGGTAATACATGTCTTCCTTCTTAGTATTTCAAGTTGCTTATGTTTCACGCAAAGCTAACTTTCAGGATTCTCTCTGATATGCGGACCCTTTCAGCAGACTGGATGGCAAATACAAACAAGTCTGAATCTGAGTTACAAACCTCACAGCATGGAGGTGAAGAAAGCAAAGCGAACTTCTTTTATCCAAGGGCGGTGGCACCAACGGCTGCTCAGGTTTTCATTGTTTTTCTGACTTCTGTCATACATGTCATAAATTTTATATTATTGGATTTGTAGAGTTTATAATGCATGGTGTGAAGTGTGAGCAAATGCTGACTTGAGAAAACCACATTCATGAAGACTTCTAGATCTTAAAGCCCTATTCCCAGCATTTCCCTTCATAATTTGTTGTACCTATACAGAACTCATGGAAATACATAGAGTATGCATTGATTTACTACATGCTCGTCAACTTCAATATATATATTCATCTACATGGACATTCATACAGATATACATGCTCTTGGCCATATACTTCATTGTGATTGCCAATTTCTTTTTTATCCCAATCTTCTGCATGCATTTAATGAAACTTCAATGTATGTTTGGTTTAGGTTTTAACCATTATTCACTCATTACTATTGAGTGATGGTAAGTGGAAGTCTATAATTAGATTATCAACCCAGGTCTCATCAAGGTACTAAAATTCATTTCGAGGTACCATTTGATAAGTCTAGAAATGTAAACGATTTGTGAAACAGCATGGAAGCAACATGGAAACGGTAAATTATTTAGAAACACATGGAAACACATGAAAGCTTATAATCAAGCATATATTATATTAATTGTAAGTATCAACATGATTAATTTAGTACATATAATGCTCATAAATACATAAAGTAAAAACCTTAACATAGACATGTCACATAAATTGAAGGTAAGATCAAACTACAATCACATCCAACCCTAACATTAGGAGCGCTTACGATGCTTATGTAATATACTAATATAATTTTATGTAAAACAATTACTTAAAATGAGAATTTTACTTAAAAAGTTATTTCCATCAAATTTTACCGAAATCAGTTTGTTTCAAATGAAAAACTGCATTTTTCCTATGGAAACTGACGGAAACGATTTTCCGTTTCGGTGGAAACAAAATGAATTCTAGTTCCTTGGGTCTCATTGCGTTTGTCTGTTTGGAAATCACTATTGGAGAAAAATTGTCTAAGAATTCATGTTTTTCTCCCTACTGATTAGTATGTTTTACAATATTAAATGAATCAACTAAAAAATAACACAATTCTGGAACTGATAGAGCATTATGTTTTCTTAATCAACATTTCCCTGTCTCCTATGCTGGTATTTATTCCTGGTTCAAACTGCTGCTTGCATACATTTTTCTTTTCTGTGAACACATTATGGACCACGTTTATGGTTCTGATAACCTAGTTTTTTTTACACAGGTGCACTGCTTGCAGTTCCTTATATATGAGGTGGTGTCTGGTGGTAACCTTAGAAGGCCCGGGGGACTATTCGGGAATAGTGGGTCTGAAATTCCTGTTAATGATTTAAAGCAACTAGAAACCTTCTTTTACAAGCTTAGTTTTTTCTTACATATTTTGGACTACACAGGTAATGTTTTCATATCCTATTTGGTGTTATTGTTAGAGTACTTGTGTGCCCTTCTTCTCGGTTTCTTTTGATTGGTAAATATTAGATTCTAGAACATATTTCTGCTTGTTTGTTATCAGATTGATTATAGTAATAAGTAATAATTGGTAACCGACATGGTATTATAGACTTTATAGTGTGGCTAGTTAAACAGCCAGAGTTCGAGTATCAATAATCCCATTTCCATTATTATTTCGATAGCATGCATGTTTGCACTTTATGTTGTGATTTGTTCAGTGGGTCGCATGAGGGATAGTGTTAGTATGTTGAGTTTGATATACATGGTTGGTCTGTTTACCATTTGACTTAAGCTATTGAAATAATTGATAATCCGAGATGGTGTTACTGTATGAATTAAGGACCATGGTGTTGGTTTCAGTCTTAGTAACCCCCTTTTGATAATTATTTAAATAGGTATTTTGTATTTGTTGTGGTTTGTGTTTCATTCTGTCCAGTTTCATGCATATAAGGGGCATTGTTATTAATCTAAGCTTGACCTCTGTAATTGGGCCTTTTTCGTATCAGTAGAAGATTTTCGGACAAGTGGGTAATCCAACTGTGAATTCAAATATTCACCCTTTTGGCATATTCCCAGAATCCCAGTTTTTCTGTTCTTTATTCCCGATATTATAATAATTGGCCCTAAATCCTTGATTATTGCATGGCAAATACTTGAGCTTCATTTATCTTTGCTTGTCTACCATTATCTTGTTGACTTCAAAATGAAAAGTGATTCTTTGTGCATGTTGGTATATTCAGCACATATTATAAAACTTTTGAAGTAGTTATCTCATCCTGAAGTAAAAACACTCAATTTGGGTGGTTATCTTGGTGCTAATTTGTTAGAATAAATCACCCAAATTATGCTCCTCTTTAGTGTATTATCAAAACTAAGAAATAAAATAGAATTCCTTGCTCTCTTCAATACTAATATATGTGAGCTTAAATTGTAATGAATATTAATTGGGATCTGATGTTACTTGCAGTAACTGTTGCAACTTTGACGGATCTTGGTTTCTTATGGTTTAGAGAATTTTATTTGGAGTCATCTCGTGTCATTCAGGTAATAATTTTACTATATGATTATTGAGATACATATTAGCTTAAAGGACTTATGTATAACCTATTAACCTATATATTATTCATGAGTCTGTTATAAAAAAAAAAAAAAAAAAAAAACTATTTCCAACACACATGCTTGCTATTTCCTCAGTATATTTCTAGTTAAATTAGAAAATATCCATTTAACCTGGAAAATAAAAATTGACCCTTGAATATTTTACAATGAGGAAGAAGGTTATTAGAGGTGATATCCGTAGCCACGCATTTGGTTTCTTTCTTTCCCCCAAAAGTTATTAGTACTCTCTCTTGTAGATACTTTGGTTGTATGCTGAAAGAGTACATTACTCATGGAAACATTTTAATATTTGGTCATTCACTGGGAATTTGCTTCTTTTGATAATTTTCTTGCTACTAGTTCTATACAGATTTCGACACTGTTCTGTGGAAAATGTAGTCTGTTCATGGCACCACTCTCCAGCCAATAGTTTCTTAATGGCTTCTAAAAGTCTACTCTAATATAATAAAGCTAATGTTGTAGCCTTTAGATTTTCCCTTTGGCATATGTTACCTTCTTTGAATCAAACTATGTTATCTTTTCCATGTGCAGTTTCCAATTGAGTGCTCCATGCCTTGGATGCTGGTGGATTGTGTGCTTGAGTCACATAATGGAGGTCTTCTAGAGAGTGTTCTTATACCATTCGACATTTATAATGATTCAGCTCAGCAAGCATTGGTTGTGCTGAAGCAACGGTTTCTCTATGATGAAATTGAGGCTGAGGTATAAGAAATTTAACGAAACTTATAAATTATGGTTGTGCGAATTACGTAGGCTCCTAAACATACATTAGAGCTACTGAAGTCCATATAAGTTTATGTCAATGTGAGTACACCACTTAAAAATGCTACATGCTTTTCCTTTCAATGATTTTTTGATTAAATGTAGTTTGTGGTTTGACAGGTGGACCATTGTTTTGATATATTTGTTTCAAAATTATGTGAAACCATTTTCACATATTACAAGAGTTGGGCAGCAAGGTATGCCCTTTGACCTCTGACTTTCATCTTGCCTAATATAGTTGCATGGATTAGACTTTTTCAATTATGTTGGGTGTCAATTCTGCAGTGAATTACTAGATCCTGCTTTCCTTTTCGCATCAGACAATGCCGAAAAGTATGCTGTCCAACCTATGAGGATTGCAACTCTGATAAAAATGACCAGAGTGAAGGTTAATGATTGATATTACTAGTTTTATTTTAAATTTTATCCAATTCTAAATCACCTTAGGTTATTTAATATTTATGGCAATTATGGTATCCAAATCTTTCACTGAAATGATAATGATATAGATGATGGTGAATGAAATATTTATGATGTTAATTGTAGTTACTTATGTCAGGGATTTAATTGTACTGTTACAGTTAGTGTTTAAAAAATGGAATCAGGGTGTTACTAATTAGGGATCAGGCTTGAATAGGAATTATCATTAAAATCACTATTACCTGGGAATTTTATTTTGGTTATTAGTATTAGGGTTATTGGGTTGTCTATTTAAAGGCATATCTAGCAGGTGCTATTTGGTTTTGATCATTGAATTTTTGAGTTTCTGTTTGTTTTTCCTTTGTGGTCTACTGGTCTTATCTTTGTGTTCCACTTCCCCTTTAAAGAATTATTCTCCTCCCTATCTCTTCATCTTTAAAGAGTTTTCCATTCCCATCCTACATAGATAATGCTGAAGATAAGGGAGTAGTTGATTAATATCTGTGGTCCATCATTAATGTTGCAGATTAGTTTTAAGATTAGCAAAATGAATATATTATGCTTTCTCTGCTATCAAACTATGACTGTCTTGTATGATATGATTGCTGCAGTGCTTTCTAAAGATGCCCGACTATCAAACGCTAGCATTATAAAGTTCTTCTGTGATAAAGTGGCAAGTTTTAGATGCATTTCTGGTGGCTAAAGTGAAAATGGAGAATTGTTTCAAAAAGCTAGCTTGAGTATGATGATTAAAATTGATTTCAGATGGTGTCTGTCAAATAGTTTCAGGCTTGTCCAATTTTGTTCTGTTAAATATTTATAATCAGACACATACATGCACATGTTGACTTTGATGCAGGCTTCAACTTGGGACTTAAGCCCACATATCTCCTCTGTATACGTGAGTTTCAGATATTATCGCTCTTTTCTCTCCTACTTACTAACAATTTTATGGTAGACAGCTACTTGGAAGGACGATTGATCTGAGAAGTTTGATTACTGAGAGGATGAACAAAGTTTTCAGGCTGAATCTTGAGTTTCTGTTTGATCGTTTTGACTCTCAGGATCTGTGTGCTATAGTGGTTAGTAGTTTTACGTCCTTCCTTTAAATAGTAATGAATGATTATTTTAATTTTCTCTATTAACGGTTGAAACATGATATTTTTTGGGTGTCAGGAATTAGAAAAATTGTTGGACGTTTTAAAACATGCTCATGGATTGCTGTCCAGGGATCTTTCGATAGACTCCTTCAAACTCATGTTGAATGAGATGCAAGAAAACATCTCTCTTGTGTCATTTTCCAGTCGACTTGCCTCACAGGTGCAGGAAACGTTTCTTCTTTTGATTCTATTTGATGCTTGTCATTGCCCCCTTCCCCCTCCCTGTTGACATTAATAATCATGCATGAAACCAATCTTGCTTTTCATGTTCATTAATATGATTTAATGTGCATGTGTTGAACCTGATCACAACTCTCTCTTACGGTGGATGCTTCAACAGCTTTTAGTATAACAATATGTGTAAAAAAAAAAAAGTGTAGATTCTGTATTATGCCTTTTTTCATTCTGTACCATCATACCATGGTAATTCCAAAATTAAGGTTAGAAATTTTTAGGTTCTATTTGTCACTGAAAATATTCTCTCTTTTACAATATATGTCATTAGAAAGCAGTTCCTAAGACCGAACCCTACAATATCTGTATGATTGTTTTTTAAAGGATTCTCCAGTTGTAATTGCAGTAATGTAGTTAATTATGCCGTTTGCATTACTTAAAAGAATATTTGGTTTGATGAATTCCCCTGGTTTTCATGGAGTCAATTTGTGTATGCCAGATCTGGTCAGAGATGCAAAGCGATTTTTTGCCAAATTTCATACTTTGCAATACTACTCAACGTTTTATACGGTCATCAAAAGTTGTCCCAGTTCAGAAACCTTCAGTTCCCTCTGCCAAGCCTAATTTCTATTATGGTACTCAAGTAAGAAGCCATTCCTTAATCACCTTAGCCTGATTAGATTTCTATTGTTATGGTGCTAATATTCATCATTGTGATATCCATTATACTTTGTTTTAATTCATAGACTGAGTTTTTTTTTTTGCTCATTCCACATGATTTTTACTTTTTCTGCGGATCAAATTTTCAATTATCATAGACAGATTCCCATCTACGTTAATAGCTCATACTAGTTTGATGTGTCTTTTGGGCGTGGTCACTTTCCATAATTTTTTCTGTTTTGTTTTTGTCATTTGTCGGTCATTACATGGAAGGATCTGAATTCTGCTCATCAAAGTTTTGCACGACTACATAGTGGATTCTTTGGAATGCCCCACATGTTTTCTATCGTCCGACTCCTGGGATCCAGATCACTACCTTGGCTCATCCGTGCCCTTCTAGATCACATATCAAACAAGGTTTGCCATGTTTTGGTCTGTCAAACATTGTTGGTGAATCCATCCATTGCATGATGTTGCATGCTGATCTATGCTGATCCTTGGAATCCTCCTACGGCTAATGATTATTTCATTTATGTCTATACACAGTTTGATGATTGATTATAACAATTTGTATAAATTAATTGCAATCAACCTTTGTTTCCCCCCTTGGTGCTTTCTGATGAATTTCTTTTTATGTAAAAAGAAAATCTTGAATAAGTCACATTGTAAAACCCTATATTACAAGCTCATTGTAATAATCACTTATATTAGAAATATTAGCAAAATTGCTAATTTTTCTCTTTCAGTATTGTTTTTATGTTCCCATCAACATCTTCCTTTTTGGTGATGGAGGAAAGGGGGTTGGAAAAGGTGCTTATGTCCTAGAAGGCCCATTAAGCCCATTTGTCTGCTAGTTATTTAGGAGTGTAGTCAACTCAACTCAGCCTTAAATCTCAAACTAGTTGGAGTCAGCTACATCATTTAGTTTACACCAATACTTACGTTCCAAGTCATTTAAAAAGTTTTGGGCAAAAAAATAGAAGTCTTTTAAGAAGACAAGAGAGAGTCTAAAATGTTATTTCCTATCTTCATTTTTTGATCTTTTCACTGCTAGATGATCACACTTCTTCATAGTGATTACTGATTATCACATTGCTTCTAGATGTACCAATGATATGCCTGTCAGATGACCCACTAAATGACTACATAATTAGTTGGTGGTGAAATTGAGTGAAGAATACAAAGTATAAATCTTTTGCAAAGGAACACAGTTACATTTTCTGGCAACAGGCTGTGTGAACCTGCTACATATGCACGAAGTAATTACTAATCAAAAGGAAAAAAACAAAAAGACGAACAATGTGTGACAAGCTATAAAAACAATGTAACTTTTTTTCCTCTAAAACTTCTCATAGGAATCCATTCTAGAGTTCTCAACAAAATGAATCACTTTTTCTGTTTTCAGTAGGCACCAATTATATGATCTTGTAACTAATTTAAGATGTTATCTTCTAGCAGCTGTAAGGCAAACATGGCATTTGAACTAAATAGTTATCTGCATACGCATATGTATGGCTCTTACTATATCTATATCAAATGAAACTTTTATAAGTAAGTTCTTTAATTTAAGATGTTACATTACAGATTTCTGAGTTGGTATTTATATCTACTTTCTTTATGTGTATTTCAGATAACTGTGATTGAACCAATGATCACAGGATTGCAAGAAGCCTTGCCAAAATCCATTGGACTGTTGCCTTTTGAAGGAGGTGTGGCAGGTACATTGTGGAATTATATTTTCCATGTATGTGTGGGCGTGCATATGTGTGTGTATGATTGTATTGTGAAAGAAATGGTTTTCATACTTATTGCAGCTTTTTTCATCTGTGTTGAAAACAGTACATCCTTAAAGATTACATATAATTTTTAGGTTTGTAAAGATATTGCAGTTCATCCTTAAAGATCATTTGCAAGATCATGAATGCATCTAGACCCCCAAGAAGTAATTGAAACATAATATCAAAGTAATTACTAGAAATGGTGATATTATGATCTGAGGGCCCAGAAGAGAAGCTTAATGTAATGGAATTAACATTGGCACTGTAACTGTCTATAGACAGGAGAATTCTACACTGGTTGATATTAACAGTTGGTATATCGAAGATGGCCAAACCATGATGCATTTTGACATAGACAAGGTTTTCGTAAGCCTTTATTTCTTTTCATTTACTACTAGAAAACTATCAAGCAATGTACATGTGTCCAAAGGTTAATTCTTGACCTCAAGTTTTGGGTTAATACTTGTTGTCATTTTTTATGCTTTTCTCTTATCCCAATCTACTGTTAATTCATTGATCTCATATATATATATATATACACACACACAGGTAGTATAAGACTTGTTAAGGAACAGCTTAATTGGGGGGCGAAATCAGATCTCAAAGCAGATATTCTCCGTGGAATAAAGGAGATTGGAAGTGTACTATATTGGATGGGGCTGCTAGATATTGTGTTGGTTGGTAACCTAATTCACTTTCCTGTAGTTATATGTATCTCCTAAAAAATGCTGCTAAGAATACTGATTCTTTTTCTCTTAAAAAAAAAAATGATCAAATTGTGTGATCTGGGATGTCCTTACTTTGGTTGTGTGGGGACTCCAGAGAATGCTTAATTTGTTTGTAGCGCTTGTGTGCTTGTATCTTTTTTCATTCACCTGGTTGTGTGTCTGCAATTATGTTCCCCTTTGTTACTTGGACTTCCCTTTTCATTCATGAAATTACTCCTTATTTCATGTCTAACTGGATTTGCACACACCACATGCATGCACTATATGATAAAAAAGAAAAGTTTGTAATCTCTGGATTTCGCTTATTTTATTATAAACTACTGTAGGGCAGCCTCGAAAGTAGAGTTCACCCACTACTTCTTTAAGTAATTATAGGTTCCAAATGGTTGACTGGGTTTTGTGGTGTTTAAGTTATTGTAGGAAGTTATAAGGAACATAAAGAGGAAATATTTCTCAAATAATGAACCAAAAGGAGTTGGCATAAACAAGATAGAGAACCTAATGAAAGAGGTGCTATTCTTGGCAAGGAACTAAAATTCGTTTTGAGATACCGTTTCGATAAGTTCAGAAACGGAAACGATTCGAGAAATAGTATAGAAACGGCATGGAAACACGAATTTTTGTGGAAACGCATGAAAATATATAATAAATACATATTATAATAATTGTAAGTATTCAATATTATTAATTTAGTATATAAAATACTATTAAATACATAACAAAGTAAAATTCTAAACATAGACATACAAATTGGAGAAAATTTCAAATTACAATCACACCCAACCAATAGTGAGGTGGCTAGCAGTTGCTTAACCCATATTTAATGAATTTTTTTAATTTGAACCAACATATATATGTCTTAAAATTTAATATTATTCATCACTAAGTTAAACTAAATTAATACAATTTATTTATATAAAAATAAATAAATAAATAAATAAAAGACCAAGAAAAAAAACATGGGTGAAATCTTAAAAAGAATTATCTTGGCTAAATTATACCATCTGAATATACATCAAATAAGATAAAAAAAAAAAAAACAATTGAAATCCTAAAATATGAAAAGAACTAGAGCCAAAATTTTAGATTTCTAAATTTTGAAAATGTCATGTTTTTGTCGACTTGTTTCGTGTGAAAACGATGGAAATGACCTAGTTTGGAGTGGAAACGCTCCTGTTTCATGTAAAAACGTCCCCGTTTCGTGTGAAAACGCTCTCGTTTCGTGTGAAAACGGTGGTTGCGTTTCTGTAAATGAGTTTCGTTTCGGGTAGTGTGAAAACAGGAAACATTTCGCACGTTTCGACACGAATTTTTAAACCTTGATTCTTGGACCTGCTAATGCTCCCAAGAACTATATTTTGATGTTATGGTTTGACATGGGAAGAAACTGAGAAGTAGTATAAGAAAGAAAGAAGTGAAATTGAAATTAGGAAAAGAGGCAGTGTCTAACACAAAGAAAATATCGAGAAAGACTTGCAAGTCAAGAAAGAAACCTGGTTCAAGTATCATCAAGTCCTTAATTCATTTGATAAGACACTGATGCAGTATCATTATCTTAACACCATATGAAAACATTACCCTTTTCTTTTGTCTTTTTTAGCTGAATCACCATCATCACTTTCATTTCAAACAGATAAATTTATTTCATATGGTAATTGGTTTTATACGAGAATGCATCATTTTTGCAACTTTTTACTTGTATCGAGTCTGGTAATCTTATTACTTATGTCATGCTCATTAGATATCTGGAGTCCCGGATCTTTGAAATAAGTTCTTGAAAATTCCATTGCTTCTTACTCCTAAATGCTGCAATATTGCACACTCAACAGAGACAAATGGATTCAACGTATTTCATGCAAACTGCTCCCTGGTTGGGCTTGCTTCCTGGTGCAGACGGACAAATGTTGCATTCTCAAGATGGTGGAGAAAGCCCTATTGTTAATCTCTTCAAATCAGCAGTTGCTGCAACCGTTTCGAACCCTCGGTGCTCAAATCCTACATCTTTCCACACCATATCAAAGCAGGCAGAAGCTGCAGGTATGCTGTTCCTTATAGATGCTCGGTTGACTAATTTTAAAGATAAGTAGAATAAATTTTACATGGGCTCTAATTATGTACTAATTACTATTCCGTGCCTGTATTTAGACTTGAAGTATTGCCATTTGTGATACATTTATAACTTAAAAGTGCTTATATATGTTATGTTCTTTCATTCAGACTTTCTCCTCCTGTTTTGAATAAATTAAATCTAATTGCACAAAACCTTTCCAGAGGTGACAGGCTTTTACTTCAACTCAAGTTGGGACAATGAAAACAAGAATTGTCTGACCAGCTTCTGTAGGAAAAACCTCTATTCACCGTAATGCTCCACATTAATAGTGAGAGAGCCATTAAATGAGAGTAAAAAAAAGAAGACTGATATGAAGCAAGGATGGAATTGCACAGACACTGACTACCTGAACAAACTGTGTTATTAGAAAATATGGATTTTGCACATTGATTAACCAGGATAAATTTTGGAAGTAAACATAAAATGAATTAAGAATACGAGAAGTGTATAATTTTGCTTCATTACTTGAAGGTCAATTTCTTCTTTTGCAGATCTTCTGTACAAGGCAAACTTGAATACCGGAAGTGTGCTGGAATATGCCCTAGCTTTTACTAGTGCAACATTAGACAAATACTGTAGTAAGTGGAGTGCTGCTCCCAGGACAGGATTCATTGACATCACAACCTCAAAGGATTTCTACCGAATTTATAGCGGCCTTCAAATTGTAAGAAACAACTTATACAACTGTCTTTTATTGGCTGTTATTGTGTATAGTCTGGAACATTTACTTTTCTATGACCATTTCTCTTAGTTGACACAGATATTCCTACACAATTGTAGTTTTCCTTGTACAAAAGTAATATTCAAAAGGACCTAGAAGTTCAAAAAATGCACACTTTAATTTTGGTAGAAAATGTCAATCATTGGAGAAGCCCCTTAGTTTTTATTTATTTGTTTGCTAACAGGAGATGCTCCTTATTTTTTTTAATTACATTACTTCTTTAATGTATGAACATTATCCACATTCTAATTGATTGTTACAACTTGTAGAATGTGTCTTTTCTCAATTTCTGTATATCTAAATTCTAAAGTTGAATCAAACCCATGGAGACCAGCATGACTTTGTGACTGAATTTGGTTGTCAGAAGCAGAGCGTTATTTTTTAAGTTAAAGCTGTGATTCTACTGTATTCCTTTGAAATGGAACTGAATTTATATTATTTTTTATCTCATTTGTTACAGAAGGATGTGAATATTGGATATTTTGTCTTGCTACTAACATGTTCTTATGTGTGAACCTCATAGGGACACTTAGAGGAGTCTGTCCAAGTACCATCAAACAGTCATGAAGTGCTGGGAGATTCAGTTGCTTGGGGTGGTTGCACCATAATATATTTGCTTGGGCAACAGCTGCATTTTGAGATCTTTGACTTTTCATACCAGATTCTCAATATTGCCGAAATGGAGGCTGCATCTCTCATGCAAGGACATAAGAATCCTCATTTTACCCAGGTTTGTAAATATTTTGTACTTACAAATAATATCCTCTGTCTATTAACTGATAAATTGTCCAGTATACTTTGTGACCTTTTGATATCTCGATAAACAGGTTTTCAAACATTATTTGCCTGAGCCTTGTATGGCAAGCTGTTATATACTATACGGGAAGTTTCTTTCAAACAGCTTTAATGTCTACAGTACAAATCTTTAATTCTCTATCCTCATTAGTCGATATACTCTTTCTATGGATTGAATTAAGAAAATAATTGTAAATATATGAAAGCAGATAAAGCTTGAGGTAAGAACCAACTTAGACAGAGTTATGAGCATGGTTAACTCACCATATATCCTGGGATATATGGTGTCAGATTAGTAAATTCCTGTTGGTCCTGTAGGAGGGAGGTAGAAAAGCTTTTATTCAACAATAATCCTGATGTGGCTTAACTGAATGCAGCATAACAAGCGTCACAATTCTCGGGGATATTATCTTTTCCTTTTCAATTTTCCATATTGTGAAATGTGTTCATGATTGTTTTGTTTTCCTGAACAGGGATGGGAAGCATTATTAGAAGCAACAAAGAAAGCTCGGAGGTTGAACAATCACGTGTTCTCTATGCTGAAAGTACGTTGCCCCCTTGAAGAAAAAACAGCTTGTGCTATCAAGCAGAGTGGTGCTCCTCTACATCGAATTAAATTTGAGAACACCGTCTCTGCATTTGAAACTCTGCCACAGAAAGGGGTCTGAATGACTCTCTTCCTGTCCATCAAATTCTTCTCCATAAATGGTTATGTCAGTTGCTTCTGTCGAGAGGAAAGCACGAGGGAAATACACTATTAATGTGCTAATACCTGTAGTCGTAAATAAATATTACAATATCTTTTTTTCGTAGACGTATATAAACCCTTGTGAATCATTATCGGATTGTTACATTAACTCCCAGGAATATTGAGGGTGGGGTACGTTGTAGCAGTAAGGTGGGGTAGAGAGCAGAACAACTAAACAACCGTGGAAGTGAAGGGAGTTAAACCATTGGATAACACAGTGATGAGACGCTTGGCATCCCACGCATACTGAGAAACGTTGAATCGGGCGCGTTATCTCAAGAATGGAACAAATTTTTCGCAACCACTGAATCTGACTGTTTGTGTGACTGCGGATTATGTGCTCCGGAGGCGATTATAATGTACTTTTTTATTTTTTGGTACAAATAAAAAAAATGTTAGAACTGCCAAGTCTTCAGGTAGTTTAGAATGTGTTGTGATTATTTTTCAATATTATATATAAGATAAGCGAATAAGGATTTCTTCTTTGAAAATTGAAAATACATTATTGGAGAAGATTTTGAAATTAATTGCTTGCTTTAGAGAATCTTTATCTTTAATATTAATATTGTTACTTCGTAAGTTTATCGGAATGAAAAGCTACCTTAGAACATGGCAGTTTAGACAGGTCCATTGAACATGGAACATTGGACATTGATGGTGGTGGGATAATGGAAAGAAGAGTCATATTCCTCCCTGCAAAGCAGATTTTAGATTAGATTGATTGATTATATAATTTAGACAAATAGATATCAATTAGGCAATTACGGTCTGACAGCTCATCATTCGTCAAATATTAGATACGTGTCGGTAACAACAGAATCTCGTGCAACAAACGGCAGTATCTTTTTATCGACCACATCAACAGTCCCGATCTCTCTGAGCCCAATCCCTCTGCCTCTCAAACCTATTTAAAGCCTTTCTTATGTTTCGGAGCTTCTCCTTAATTCTAACCCCCAAAGCTGAGAGAGAAGAAGAAACCCCGAAAATTCTGACATAGGGTTTGGTATTTTCAGAGCAACCTTCTTCGTCCACGACTACGAGGCAATACCTGTTGTTTCTCAGCCATCTACACCAGCGTTTTACCTATCGTTTCTGATCTGATCTGATCCGACTTAATTTGATGATTTTGGTCTGAAACTTGAATCAGGCGGACGTTCTTCTGTCTGCGTCAGATCACAATGATTTCGGTCAAGGTCGACCATCGCCACCATCACCACCATCACCACCACCACCCCCAGCCACAGCAGCTGGTGGGGTCTGCCGGGGTCTCTCGTGCTCTTTCTAATGCCGATCGGGTTGAACCATTTACCGCGAAGCCTGAGCCTACGTCGCTGAGTCTTCTAACGTTCAACAGTCACGATACTAGTGAAGGTGAGCTACCTTTATATATTTTTTTCTCCCTCCCCAACTCCTCTGCGCGTCTCTATCTCTACCATACTTTCCATCTGTCTGTTGGTTTATTTTTTCATTCACACCATTCCATTACTATTAGCACTTTGTGAAATAGTGTTTGAGTTTTATGGTTATAATTTTGACAATTGTGACTCACTTTGTGCTTCGGTTTGAAATGTTGTGATTGAGACATTCCTTCTTTTCGACTTTTTGGGGTGCAATGATGTCAACAAAGTTTTCATGGTTTAATGCTTCATTCCTAAGAAAATATCTATTTTTTCTGACACAAACCATCTCATATTTAGGACCTTCTTCAGAGATGTTTACTGTGGCTTTTTGCAAACTAATTTTTCAAGCTCATGTTTTGGCAAACTTCTGTTTTAGTATTTCTGGCAACTTCAAAAGATTATAAGGTTGTGTATCTGCAAGTTTATTGTCATAATTTTGTTAATAATGAACAAGTCGAATGACATGTCAGAGTTGTTGGGTTGGCTGCTTGATATGGCTTCAAATTTACATTGACAATGAACTGATTATCCTGTGGCTTTTCTCTTTCTGGAGAATGCTTAGGTATAGTAAGCAATGAATCTCTCACTATTGTGGTTAATAGAGCTTCTTCTTTTTTTCTCTGGTTCTCTTGATGCAGTTGATGAAGATTTGAGTTTGACTTTTGCCCATCAAATGTACAAGACTGGCAACTACAAGCTAGCACTACAGTATAGCAAGACTGTTTATGATAAAAATCCCATTCGCACTGATAATATACTACTCTTGGGTGCAATCTATTATCAGGTTTTGTTGTTTCCTATTCAAAGTTCTTGATCTTTCTGTTGGTATCTGTGTCTTTTTATTATCTGTTCATATATGACAGTACAGACCTGAAGAATGGGAAATTTTGTCCTTCTCCATCATTAAATTTTGAGCATACCTTCTATTTCTTTGCAGCTGCATGACTTTGATATGTGTATAGCAAAGAATGAAGAAGCCCTTCGAATTGAGCCACATTTTGCTGAGTGTTATGGGAACATGGCAAACGCATGGAAGGTAAATAACAAAGGCAATTCTGTTAGTAGGAGTAATTTTTTTTATTTTCATAGTCCAGTATTCATATTTTTTTTTAAGTGCAGGAAAAAGGCAACATCGACCTGGCAATTCGCTACTACTTGGTTGCTATTGAGGTCTGTGTTCATTTGTCGATCCTAAGTTTAATATTCAGTTTCCTAATCAGTTCTCTGCAAAAAAGAAGAATTCTCATACAGCTTTTACTTTTCCAATGGTTTAGCCAGCCTTTGACTCTCCTGCAATAATAGTTGAAAAAAGTCTATTCGAGTTTACTTGCAGAGAAATGCATACTAAAGTTTTATCTGTTGTCCATCCATGTTATGATGATATCTGATTGATGAATTTTATTCTAAGTATTATACTGGTCTTTTTTTATAGAGCTTCTATCTTGTTGCATCATCAATGGGTTCTTCATTTATCATCAGTTTGTGGCTTTTTTATCTTCATGCTGCAGCTTCGCCCTAATTTTTCTGATGCGTGGTCAAACCTAGCTAGCGCCTATATGCGTAAAGGAAGGCTCTCTGAAGCAGCACAGTGTTGTCGTCAAGCACTTGCTTTAAATCCCCTGATGGTATATTATTATCTGGACTTCTTCCTTCCATTCCCTTTTAAATTTTTTGGTCTACTCTTTCTAACTTTTTTGATGCCCAATTAGTATTTTGAATAAAATTTTTAGTTATTGAAGATTTTAAAGTTGAATATACTATCCTTTGCATTCCCTGGTTAGAATGGAATGAGCAGGATCTTGCTAAAATCAGTGGAAGTTCCCTGTGTTTATGATTGTCTACTCATACAGGTTGATGCGCATAGCAACCTGGGAAATTTAATGAAAGCTCAGGGATTGGTGCAAGAAGTAAGTCCTCACAATTGAAATGCAATGCTTTCTATTATTTTAAGTTGTCCTTACTCCTTACACATTTTTAACACCCATTAATTTGGCTTCTTGAGCTGTCATAGCTTGTAGCTTATAGAATTAATCTTTCTTTTCATGTCTTCTCCTCCCACAATGTGACATACCTCTCCTCCCACCATGTGACATAGCCAGAATTCGGATTATGGGGCATCACTTCCTTCTGTTCATGGTTTCCATGAAATTACCCCACCGGTTATATGGTCATTCAGTTTGATTTGATGCTCTACTGAATTTTCCAGTATGAGTTTACTATCTACTGCATTCTGCTTACCCATGCTATCTTTCCATCCTCCTGTGGCCAGCTAGTAGTTGGTTTCATGCTGGAACGACTCATGCAATACTTAGTATTATACGCTACACTTTTGTTTCCCAGTATAGTTACTGATCAAATAATTCGCATGTGGAACTGTGTACAATTCACAGTTCGAAACAGATATCACGTTGTTGTCTACAAGCCAGGGCAGATGATGGTTGGTCTTGTTGTAACTTGCATCCCCCAAGACTCCAAATAGTCAGAATCTAACATTTTGTGCAGGCATACAGTTGCTACTTGGAGGCGCTGCGAATTCAGCCCACTTTTGCTATTGCTTGGTCAAATCTTGCTGGTTTATTTATGGAGTCTGGTGATTTTAACAGAGCCCTCCAGTATTACAAGGTAAGCATGCTTGCATTAGAATCATTTTTTAATTTTTGGGGGATCCATGGGATGCTGTAACCTGTTATAATAATTTGACATTTGATTGGTTTTTGAAATTAAGGCTCACCTTTGATAGTGTGTAACTTTTCTGTTTATAAATTGTATAATATGCTACTACTATGAAGTGGATGATTTCACCCTTCAATAAATGGTCAACCCCCAATTTTTTGGATTTCAGGAAGCTGTAAAACTCAAACCTTCTTTTCCTGATGCGTATCTGAACCTTGGGAATGTGTATAAGGTAAGCTGTCATGCTTCACTGCCAATATATGGTTGGCTAGCTCCAAGTGCCTGGAGTGGTATACGAGAAAAACAAGATGTTTCTTTTGCCTTTTCCAGGCTCTAGGAATGCCTCAAGATGCTATTGCGTGTTATCAACGTGCTCTCCAATCATCGACCAAACTATGCCATGGCTTTCGGTAAGTGGTGGTGGTGGTTTTATAACTTTAATACTGTTGCTTTGTTTCTTAATTCTTCCATGACAAGTACTTAATTCTTCCATGATAATAACTTTTTATTCAGCGTAAAAACAAATTATGTGCCATTCCCAAACTATTTTTATGCCAATAATTATATAAATGTCTTAAGAAACTTTGTGATGTGGTGCAGTTTGATATTATTTTAAGGTGCTTGTGAACTTGGTTTGCTGTTCTATGTTTATTGTATGGTTGACGTTGTACTGAAGCTTGATTTGTAGTTATCCTTATTTGACCAAGATATGTTTCAAATGGTGTTCAGGTAATTTGGCAAGTACATATTATGAGCAAGGTCAGCTAGATCTGGCAATTCTCCATTATAAGCAAGCCGTTTCATGTGATCCAAGATTTTTGGAGGCTTACAATAATTTGGTTGGTTCACTTGTTTGATGCAATAGTTTGATTTGAAAATCAGAAACTTCATTTTGCTATTAGGTTAAGTTGTTCAATTGCTTAAGTTTGAACTTAACACTTCTTCTATCACTTGTAGGGTAATGCTCTGAAAGACATGAGCAGAGTGGATGAAGCAATCCAATGCTATAATGTATTATGGTTTCTCATCTTGCAATTCTTTCCTTTGATTTTAAGTGATTTGTTTTTATACATTCAACGTCTTACTAGATTTTCTCTGGTTGATTTGTGAAGCAATGCCTTGCATTGCAACCAAACCACCCGCAAGCACTTACCAATCTTGGGAATATTTATATGGAATGGTATGGGATCCTGATATCAACAAGTGCTCATATAGTCTTGTATAAGTTCTCCATATAAGGATTTGAAGCTAATTGGAGAAACTTCTGCCTATGCAGGAATATGGTGGTGGCTGCTGCTGCTTATTATAAGGCTACACTGAGTGTAACCACTGGATTATCTGCTCCTTTCAACAACTTGGCCATAATCTATAAACAACAGGTATGATCGAGTACAACACATGTGCTTAAATTTCCATTTCTTTTGGTACAATGAGATTATATATACATAGCTACAGTTGTTGTATCTATAATTGCCACAAAAGGGGATATGTTCTGTGTAAATGGATATGTGAGAATATTTTAAGAACAAAAGCTTAACTGTTGATAAAATAAAAGCTATATATTTAGCAATAATTCTGATCTACTTTGTTCCTTTTATGTTGGGAGAAAAAAATATTACAGGGCAATTATGCAGATGCCATATCATGCTACAATGAGGTTCTCCGCATTGACCCTTTGGCAGCTGACAGCCTTGTCAACAGGGGTAACACATATAAGGAGACTGGTAGAGTAAGTGAAGCTATTCAGGATTACATGCGGGCTATTACTGTCAGGCCTAATATGGCCGAAGCCCATGCAAATTTGGCTTCGGCTTATAAAGACAGGTACCCTGACTTCATTTTTTTTGTTGGGTGCAATGCATGTTTTAACTTTGTGCTGCTCTATATATGAAGAAAACTCCATGTGGAGACTGGAGCATTAAAATTTTCTGAAGAATCTGGAATTTTGGAATTTCAAGAATTTCTTTAAGTTGGAAATTTCCATTTAAGTAGTGAGATTAACATTGTGAGGTGGTGATTATGTACCTATGGAAACCAGTTTTGATTTCATGGCGGGAAGACTTATCCTTTTTGAACAATGAGGCTAAAACTCGTGTTGGGAGATTTCAGTTAATAGTTAATTTTGAATATCAATTTTATATTAAACAAGTCTGAATTAGTTCTATTGTATGGAAAATATCCCTAGGTAGATTTCTAAATCTTCAGCCCAAACATAATAGAATCATTAGAGGGCCTTTGGCCTTCTGTTTTCTTTTCTCTTCCCCCTATTTGACCTTCTGGTTTCGTTTCTCAAATTTTGAGGAAGAAATTTCATGTTCTTGTTATTGTTAGGTTCACACTGGAGTCTTGTCTATTCTTATGAACATGGGTCATGAGAGAGCATTTGGGAAATTGTTGTGAATTCCTATTCCTTTAGAATAAGGGTCATATGGCATTGATCCCCAATCCTTAATGTTGAGGAGTTCCTTGCTGGAAATCTTGTGGTGCTATGAGAACCTGAAATAAGAAAGAGATGAGAGGTGTATTTTTTGATGATCAATCTGGAATACTAGTTCAATTAAGCCTGATTGGAAGGGAATTGTTATGATTTTCAATCTTTGATGTGCTAGTTTATCATGCTGTTTGAGGCATGGGAAGCACTGTGATGCATCCACTCATTTGGAAATAATATTTTGCAGTGGACATGTAGAAGCTGCTGTGCAGTGCTATAAACAGGCACTGGCTCTTCGAACTGACTTTCCGGAAGCAACTTGTAATCTCCTACATACTCTGCAGGTATGATATCCATTAAACAGCTGTTGATAGGTTTGTGCTATGTGATAAATTGCGTCTAAGATTCAGTTGTGATTATGTTTCAATGTATAACAGTATATGCGTAAACAGGTGTTTTAACTGCCGGTTTGTTTATTATGAACCAGACAGATGCTGTTGGAGCATTTCTATGTCTATCAGTACAGGCTCTGTTCGAAAATCAATATTTTATCCAATCTAAATATTCTTCATGATACAATATTCAATAGACTTAGCTAAAGTCTCAATGATGGAATTATAAGCTTTGGATCAGATTATTCTGTTTTTCTGATATTCTTCATGATGTAGTTAGGTTTCATGTATGCAGATATGTTATCTGGGCCTTGAATATGTTTACTGGTGAAATGATTGAACTTGTTCTTACTGGACTGGTGCATATTTAGTATTTACGTCTCCAAATTTTCATTATGTAGAACTGTTTTCTTGTTTCATGATCTGGTTGATAATTACTTTCGCTTTCATGTTCTGTTGTTTTCCTTTGAACATGACCAAAGGGTAGCCTGGTTTCCTGAATATATACATAGAAACGCACATACACAAATGTTTTATCTTATCCAATCTCATAAACCAAGTTGCTTTAGTTTGTAATGAAGGTGTAATTCATTTGCAAAAACTAATGTTATTTGATGGTATTTTTAGTGTGTCTGCAGCTGGGAGGATCGTGATAAGATGTTCACTGAAGTTGAAGGGATAATCAGAAGACAGATAAATGTAAATCAACCCATCCTTTATTTTATTTTCCATTAAGCAATTATCATTGTTTTTCTGAGTTTAGTGGTTCAATTGCAATTTTCTTCTTCTTCAGATATCAGTTCTTCCCAGTGTGCAGCCTTTCCATGCAATCGCATATCCAATTGACCCGATGCTTGCTTTGGAGATTAGGTATAGTCAGAACTCTTAAGTGATGATTCTTTCGTGAAGGCATAAATGTTTTGGCTTACTACTTACTTTCTTTCTCTTGTCTTGCAGCCGTAAGTACGCAGCACACTGCTCCTTGATCGCTTCACGATTTGCTCTTCCTCCAGTTTAGCCTTCCTGCCCCAGTTCCAATCAACCATGAGGGTGGTTATGAAAGACTAAGGGTCGGGTATGTTTTAGTTTTTAAAATGATCTATTTCTGGATCTTATTTGATCAATTTTTCCTCTTACAATAATTTGTTTGGTTGCAGATATGTGAGCAGTGACTTTGGTAATCACCCCTTGTCACACCTTATGGGATCTATCTTTGGTATGCACAACAGGAAAAATGTGGAGGTATGTCATATGTCATATGTCATATGTCTGTATGTCATCTGCAACCTTGAAGCTGACTCAATGCTCAACTTTATTTATTTATTTATTTTCTGTAAAATGTATGTATGCCTAACAAGCGCTCTTCAGGTTTTCTGTTATGCATTGAGTCCAAATGATGGGAGTGAATGGAGAAAACGTATCCAGTCTGAAGTGGAGCACTTCATGGATGTCTCTGCCATGTCATCAGATATGATTGCCAAACTGGTTAATGAGGATAAGATACATATCCTAGTCAACCTTAATGGATATACAAAGGTAAAACAACCCTCTTGATCTTATATGATGAGTGATTATCTTCTGTAAGATCTATAAGGCTTGAGGAAGTAATCAGTATTTGTGAATATTGTGTATAATATTTCTCTCTGTGCAAATTCTTGTTTATTTGATTATTTACTGGGAGTGAACCTCTCAATTTGATGATGTTGAAGGCTGTGCTTGGCTCTCAGCAGTCATCATGTGTGTGTGCAAAGCTTGCTAGTTTTCTGGAGTACCTGCATAAATTTTTTTCCCTTGTTAAGAGTCAATGCATGATGTCATTACTCTTGTCATGATGCAGGGCGCCAGAAATGAGATCTTTGCTATGCAACCTGCACCGATTCAGGTTTCCTACATGGGGTTCCCTGGCACCACTGGGGCTGATTACATAGATTACTTGGTCACCGATGAGGTGGGACATGCGGCACAATTCAGACTATTAGTTACTCATCCTTATTAATTGACTTATCTAACTTCCTTTTTGTTTCCTCTCTTCTTTTTTTCAGTTTGTTTCACCGCTGCGTTTCTCTCATATTTATTCTGAAAAACTTGTCCATCTTCCACATTGCTACTTTGTAAATGATTATAAACAGGTTAGTCTTGTTGGGTGACAACGGAGAACACTATTTACTCCACGTTTATGTTTAGTTCACTGAGACTCTTTTAAAGTTTTTTTGTTTTTTTTTTTGTTTTTGCATACAGAAAAATCAAGATGTGTTAGATCCAAACTGCCAGCACAAACGCTCGGATTATGGGCTTCCTGAGGATAAATTTATATTTGCATGCTTCAATCAGTTGTACAAGATGGATCCTGAAATCTTCAATACTTGGTAATGCTAAGATGCTCTTTACATTTGATTGTTTCATGTGCATTTTGATACAGAATTTGGTAACCTACCTGCAATTTTGTCTGTCTTTGCTCTTCATATTCAGGTGCAATATTCTCAAGCGCATACCAGATAGTGCACTTTGGCTTCTAAGATTTCCTGCTGCTGGCGAAATGAGACTTAGAGCATGTATGTCTTGTGATTCCACCATTATACCCTCTGATGACTCTAATTTAAATTGGGCCTCAAGTTCTTTTGTTGCTTCTCAAATGTACCAAGTTTAGTAACAAGGTTTTATTTTTCTGTCTGAATTGGTAATATAACTTGGTTTTGTTGGTATGAGCCATAAGTTTTCTCTTAGCATTTTGCCTTACCTCCTTTTATATCGTTCTGCCACTCTTTGTTGTATCCCCATTGCATTTTGTCTAGTAGGTTATTATTTCCTTTCCTTGTGCTTCATTAATTATTCTTGGGCTTCGCAGATGCTGCTTCACAAGGAGTGCAGCCTGATCAAATAATTTTTACAGATGTTGCTATGAAGAATGAACATATCAGAAGGAGTGTTTTAGCTGATTTATTCCTCGACACGTAATTTCCTCTTTCTATATCTACCCTATCTGTATTTTGTATTTATCACTATTTGGCTATAATGTTTCAATGTAAGCTGTTAACTATGTTGTCTTTTTCCCCTTTCTCTTAGGCCTTTATGCAATGCCCATACGACAGGCACAGATATCTTATGGGCAGGTTTACCAATGGTTACTCTGCCTCTTGAGAAAATGGCTACCAGGGTTGCTGGGTCACTCTGTCTTGCTACTGGACTGGGTGATGAGATGATTGTTGGCAGGTAGGTTGTTTCAACACATGCAAAAGTCATATTGGGTAATCATAGTATTACAATATTATTAATGATATTTATTATTGTAGATTCTTTTGGAAGTAATAAGAATGAGAAATATATTTGTATCTCACTCTGTTTTTGATATTTACAGCATGAAGGAGTATGAAGAGAGAGCAGTGTCTTTGGCTTTGAATCGCCCAAAGCTGCAGGCTCTTACTAATAAATTGAAGGCTGTTCGCATGACTTGTCCTCTATTTGACACAACCCGCTGGGTGAGTTTTGAATGATTGTTTATTTCCAAGCATTATTGTGTTGCCTGTGCTAAAAGGGAGAATCTTTGACTGATGCTTAATCTTGTTGCAGGTGAGGAATCTGGAGAGATCGTATTTCAAAATGTGGAATCTGCATTGCTCTGGGCAGCGGCCGCAGCATTTCAAAGTCGCTGAGAATGATATGGAGTTCCCATATGATAGATAGGTAGAGGAATTAAACGGGATTGTAAATAAGAAAAGCAAGAGAAAATGATGGTTACCTTAAATTATAGTGTTAAGGATTCCATGTAATTCTCACAATGCAACTGTGACACTTCTATCCATCAAAGAAATGGCTTGCATTTCGGATAAAAACTTTTCATTTGCAGAAAAATTTTGGTTATATTTACAAACCCTAACTTCAGTGGATGATAAAATTCTTTTAGTAATTCGAGGGATTAGAAGCGGAGGAGTAGCTGTATGTAGTTTATGAGAATGGATTTCATGGAGACGTTTTTGGCGAGAGTGGATGGAGAGTAATCAGAGTGGTACCGTTTCATTAAAAAAGAAAAAGAAAAACAAAAACTGAGTACTTTTTTGGCTGTAAAAGTAAAGAGATTAGAGAGGTAGTAGTGGAGAAGAAGATCGAAGTCATTGAGAAAGAAGAAAATAACATCTTTTTCGGTGCTGTTGGCCTTCAATGATTTTCAATGGATGAGTCTTCTTCAATAATGGAGTTTTCTAGTTTACTTGTTGCAGTGTGAGAATAGATTTATTGAAAAATAATTTTAGAGGATTTGAAGGCTAAGAAAACTCTAGTTAAAGCTAAGAAAATTTGATTTGAAGATAAAGGAAAATATGAATAAGTCCAAATCTGATTCAATTTATCCAATATCAACCCAATCTAAATTCTAAGAAAATTTAGGTACAAAATATATCCAAATTTTCAACCAAATTCCAATCCAAAAACACTATGAATTAGAAAAACTCTCGTTCATACAATTACTAATTGAAGTTCAAATTAAATTGAGAAAACGAATGTCTCTTGTAGAATCCCTCCTCGCGTGCAAAAAGAAAACTCAGTCTTTCTCTGTAATTAAACTCAGTCTTTCTCTGCAAATTACAGAACTTTCTACAATGGAAGAAGAACCTGTGCAAGAAAGGGAAGGAGATGAAGAGTTTCTTCAGCAAAAAGATCGTTAGTGAGCTTACTATTCTGCGATTCCAGCTCTGTTCAAGCTCTTAGCCTTTTCTAACCCAACCTTCAGGCCTCAGCCTTCAAACCCCATGACTGAAAGAAGAACGCTTTCTTCTTGGTCGAAGAACAAAAAACGTTGTTTATTATTATTATTTTTTGTTATGAAACGGCACCGTTTTGATTACTCTCCAGCAAAACACTCTCCATGAGATCCATTTCATAGTTTATGGAGCTGTAAGTAGAGAAGTTGATGATGGTAATGGAACTGCTTGCACACTAACAAGAAACCCAAGCAGAATCGGAACACACCATTTCACTACAGAACCACCTTCCATGATCATTTTATGATCTCTATTCTTTCTATATGTAGAAGAAGAGTTGTTTTGCTCTTTTGTGGTGTGATATGGGAGAATGTTGGGGTGTACGAGACTATGAGTAGCTTATTTATAGGCATGAGAAATAAATGAAATTTGTAGTTATAGGATATGAAATTTAAATTTAGCTGTTTATTCATAACTATGTCATTAGTTAATTTCTTCAACAATTTTTAATGAAGTTTAAATAATGATAAAATATATATATATATATATATCACTTTAACATTTTTCTCAATGCATGGCTGTATTTTTTATGAGTGCCACTGAATAAGGATTGAAATTTGATTAACTCATGGTAAAGTTTATATGTTTTACACACTTACTTCAAGTGGGCATGCTAATGAATAATGCTTGCTTCACTTTTGATTCTTATATATTTATTTCTTTTGAATAATTTGTTTTGATTGGATTGAAATTTTTTTTTTGTACTAGCTAGGTACATATAAGCAATGACTTGACTGCCTGCTGCTATGTAACAAAAAGAAGACAAGGGATTCAACAAATAACACCACTGCGCATGCATGCAGTACTTATGAAACTATGGATGCTTTTTGCTTGTTTTGTTTGTCATTTAAATGTACCACTTGTAGAAAAAGAGCTTAATTATTAAGACTGCTACACTGCTCTTGCCACTCACGTGCACATCTCATGTCATCTGTCATATTATATGTGCCAAGTCGATCGGACTTTAAATCAGGCATTTGTTTTCTTTTTGTCAGATTAAGTTGTTTAGTGGGTAAAAATTGAATGTTGGTTGGGTCGAGAAGAGGATAGATGGTGTTAAATTTTGATTGAGATCGTTTGTTCTCGTCAAAATAAATAAATTACATTTATATGAAGAAGATGAAGAAAAGAAAAGAGCATAAATTAAATAAGAATTCATAACAAACTAAATTGTGAATAATACTTTTATTCTTTTCCAGATGAGCTTGATAACATGATTACTTAGATGAATACACATAGCATCAAATAAGCTGGAAACAAATCCAAGGAAATTATTGCTAACTAGCTACAAAAGGATAAACATCTCTCATTCTCTATATATATGTATCTAACTATATTATTTAATTGTTTGAGCATTTCTTGTAACAAGAGTAGTGTCACACCCTCAAATAAAGATAACTAGTCGAAGGAATGGATGACCAAATTTCCGTGATCTTGAATCCACAATGACTGAACAGCAAATGACTCTTAGACAAATTATAGTTAAGACCAGGAAAAACTTTATTTAACTAAAATAAAGTCATGAATTGGTTATGAACCATAAATATTTACTGAAAATTCGGCAGAAGTTCCTCATAAAGCGGAACATGCCCAACAATATATACACCAATAGACTAGTACAATTCACTTGTAAACCATAATATCAAAGTACCCAGAGGAGCTCTGCTCCTAACAACACATTAAGTTACTACTGTTAATTCAATATACACAACAATGCATGACACCTAAAATGATTGCAAGTGTTGCTTTATTAACTTCAATTATGTGAATATGAGATATACCTTACCGCAACAGTGTCGGCAGGTAGCAAATTTTGACGTAGAGAACTGTGTTTTCCTGATACTAAAAAAAATAACAGAGAAAGGTGTGAGTCACAAATACTCAGTGAGTGAAAAATAGTACCTAAAGGGTACTAGCATCACTCAACATAAGTAATATAACATATATAATAATATCATATAACAATGTTCATGTTTTACTTTAAAATACACGTACACATTTGTAATTGTCATAACTTCACAATTTACATGAATACAAAAAAATCACAAAGTAATTAGAGCCATCACAACATACAAAGAAAACTAAAGGCCAACGAGAAACCCAGCCATGCACAACAGTATCACCCCCCACTGGGCATTTACATGCCCGCACAACAGATTAGTTCTCCGTACACAATCCATCCCACTGAGGCTGAGCACTAAATTTTTTTTGAAAACACTTATCAGAAACAGAAAAACAACTCATAATATCCTAGGTGCACCTGGATCCCATTTTTGAAAATAAAAATTATTTCGCAGAAAAATTTCAATTTGTTGGCTCTTGTCAACCACAACAAATTTCAAACAAGCATGATTCAAATAACTTACTAAAATATTGCACTTGCACATTTATTTAATTACACATAATAATCTAGCTTCTAAAGACAACAATTAATCATTCACCTTTAACCAATTTAGTGCGTCACTTACACTTGCGTTCACGCATCTCATCAAGTCTACATAAGTTCGGAACTGAAATTCATATTTCCAAATAATACTTACTTCATAAACGTTATTGTTATAATATTTTAATTACTAAGCTTATATATATATAAACTTATATAAGTTTCTTTATGAAAGTTTTTTATTAAGTTATGTGGTATGAATTGTACTTTATGTGATAAAGTTAATAATGGAGAAACATTTTTGATGTCTTGACAATTCATATTAAAGATGTTGAAACTATCCAAACTTGGGGTTTAGACCAGTATTCACTCTAATAGTCATATCTTTTCCTAGAAACTTCCAAATCCAGTTTCGTAAAATTTATTAAATAATAGACACATGTAACTTTATAAAAGTATGTCGTTTGTAATTTTTAGGTTTGTATATCAATACAGTTTATTCTTTGAAGTTGTATTAAATTCTGAAAACGCATGATTTTGACAGCTTTGACCTTACCTTAGTGAATTGAACATAACTTTTTCCAGGAAAAAGAAATCCAATTGTGTTTTTCGAGTTTATTAATAGACAAGTATATCTTCCTAGATAGGTATCATATGTATTATTTGGATGTGTATATTAATACAGTTAATTATTTAAAGTTTACTACTTTTAGGCATTTCATGACCTCCTTAGATAAATGTTTATTTTTACTTACATGCTTAATCAAATTTAATAAAACTAAGTTAAAACATTAACTTTAGGAAGTTAGATAGCTTTATTATTTAGAAATTTTTCCAAAAATAAGCCTTGAACTACATCGATTCTTCACATAAACATAACAGAGCACTAGTAAGATTTCTGGTTGTCAAACTTTGAATCCAATATTTATAAAATTCTTATACTTGAGAATTAAATTACGAAAATTTCCAGTCTAATGTTTCAAGATTTTAGGATCAACTTTTATTCAAAGTTTCAAAGCTAATTCCATCCACAACCCCTGACGAAGTGTCCTAGATTGACTGAGGTTCATTAGAAACCCTGCATGACTTAGTCGCAGTCTAACAGCTCTAACTAACAATATACTTGGAACCAAGCTACGAAATTTTGTATACAATATTCTAAGACCCTAAGCTACACTTTATATTTTGAACTCTTAATTTAATTCAGCCCCAAAAGCAACTAAAATCTGGCCCTGCACTCCCTTCATGAATCCCTTAACTCTTATATTCCAACACTTCACTCACAACTAACCCTTCCTTGCATGATTTAACATTTATCGAATATTCTAAAGGCGTATTTAATTTCCATTGGTGTTTGTATATTTACGTATATAAACACCCACCATGAATTCCAATGCAACTCCTTACTTACAAATGACATATATTCTAAATGCTGATTTCCACTTGAACCTCTTGCTTAAAGTCTATTAAAATTTAACTATACAATTTCTACACTAACAAGTTTGAATCCTAAACTTCTTATTTCCATTATTTGTACCACTACTTTACGTATATATTAATTGTTGTTAAACCTTAATTCACAAATTACCACTATCTCAATCTCCTTATATACAAGTTTTAAACAAGGCCTTAAGTGTTTTACCCAAACCGATTTAATTAGCTTCACTTTCAAGCTATAATTTCCATTATCTTAACCATTAACAACTTTCCTAATTCAATATTTATATTCTAAGGTTTTTAGTTTCAACTATCTAATTTACACTTCCAAGTAATATCCATAATTCTATAGCAGGAGATAATAAGGTATACAAGTTACATATCTCCCAAAGAGTTAAATTAAATAACATACTAAATGACTTCCAACTCCACGTGACCCACAGATAAATAAGAATACAAGAAAATATAATGGTCATATTAAGGCAACTAAGGAGTTGCACTCTTTACCCCTCACGGCCACAACACAAAAGAATAAGATTCTTTCCTCCATTACATGGTAACTCCATGGTTGACACACCAAAATCCATGGAAATAAGGTGTACTACAAAGAACAACCAATAGGTTGTCTACTACGGGAAGCATATGGCAGAATTCTAAAACAGCTAAGCAAGGTAATGGATAAGGATTTACAGCACCAGTCATACCTTGATTGAACTAGAAGGAAGGGACTAAAGCATGCTACACGGCTGAACACACCAAGTAACGCCAAAGGCAGAGTGGTCTCCATGACAATTTCTAACTCCTCTAGCAACTGTCTCCTTTTTCACTCCACACCTACTCACATCTCAAGAATGAAGGACCAAGCTACCCAAAACTTGCCAAACCAAGAGAAAAGGAACAAGATGTTCTCGGTCAGCAAAGAAATTCCAAAAGCAGGGACCTTGAAACACTACCAAGGCTGCCGCCAATTGGAGTTTTAAAGTTCCAAAATCAGTAACCCAACGGCAAAGGAAAAAGAAAATCACTTGCTTACTTTGGATGAAGTTAAATGGCTGAAGCAACAAGAGTGAATACAATTGGTTGAAGGCAACAAAAAAACAGGGGATGCAATTTGTATATGGCAGCCGAGAAGAAACTAAAAGGAAAAAGAAAGGAGTAGAGCAATGTCGGTTACAAGGGGTAGAGCAAATTTATTAAAGTACTATAAACTAATGGCATAAATTTTGTTTACTAAATTGTGGTGTAGATTAATTAATTCATAAATATCTATTAATCATTGCTCTTTTACATTATTCTATATATATATTAGTTTAATAAGTGTATGAAGTAATCTTTAAAAAACAAATCTATTAAATCTTAGATATTCAACAAGTAATAACAGCTCATTGACATAAAAAGAATGACTTATTAGCATAAATATATAATATTATATGGATGTGATTACTTTCAGGGACTAAAACAACACTAACTAAATTTTCGGTTGTTCCCATTCTCATTATCATTATCTTATATATTGTATACATCACAACTTGGTGTAGAGTTGACAAGATTAATTATAGCAATAAAATATATATATATTTTTTATTATTATATAAATTATAATTGTATATATTTTGAAATCCAATTTTACTTTATAGGGATGATTAACTTTACCGGAGTCACTCTTTTAAAACTAATCAATTGATTTAGGAGGAGTAGCTCATCTATATATATATATATATATATGTATTTTAAATTATTACTATGGTAACAATGCAGGAATTACTAATTGAGGAAATTGAAATTCTTATTTTAAAGAAAGATATATTAATCGTGTTGATATTTGATACTATATAAAAAAAATCTAAATTCAATCAACAAATAAGGTGGTGGACTTTAATTTACCTATTTATATATTTAAATATTATCTTATTTTACTTTACTTCATATTCACATAATCAAGATAATTTAAGTACGATATTCCAAAATATACGTTAGGCTATTGGGTTATAACAAGTAGTAGAGTTCCGCATATACTACCTTAACATAATCTGCAAGACAAATAATTAAGAAAAAGAAATGATTAGTTTAAGAAATAAAAAAGAAAAAAAGAAATTAGTTTGTAAATTATTATAAGATGCATAATATATATACTTAGCTATACCTCCATCGCTCCCATTGAATTTGTCATTATTATTATTATTATTTAGAACACAAGCACGAATGCAATTATAGTTGGCGTTTTGACGTTCCATTGGAGAAATGTTGCACTTAGCCATGCATAGGACCATAGCATGACATATACACAAAATTACCAAAACGTGAGCGGAAGGCCTTCTTGGGTGCACATCGAGTAGAACATGTTCTAGGACATAAGTATTTTCTACGTGAACCAATACCCAGACCTCCTCCTAGTCCTCCTCCTATGTCTCCTATTCCTACTAAAGTCTCCCAAACCAGGACTAACAATTGAAGGAGGTGGTAAGATCATTGGTGGACCAACAAAAGGCGCAGGTGAAGTAATTTGAGTTTGCTGGGGAAAGTTTACAGCTGGAGGAGGAGTAGCAGATGCTGGTATAGTTGATGGAACAACTGGTGTAGGAGGAGTTGATGGCACTGGGTTAGGGTTTACAAGGCAGCATTTCATTACAGAGCCACCTTCCATTATATCTTCTTAATTATTCTCTCTCCCTCTCTGACTCTATGTAGATTATATTGTAGAAGGAGGAGGAGGACTTGGTTTGCTTTTTTATGATGAGAGAGTAGCTCATTTATAGGCATGGAATTCTTGGAGATGTATATGGTGATTGAGTGAGTATGAGTAATGAGTGTGAGACAAAGGAAATTTCCATAAATTAAGTTCCATCAAAGATTTTGATTGCGACTAGTTTATAGTAATCAAGGATAATGAAATTTAAATCAAGCTGTTTATATAAATAATTCCGTCATTAGTTCCTTCCATCTACAATTTTAGTCAAGTTTTAAATTAAGAAAATGTCACTTAAATTAAGGGAAAATTTCTCACAATGCTCTTGCTTGATTTCTTATGAGGTGCCACTGAATAAGGATTGAAATTTGATTAACTCTTGATAAGCAAATCAAAATGGAAAAGTTTAGATGTTTTACTTCAATCTATGCTAATGAATAATATTTTCTGCACTGCCGATTCTTACGCATCCCTTTGATCATGGTGATTATAAACAAATTAAAAGCTTCAATGAAATTCTAACATTTTCGATCATGTACTCGCGATCGGTACAGTACTAGTCTGTTGGAGGAGAGGTTACCATTGTTTTGGTTTTAAATTTATTCCCTTTCCTCTCATCTTACAAACAACCTTCATTAACAAAAGCAAGAAATAGCTACTAATAGTGATTTCAATCTGAATTAAATAGTTTAGTTATATATTCAAAAGCATTCTAGCTGGACTAGCTTTTGCATCTGCTTGTATCTCTTGGGGATATTTAGCGATAACATTGTGCAAAAATCTGTGCATAACTTTCTTTGAATCATCAATCATTGTTAAAGATTTTGTAACATTTTGAAATTTTCTCAACAAGCTAGCATGAGAAAATGCAGAGTTGCAAAGACAGAGCTCAAACATAAAGAAGAAACCAGGCACCAGCTATCTATCATTGAGTAGGCAGCACTCATTGCCTCTTACTGGAAACATAACTGGTGTTAATTATCAGAAGTTGAAACATATTTACTGGAATTGCTATTTCAGACTAATAGAATTAGTTCATTGTAAAATTGGAATATTATATTGATACCATGAAACCAAACAAATTGAGGCATAACCAGCAATATATTTTAATTTTTTATTCTATTTGACAAAGGTGCATGAAGAAATCCACAAATAAATTGTTTAACAAAGTCTTAACTTCAGCCTGCAAGTCCTTTAATTGTTGTCTAACCAGAACTGCTTTTGTAGGTAGTTGACTACATTCTTGTCCACTTGAAAGGACTTGGTGAGCACCTCGGGAGATATGGAAGGGTTGGATCCAAATACAGAATTAGTTATGGTAATAACCCCCGGATTCTGGCTGCTTAGGCCAGCAAAAGAGACAGCATTTCCATCACCCAAATTCAACTGGAAGTGAATTAGGCCAATTGGGAACACAAACACATCTCCCTTCTGGAGCACTTTGGTGAACAGACGGTTTTCTGAGTTGGATGTGACAAATCCCACCTGAAGAGTACCCTCTTCCACCACCAGTATCTCAGAGGCTCGAGGGTGAATATGGGGAGGGTTTAAGCCTTTAGGTGCAAAGTCATACGCCAAGAGTGTTGAGTCCTAGTATTTGCTGAACATTAACTGCTGTAACTTTTGAGCCAAGTGGGTTGGAAGTGTTTCCAGGCTTATTGAGTCCTTTGAAGAAAAAGTCATTGACATTGACAAGTTTTGGGTCCTTGAAGAATTTCCCATTCACGAACACTGCAACGCAAACAAAAATGTACAAAAAGGTTACTTTTTATGATATGTAGCAAGTGCTATTAATCTGATTTAAAATGCTAAGAGGAAAAGTAAACACGAGGAAGATAACAAATGAAGTTTGATATTCAGTCAATAAAGAATAAAAATGATACATTACATACCACCATTCTTAGTGTCATTTATTGCCACACAGAAGTCTGGTAGTGGGCTGGGGTCATAGGCAGAGGCAAGAGAGGATGACAAAGATAAGAGGGCAATAGCTAAAAGGATTTCAACATTTTTCATGCTTTCTGTGAGTATCTTTCTCTAGGTAGTATTAGTTAATGTGTGTGCTTGCTGCTCTGATTTAGGATGATACATACTGCATGGTTATTTATAGACAGGTCATTGGAGTGATTGAACTGGTCAATCTTCTTTAGCTTGCACAAAGAAATAAAGAAAGACTGGTAATTTCAATGCTTATTTTAGTTTATGGACGGAAGAACAATTCTTTTATTACTACAAGTGAATCTTTCAAACAAAATAATCATTTTAATCTGCTAAAGCCAATTTTTCAAGTCTAGTTACACATGTAAAGACTCTGTTGCTGGCTCTGACTCTACCCCATATCTTTAGTTTATTCAGAGTGTTATCTAGAACCGACAAGTTTCTTGTTTTATTACTTGAGAAAGACTGCAATTACATTATTTGACTAAGATTTGATCACTGAATGTATGTTGAAATTACCAATCTTGTCCTTTACTTGAACAGATCAATTCAAATTATAATGAATGGATAGATAAATGAGTTGGTCCATTGCTTTCCCATGCATTAGTTATGCTGTTGTCCATAGCACCTGCAGGTTGCTTTATCTTGACTGGCAAGTCATTTGGATCCATTTTCTTTTCCATGGAGTGGCCGCTCAAAAACTTGTGAAAATTTTGGCAAATTCCTTGGCCCAGTGAATGTAAAAATAACACCATATAAGCTGCAGAATTTTATATCTAACAACCACCCAATAGAAACTGAAATCAAAACTTTTATATCTAAGAAAACTCCTGATTTGCATTTTGTTTTCTCGCCCACTAGAAAAAGTTTCTACCCAGAACAAGTTTCACAGCTGACTCAGAGCAACTTCCAGAATATCTTTTATTTTCTTTTACTTAGATTGCAACATGGGTTGAAAATTCTCACGTTCATCAATCAAACCCCTTTTCTGTTATCTTTGGCATTTTCCACTTAACAATTTATTTGTTTGTTTTCTGTAAGGATCACTAGCATTAGAAACTGCAGAGTTGCTATCTCAGAGCACAAACTTCAGACATATATATGAAACTAGCTATCCATTCATTGAAAAAAAATTCTGATGTTTCGAGAAAAGTGAGTTGTCTTTAGGCAGATTAAGTGATTGTTAACATGGGTGGCTTTCCAAATAATTAGAACTTCTTAATGAGGTAGTTAACTTGCATGAAGGATAGCAAACTTTATAAGCTACATAAGTAAGCTGTTTCTGCATATAGCTGCGTGTCAGACTAATAGTAACAGAATAATTAATTCCTTGTGAGAGAAGGGACTTATTGAAAAATTGAAGCACTATATATTATACCAAAGACTGAGAGCTAGTACATAGGCAGCCATTCATGCATCTTATTTTATTATTAGTTATGGATCATAGAAGAATCCATGAAGATAGCTGCAAACAAATTATCAGAAACAGGTAAATGGTTCATCTCTTGAGACTGCAAGTTCTTTAACTGTTGTCGGTCCAGAATTGCTTTTGAAGATAGTCAATTATGTTCTTGTCCACCTGGAAGGCCTTGGTGAGAACATCTGGGGAGATGGGAGGATTGGATCCAAACACAGCATTAGCTATGGTAATGACTCCTGGATTCTGGCTGCTCAAACCAGCAATGGCAATAGCATTGCCATAACCAACATTCAATTGGAAGTGAATTAGTCCAATTGGAAACACAAACACATCTCCCTTGTTGAGAACTTTGGTGAAGAGACGGTTGTCCGTGTTGGATGTGACAAATCCAACATAGAGTGTACCCTCTAAGACGACTAGGAACTCCGTACCTCGAGGGTGAGTGTGGGGAGGGTTTAGTCCTTTAGGTGCAAAGTCAATGCGAGCCAGAGATATGCCAAGGGTGTTCAGTCCTAGTATTTGCAGAACGTTAACAGCAGTAACTTTTGAGCCAACTTGGTTGGAAGTGTTTCCAGGCTTGTCGAGACCAGAGAAGAAGAAATCATTGGCATTGGCAAGCTTTGGGTCCTTGCAGAATTTCCCATTCACAAACACTGAAAAGAAAAGAAAAACAATAAGAAAGGAAGTTAGTCATCCGTTAAAAGAAGTTATAAGCTTTTGTAACAGGTAAGACTTTTATTTCTTTTGTATACGTACCACCATTTTTGGTGTCATTGATTGCCACACAAAAGTCCTGCAGAGGGCTAGGGTCAAAGGCAGAGGCAAGAGTGGATGCCAAAGCCAAGAGGGAAACCAGGAAATAGATAGCTTTCATCTCTTCTCTGCCTGTTAATGATTCTTGTTGTTTTTCTTGTGTGAAGTTGTGAGATTATCTGCATGGAGACATGTTTATTTATAGTCAAGAGTCCTTGAACTGGTCTACATCTTATCTTACAGGCTACAGATAAGGGCCAAGCAAGTCTTCAATGGTAATTGATTTTATATTATTTGATGAACCATTCTTTAACAACTACAATTTTATTTTCTTCAAAATCAAATCAACATGTCACCTCAGTGCCCTGAAAAATGTTCTATTTTTTCTCCAGCAAATGGATTACATCACACCCACTAAAAATGAAATATTAAATTAGGCATAGTTTGTGGTGATTCTAGGTGTACGACAATTACTCTAACTATGCAGTGTAGATGGAAAATCTCAATCCTTCGCAAAAGATACTTTCCTTAAAAAATTGTCTATTTTTATTATGGAAAGGACCAGATTAGGTGATGTACATTAGTTTTGAGAATATATATAGTTTGGTTCCCTTTCCTATTCTTTTCCATTTGGCCTATGTGTTTATATATATTTCAAGGGTTGTTACAAGTTGAGGAACTTATATGGAACTTGCTCAAATCAATTTTATAAGAAAAATTACTACTTGTGACAGAGAAAAAAGAGAAAAGTCCTTCTCAGATTGCAAGTGAGAATTACCTAAACAATCTTTTGGATACTTTTTGAGTTAGCATGCAAGAGTGGATAACTTTGAACCCAAGAAATAACCATAAATCATTTTTTAACTTTATCAGTTCATCTCACTATACTGAAAGAACATATATAAGACCCTGCTCTAATGAGGTTGATCATAGATTTATTTCACATATATGACCCGTGCAAGGGAAAAACACTTCATTAAGTTGGAGGAAATTAAAGAGTTGTTGAAGGTTAACAATTCCCTTCAGTTCATGATGGTGACACTAAATTTAACAAATCTGGGTTAGTTCTGGAATATCCAATAAAAGGATTCCAATTCCTTCATTTATCTTTCCCCATTAATCAAAGTCGCCAGTCCACAAAATAGCATTAAACTTTTCGATCCTGTACTCTTTTCTTTTTCTTCTTTGTCACCTTTCAATGTTATTTATTCCAGTTATACCTAATCTTGAAGAAATAGGTGAAAATTTAACACCAAATAATCCTGGCTTGAAACTGTCTCCCTGACATTATATAAGAACCATCCAAGGCTCTACCTTCTGATTTTGACTATTCCAGTTTATTTCTTGTTTCAAATTCTAATATTTTTGTGTTTATAATATCAAGAATAAGAATACCATATAAGATAACAACAATCATCTTAAGATCATTGACTTAATATTTATCTTTTAAAAATATATATTCGAGCCACCTAGTTATTAACTCAATTGATCGAATGACAATTGATCGAATGACAATATCTCAAATTCGAGAAAAGAGCTCAGATAAATTAAAAAATAAAAAAAATTTATTTCTGCGGTTTACAGTGTTTTTTTTCTTTTTCATTTTAAGAGTAAGATTTAAGAATATGTTAAATTTGTAGCATGTATTTAAAAAAAAACATAATTGTGAGCTTCCATTTAGGATTTGAGGCCCAGAAGATGAGACCTACAACTACAAATAACGCTAAGCAATGTCTATTGTCTAGCCCAAACCCGTGAAACCCACTCGATTTCGTCACAAAAATTTTCGATTCGAATTTTGATTTTTGAACTTGGAAGCTGCCATGAACGAATACGATGAATCCCTCTGCTCCATATTCCCAATTAATTGGATCCTTCACCTTCCTCCCGCCATATTTCTTCAACTGTCAGTGAGATTCAAGTTCAATATCTTCCCCGAACACTCCTCCACTCCCTGACATCTCCACCACCACACTCCCCTCCCTCAACAACCTAATCAACCTTACCCAGAATACTCCTCAGCAAAACCCAAATGCCAGTCTCATATCATGCCCTTCCGATCCGTATCACACGTATCTCTCCGGAGTCCCTCTTTCAGCACTATGTCCAGTTTTTCTTAGTCTCCTTCTCCTATTCTTAATGCCAATGAGCTGCTTGAGTCTCCAAGTTACACCAAAGAGAATAGTTTCTTTCAAACATTGCGTGGTTCTGATTCTGAACTCTGTTTCTCCTTGGATGATCGTGTGAATTAATTTCAGCAACAATTTTTTTTCTACCGTGATTGCCCAGGTGTTGTTTGTGTTTCACGTGAAGATAGCGTAAGGAGAACTTTTACACTTCCTGGTATTTTATCTGTTCATTGTGTGAATTTTATTGGTATTAGTGATATAGAAATCATGGGTTCTGAGAAACAGGGTTTTGGGATTCTTCCTTCTGAGTTTTTTGCTATTAAAGGTGAACTTCAAGCTTGGAATGATTATCCCAATACACACTCTTTTCGTGTTCTTATGCAATTTTTTTGTATGGAAATGGTTAAAGAATGTGATTTGATGAGATGTGTAATTGTAAATTCACCTCATTATGGTGTTGTTATTGATATACCAATGAGATATCATGTATATTCTCTATTCAGTTTGTTAATGCAGGATTTGTCTGAGCATGGGTTTCCTCCAGAGGCCAAGCAGGCGTTAGGTCTCCTCCTGGTGTCTCAAGGTCTCCTGTGCTCCGAGCAGCACCTGTAAAGCGGCGGTCCTCTGGACCTGTGATCACTTTGAAGCTTAAGTCAGTACAGTACAGATAGATAAGGATATGTAGAGAGAGTGAGAGATAGACCCCTTACCTTGGAGCCCTAGGCACATATATATCTATACTATATATAAAAGAGCTTAGATATAATTACATAGTTATATATATGTGTATATATATATATATATAGTGGAGAGCTGCCAATCAGGTGGTGACTAGTGTTCAAGGATGGTTATGCCATGTGTTGCGTTTGTATTGGATTGGAACAATCATGTACTGACACAGTTTATACCCGAAAGCAATCAGAAAAGAAGCTTCAAGTACGATGGACATGTTGATCCACGAGCAACCCTTGGAGATGAATGGGGCTAGTACGTGCTTTAATTGTCCCACTTTGGTTCAGGCATTGACATGGTTAGCAGTCTCAGCTTTCTGTTTTGTATGGCGAAACAAATGGGAAGTTCTTTGGTTCTAAACTATTAGTTTTATTAAGCAATGTATTTTAGAGGCTGCATCATGTTTGTTATTGTTTCCTTTGGATCAAAAGGTTATTGAATCTCCTTCTTTAGAAGGGGAATCTGAAAATACGATACTAACAGCAGAGATATTACGGATACAAAAATTGATGTTCTATTTGAAGAAAGTACAAATGGCAGACAGAAAAACATTGTGAATGGAACTATTGCTTGTAGAGAGATTTTTTCTGTCCCAAGTGGCTGTGGCTGTTGCTGCATTGCATGTTATGAGTTTCTCAGCAACCAACTAAATATCAGCTGTATGTCATGGATTTTTTGCATTGCATTACAGCATTTGGTTATTGAGTGCCTAATGCCTATATGTGCCTCTAGGGTTACTGAGCGTTGTTATGTGAGAGAGCTGATGAGGAAGGCAAAAAGCATCCTCTCTATAGACCAATAATTGATCATGATGGGCTTCCTCAATCAGAAACATATATCCAGGTAATCTTAATTTTTTTACAAGTCTGTCAGAAAAGGGAAAAATAATAAAAGAAAACAGCATAAACCTTGTTTCCTTTTAATGATATAGACTCCTTTGTCGGTTGGAATTTTCTCCTTTAGCCTTAGTAAGAGGCATTAACGTAACTAATTATGATCAGTGACAGTGAGTAATTTACTTTGCTCCTCTGGCAAATTTGGAGCTGGACAGTAAAATGAAATGATAGGATTACTAGAATGTATGTGCTATGTGTGTCCTTATTCCTCAATGACATTTACAGGACGTCAATAATGTTATTTGAAAACTACTAATCTTCTACGTTTTTAATTATATCTGATCTTTTAGATTGAGTCTCAGTCATGAAATTGAATATTGTTTGCTACATTTGACCAATCACTAACATTGATAAAATCTTTTCATGTTTATGATAGGAAACTAGCAAGGACAAGACAGGAGAAGAGTTATTGGCTAAAGAAAGGGATTACAAATGCCGAAGAATTATTGTGGCAAGAAGTTGAAGCAGACAACTTTTTCAGGTTAGAAGCAAGATTATAATTGCTGACTTGCTGTGCTCTTGTTCAAGATGTTGTTTGTCCTTTTTTAGTTGCTATGCCATGAGTGATTTTCGTTTTCCTTTGTTCACTTCATTTGATTGTTAATTTCTTTTATGATTTATTTTCATAATCATAAACTGATGGATTGTTGAATCAATATGTTCTATTCAAATTCAAAACATGTACATCCTATGATATATACTATACAAGGGTTATTACTCAAACACCCTTATTGCTCCTTAACATATACACACAGACAACAGTCCAAGGAATTAAAATTTATTTCGAGATACCGTTTCGGTAAGTCTGAAAACAGAAATGATTCGGGAAGCAGCATGGAAACGGTATAGAAATGCTAATTTTTTGGAAACGTATAGAAACATATAATAAAATAATTCATAAAATACTAATAAATAAAATAAATAAATAAATAAATAAAGAAATATATATATATATATAATCTATAGAAATTAAACTAAGAGAAAATATAAATAAATTAAATTAATAGAAAAAAATAATTTCTTAACTAATGATATTCTAGGATAATGAACATAACAGTTAATATATTAAAATTCTTCTTTCATCTGAAATAAATTAAACTAACATAGTTTAATGTAGCTTCCCTCTGCCTTGATAAGTTTTTTATCTGTAAGCTTTAATTAATATATATATATATATATAAAACACTTGCTGGTAAAGCAGAAAAGAGAGTTTGACTAAAAAAATAAAAAACAGAGACAAGAAAAAAAGAAGCCGCTGCACGGATAAGGCAAATCTATCGAGAGAAGAAGGGGAAGAAAGGGAAGAAAGTTGTGTATCATGACTCAAACTCAAAGAGCCCTTCGATTCAAAACTCAGATCTGAAAATTCGTGAAGACTTCTCTTCCACTAGCGCAAACTTTTCCTCGTCTGTGACTTCTCCTCCTTTTCCTCTTCAGATAAGCTTCCTTCCTTTTGCTTTTGTCTCTGTCTTCTATCATCAACGCAGAGCTTTGATTTTTTTTTTTTTCAATTTTGTCACCTTGCACTCTTCGTGCATTCAAAAATTCATATGAAACGGTTTTCCGTTTCGAGCAGTTTCGAACTGTTTCGGATGAAAATGGTGGAAATAGAGCCGTTCCCATCGAAATTATAGGGTTTTGTTTTTGTAGGTAGGTTTCGTTTTGGTATGGATGGAAACCGAATCAATTTGCCCGTTTCGGGCAAATCGACACGACTTTTTAAACCTTGCAATAGTCCCCCTCAAGATTGTGCATGAATATCTCTCATGCCCATCTTGCAAACAATAGGATGAAAAACTACACTACTAAGCTCTTTTGTAAAGATATCGGCCTGTTGGCTTTCAGATCTTACAAAAAATATACAAATGAGACCAGAGTCTAGTTTCTCTTTAATAAAATGTCTATCGATTTCAATGTGTTTTGTACGGTCATGCTAGACCGGGTTGTGTGCTATATTGATTGTAGCTATGTTGTCGTAATATAGCCAAAGAGATTTTTCCCAAGATAATTTAAGTTCTTCTATCAGCTTCTTAAGCCATAATAACTCACAAGTCCCGTGAGCCATCGCTTTGTATTCTATTTTCAGCACTGGACCTAGCAACCACAGTCTGCTTCTTACTTCTCCATGACACTAAGTTCCCACCAACAAACGTGCAATATCCTGAAGTAGATCTCTATCATCAATTGATCCAGCCCAATCTGCATCTGTATAGGCTTCTAATTTTAGGCTTTTATTATTTTCAAAAAAAAGTCCCTTCCCAAAGTGCAGATTTCAGGTATCGCAGTATATGATAAACTGCATCTAAATGGTTGGAACGAGGGTCATGCATAAACTGACTAACCACACTAACAGTATATGCTATGTCTAGATGAGTATAAGATAGATAAATTAGCCTTTCAACCAGTCGTTGGTATCTCTCTCTATCAACATATTCTTCATCACCACTTTGTACTTGTGGTTTGCCTTAATAGGTGTAGCAGTAGGCTTACATCCAAGTATACCTGTCTCCTTTAATAAATCAATGGACATATTGCCTTTGAGATAGAAAGATATCCTTGTCTGAATGAGCAACTTCAATCCCCAGAAGAGTAGCAAAGCTTCCCTAAATCCTTGATTTCGAATTCCTTAGGCAAGATGACTTTTCAACTTGGATATATCTGCAGGGTTATCTTCTGTCACTATTATATTATCAATATAGACAATAAGAATAGTAATCTTTTCATGACAATGTTTTACAAACATGGTGTGATTCGCATTGCTTTGTTGGTACCCAAAAAAAATCATCGCTTTTCGAAATTTATCAAACCATCTCGTTGTTAATAAACCTGCATACCTTCCCTTCAGTCTTTTGACATGAGAAGCCTGGGAGAATCTCCATATAAACTTCTTCAGCAAGATCTCTATGGAAGAAAGCATTCTTTACATCCAATTGTTGCAAGTCCCAACTAAGATTTACTGCACAAGAGATAAGAACTCTAATAGAATTCATCTTTGCAACAGGAGCAAAGGTTTCTTGATAATCAACCCCATAAGTTTGAGTGAATCCTCTTGTAACAAGTCTTGCTTTGTATCTCTCAATTGTCCCATCAGCTTTCCTTTTAATGGTTAAGACCTATTTACAACCAACGGCTCATTTTCCATGGGGGAGACTAGCAAGTTCCTAAGTATCATTTTTGGATAAAGCTCTCATTTCTTCAACCATGACATCTTCCTATTTAGGATCAGTAAGAATTTCTTTCCAACCCTGTGGAATAGTCACAGATGACAGAATGGACACAAATACTCTATATGATGGAGACAATGATTTATATGAGACATAATTAGAGATAGGATGATGAGTACAAGTCCTAACTGCTTTTCTAATTGCAATAGGAAGATTAGTATCATTAATGACAGGAGGATCATAAGGTAAGTTTGAAGAAGGAATAACATCAAGAGTCTTACATGGTTGTACCGGTTTGGTAGCTAGGCCTGGAGAGAACTCTTAGCTAGGTAAAGTAGGCTCGATGACTGTATTTCTATATTGTCTGTGGCTATACTTAAGCAAATCCGGCTTTGCCAACCTCAGATGAGTCTCAGTATCCTTCTCTACTTCCAGTACACTCTCCTTGTTTATACTCTCATCTTGTTTTGCTTCATCTTCCTTCTCTTTTATTATATCCTCCATTAATAACTGAGGTAACCACTCCCCTTACTTACATGAGATAACTCTTCCTTATTGTTACTCTTCCCCTGAAGAGGTGTTGAGGAGAAATAAGCATTGGATTCATGAAAAGTGACATCCATGCTAACATAAGTCTTCTTGGTAGAAAGGTGGTAGCATTTGTACCCCTTCTAAGTGGCAGAGTATCCAATAAATATATATTTCAATGCTTGATGATCAAACTTATTGATGTTTTTCCTATGCTCATGGACAAAGCAAACACAACCAAATACTTTAGGAGGGATCATGTAGGAACAATTACCTTGAAGAACATCTAGAAGGGGTTTAAAATCAAGAGTCTGAAAAGGCATACGGTTAATGAGATAAGCTGCAGAGAGAACTGCATCATCCCCAATAAGCCTTAGGGACATTCATAGTAAACATTAGGGACCTTGCCACTTCTAAAAGATGTCGGTTTTTGAGCTCAGCTGTACCATTCTGAACAATGGTATAACACAACTAGTTTGATGCATTATGCTATGATCCGGAAGATAATTTTGAAAATTACCTTCTATATACTCTGTACCGTTATCACTTTTTAAAATCTTAATTTTAGTATCAAACTGTGTACAAATCAGCTTATGAAATATCTTAAAACAAGTGAACACTTCATTCTTAGCACGCAATAAGTACACCCAGGTAGTGCGACTAAAGCAATCAATGAATGTAATAAACCACTTGTAACCATATAAAGAAACAACACGACTGGGACCCCAAACATCAGAATGAATAAGAGCAAAAGGAGCAGTACTTTTATTATTCATTGAAGGATAAAAGGCACGCTTATGTTTAGCAAATTCACATGCATCACATAGCAAATTGTTCATAGTACAATGCTTAAATAAGTCTGGAAACATGTTTCCTAGAACAAAAAAAGTGAGATGTCCTAAACGGCAATGCCACGGAACCAACTGCTGCTGAGAAGCTATGAAGCACAGGTACCAGTACTTTGGTATGATACGAGTACGGTGATTCGTTATTTTTCAAAAAATCACAATACCGGTACGATAAAGGTACGTCAATTAAATAATTAAAATATTATATATATATGAATGAGAATAATAAACGTGAATGTAATTTAATAATTAAATTCAATACTAGAACAAATAAAAGAGCATAAAAAGAATAGATGCAAAAAATATAAAGTTCCAGGCTTCTAGCTGCACGTTCAAGTAAGTAAAAGAAACTTTAAAAATAAAAAATAAAAAAAACGAAGAAGGTGGATGAGGAGAAACTGAAAGCAAGAGCCATATCAACCCGCGAAGAGGAAGACGAAGACGAAGTCTAACGAAGATAAGGATCTTCTGCTGAAGACCTTCAACAGCCTCGAAAGATGACGAACATGAAGAGCAGATGATTTCGTACCACCAATTTCACAAATCGATCCAAGCTTTTGACTCAATCTTTTGCTGCAGACCTTCAACAACCTCAAAAGAAACAATCACAGACCTTCAATAGCCTCGGATTCGACCACCACGACGAGCAAGCCTTGGATTTTGACTCACTGAGCTTTTGAACTCAGATATTAAAAAGGAAGAACTCGGGTTTGAAGTCTGGGCAATGGGCATTCCTTCAATCTTTAGATTGAGATTTCAATTGCCATCACTGCCGTTTCATGGTGATTTTTTTTAAATGACGTATCGGCTCACGTATTTAGCTTCCAAGCCGTCCCGATGTCGTACCTTGAAGATGGAGCTGTCCCGCTGCTGCACCCAAAAATAAATAATAAATAAATAAAATCTGATAATTCTAGGGGACGTACCGGGGCGTCCCCCATGCGTCCCAGCACCCAATACGTCCCAGGGACCGACTCTTCAAGATTTTTGGAGTACCCGTGCTTCATAACTCAGATGTAATAGAAGCACTACTCTGAAGGGACTAATTAGAAGCTACTGTGTTTGCCAAAATACTATGACCATATTCCAATAAGTATAGCCCATCTTGCTCTTTATCATAGCCAATCGTTCTTCCTGTTTCCAGTTCCTGAAATTTACACTAAGAAGAATCAAATATAGCTTGACAATTTAAGTCTTTAGTGATTGAGCTAATTGATAAGAGATTCATGGAGAATTTAGGGATGTGAAGAGCAGAAGACAATGTTAAGGTAAGAATACACTGAACAGAACCTTTCCCACAAATGGAGGACAATGAGCCATCGGCCACCCTCACCTTGTCTTTACCAAAACAAGGAAAATAAGTAGAAAAATTTCTAGAAGTACCAGTTATATGGTCAGAGGCTCCTGAATCAATGATCCAAGGCTCTGAATCTATGATGGAATGAGTGCCAAGGGCATGATGAGAAGATGTAGCTGAAGTTGAGGGACAATAATCAAGTTTTACTATTAGACGCCTAAGATATTGCATTTCTTTAGGATTAAGTGCACTTGATTCTGTAGAAGGTGATGGCTTAATAGTTTCTGAGAAATGAGCTCGTGATCTAGGTGGTCCAGCACCCTTGCCACCTTACCTCTGGTTAGGCGACCATGTAACTTCCAACATGTATCTCTGGTATGGGGGGTCTGACCACAATAATCACACTGCAAGTCATCTTTATCATTATCCCTTGTAATCTCATTCCCTCTGGTATGCACTCTTTTAGATTCTTTCAGAATAGGAGTTGTGAATATTGCAGACCTCTCATGGGTTCCTACATGAAGCATAGTTGTCCCCCTGCTTTCTTCCTGCTGCACATAAGCATATGTCTGTCTCAGGTTTGGAAATGAATATCTTCCCAAAACCTGAACCCTAATATGATCATACTCAAGATTAAGTCCAGCCAGAAAATCATACACTCTCTCCTTATCCATAGCCTTTTGATAAGAAGCTACATCCTTAGAGCATACTGGTTGAAATTCCTGATAATAATCTAATTCTTGCCATAGACCACTCAATTCAGCAAAATATTGAGCAATAGTAATCTCTCCCTGCTTAGTCTCACGAAGCTTCCTCTTAAGCTCGAAAACTTGAAGATCATTTCCAGCCTGAGAATAAGTTTGGGACACAGCTGTCCACATCTTATATGCGGAATCAAGAGGCAAATAACCATGAGAGATTTGTGGCTGCATAGAGTTAATCAACCACGACATTACCAAAGAGTTTTCAGAAATCCATGGCTCCAACAATGGGTCTTCTCCAGCTGGTTTTGTTTTCTTATTGATAATATAACCAGACAACCCACGTGCCTGAATAAACAATAGGCAAGAACGAGACCAAGCCAAGAAATTGTTGCCATTAAACTTTACCGGACTAATTTGGAGGGAGGGATTATCGTTATGGATTTCAATCCTACTCCCACTCCCATTACTTCCATTCCCGGAGCTGACAACTTCCTCTGACATTCTGAAATAAAGCAAGCGGCAAAGAACAAAAAACACAAAATTATCAACAACAACAGATAAGGCTCCTACACCTTACCACCCACACAATCAAAAAACACCTAACCCTCTCATCAATCCATTGAAGCCACAACCCTGCAGCCAGAAACTGGGAACCTGCAGCCTAACACTTGTGAGTTTCAGCCAGAAAACTTCAAGGGACCCACCAGCCCTTCAAGATTTCAACCAGAGGATTCAACCAGCCTTCAAAAACACACAGCAGCCTTCGAAAAAAGAACAGACCCGTAGCCAAAAAATTTCGCACCTGTGAGCTACTTCTCCAAAACCACTTCCCTTCAAATCAGCCCTAGAGATCCCCTCCACTACCCTAATCGAAGCCAATTGAGGCCTGTAGTGAGAGAAATCTGCTGAAAAACACTCGGAATTAAAGGATTTCTGAATTAGGTCACGAACAGAAAAAGGCCAAATTGACCTCTGAAACAGTGGCAAATGGAAAAGAAATTTTGGGGGTTTTGTTCTCCTCTTCGAGGCAAATCAGATGGTGGTTTCAGATCTGAAAAATGTAGCTGGAAACTGCCATACACGGCGGCGGCAGCAGTCAACTGCAGTCAACAGCTGAGGTTAGGTTTTCTCCACTTTGGGAGCTCTAATACCATGATGGATTGTTGAATCAATATGTTCTGTTGAAATTCAAAACATTTACATCCTAGGATATATACTATACAAGGGTTATTACCCAAACACCCGTATTACTCCTTAACATATACACACAGACAACATAAATCTTTCAGTCCAGTCTTATATTTCACACAAGCTGCCCTTCTTATGCATTTTTGTCAACAAGACATCTAGAAACCATATTTTCATAATCTAAATAGTTTCTAAGTGTGTGTTTCATCCTCACTTTATGTATAAAATGACGAGCACTTCATTCCAGTATGTACCTATGCATGTGTATGAAAGTATATTATGCATTATGCCTATAGTCAAGTGGTTTATTACTTTATTATAGGATCTATGAATGAGCTCATTTTCTGGAAAATAAGAGCTGTTCTTTTTTCAGTATTTTTGGTTCTGCATTTGTTCCTTAAGGTGATGAGGGACATCATAGAGGATTTCATGGAGGAAATTGAGCAAGCCAGAGGCATTGGGTGCTTTGTGAAGGAATCTGAAGAGAGAGGGATAGTACAACCACCTTCTGGCCATGGCATCCCATATTGAAACTGGCAGTTTAAAAAAAAGGGGTATGGATCCTCTGCGGCAACTGAAGATTACCCAAGTCATTACAGGCAACATGCACACACTACTTATAATTGTAGGCTCAAAACTGTCAAGGATTCTCCTACCAAAGATTGAGAACAACCAATACAAGATGATTACAGGAACCACTAATATATAGAAGATAAATATACCTCTAAAAGCCCATAAAGACGAAGAAGCAGTAATTGGTTATGAGAAGAGCAGTTATCCAAGGAAATTTGATTATGTAAGTGAAAAAAGGATGATCAGAAGTCAAGGTTCAGGGATCGGCAGTAAAGCTCATACAGGCATCATGGTTCTGATTCTTCCATTCATAATGCATTTGAGGATAGATATAATCCTTCAGAATCTCATGAGATGTGCGGGGATGATTTCTCTTCTTATAGCAAACATGTGAGAACAGATAAATTTTATTGTGGAACAGCATTACTGATGCGATGATCATTCTGTGGAAAGGCATGAAAGGAATCATCTTTATCATGTTGGGTAAGTTATCCTGGCATCTTTCTAACTGTGGTTGTATATTCATTTGAATATGAAGTTTTATTTTGATATTGCTTATTCATATAAAATTGCAGTAACAAGTCTATTAGTCTTCAGCAGTTTTATCCACTCAGATATCCTCCATGTATCTTTACCGTTCAATTTTGTTTCTTTTATGCCATTTTGACGTTGGGAACTTGAGAGCAATTGCATTGTCTCCTTCTGTCCTTCATCCTTTCCTCTTTGGAGAGAAGAATGACAACAATAACAGAATGTCAACGCTGATACCTAATCTTTATTGCAATTATTAAATCCTGGATGGACATAATTACTTTGATATTGGGTATGTTATATAGATGATTGTTTCACCTCTAAAAGTTCTTATTTGTTTATAAAATGAAACAGAACAATTGAGTTATGTGGAACTAGGATGAGCAATGATATGCTTATATTTGAAATCTTATAAATTTCTGATATAGATAATAAGATGAAATAACTGATGATAATATGCCTGCGGAACTATGTTAGCATTATTATTTCACAATCAGCAACCACAGGAGCTCTTTTGATGTTCAGGCATTTTCCCTTGCTGTTAAACTATCTGTTGTTTGCTCATTGTTAGATGTCATTTGGATTTGATAGGTTGAAGTCTAGTTACTTAAAGTTGCAGCTGCACATTCAAACTGATTTAGTTTTTGCCAAAGATTTATTGGAACAATTATATAAATTGACAATTGGGGAGTGTATGTTCCATGGAAGTATGAAAGTTTTCTATGTTTTGAAGGGCTAATTCGTAGTTATAGAATTCTCCTGTTTTGCTTCACCAAGTGGTTCCCACCAATCACCATATTGTAGTGGAGACTAACCTCCACTGGAACTCTTAACGAGAAAGATGACACTTCAGCAGATAGAAAAGCAGTGTGTATGACATGCGTAGAGGACCCAACTAGGGTTAACTGTAGATGTTGAATGGGAAATATGGTCAAAATTCATGTTATAACTGTTTTGTTTCTACTGGAAACTGCTAATACCGCCGTTTTTGCAGATAAGAACGAGAATAACTGCATGAGGTAAAGTCTTTCTCATTCCAATCACAAGCGATTGCCGCAACCCTCTGCCTGCTTGCAAGGCAGGGCATCTTATGCCCAGTCTAGATGCCCAGGCTTGCATGTCTTGCTTTGCTCCCCCGCATGTGTCCTAAATATCTAGATTTTCAAGGAGATATTATTATCCGAAAGATGGTTAGAATGCTGATTTTTTTTTTTTTTTTTGGCCTCTTTTCCAATTTCATTTAGCTAACATTTTATTGTATTCAGCTTCTCAGAATTAGCTACTGAACTTATTTTCTATGTTGTTTTTGTCCTTATACTTATTTTTCATTTTTTCAAAAAGAGAAATGGAACCAAATGAAATGATGATTTGACGGTTCTTATGTCAAAGTTTCAGTTTTGGATTGTGCATGTGATCATTGTCAATGTAATGGAGGAAATTGTGGCGGATGTGTTGAGAATGACCAACTTATTATTACCCTCAAGACACGGAATTTACTTTTGTGATCACAGATTTTTTTCTACGAGAGAAGGATTGGTCAAGTGGTCCGGTGCTCAATTAAATAAGAATTGGATTTCGCTTTCCTTATAGAAGAATTTATTTCCTGAGTATTTATTTTTATTTTTTATTTTTTATGAAATTCACATTTTCATAGAAAGTATTCTATACTAACCTCTCACTACTCTTAAAACTATTCTATCATTGCCTGTAAATAATATTCCCTTACCTATTTTTGACGGGGTGTTAATTTATTTAAAACAGATGTAAAATCTTTACAAAAAATTTCAAAATTATATTACAAATCTGTGCACCATTTAAGTATAAAACTAGTAAAAAGGAAAACTGTTTTTTGTTGTTGGAAAGTGATCAGATTAATATTTCATATTATTTGTTTAAAGTCATGTGCCTACTTTGATTTAAATAGGATTGGTGCCTTTCTTTAGAAGAAATAGGCATGATGGCTTTGATAGAAGAGGATATATATATATATATATATATATCTATATAAAGATTTCCTGAAATTAAGTTGCACAAATTATCTTAAAATATGTTCAATATTAAGTCTTGTTTTCTTATGATATATGACCATAAGAATTTATTTTATAATCTTAAGCATTTTATGCGATTTTATTACAACTTAACTTAGAGATCAATATTTTACTATTTATTGCTCTTTCTTCAATGCAGTCAAAGAATTAAATTGTTATCACATTTCATTATCAATGTGATTATTTCAAAGAAAAGAATTTTGTTTTTATTTACAATTTGTATGTTCACCCGTTTACTTAATTATTTTGTTATCAAAAAATTCTTTGGTTACGCGTTTTGGTAGAACGCACGATCCAGCTGTGACCTAAGAATAAGAACCTCGTCAGGTGACGCTATCACCTACACGCAGTCTACGAGTTATTCAACATCGGAAGGAGTTAAGGGGGTAGTCCAGTTGTAGTCTTACATTAAATATAAAATTGGAACGTCTTACCAAACTGATTATTTCCTTCCATAAAATCCTTCCGAGAAAGTTCAAAGGAAGGAAAGGAAAGTAAAGGAAAGGAAAGGATAGGGAAGAGAGTAAAGAGAAAAAGCAAGAAGCGCATACAAATTGAAATTGGAAAATGTAGGAGGAATTACCCACAATCTCCTTCTCATTCTCCACCAATCTACCGACCCAGTTTAATTTTCTTCATTCTCATTCCCATCTTCCCAATGGCCAAGGCGGGTGTCCTTGAATCCGATGGGATTGTGTCCACTAAGGCGTTGGAATTGAAGGAGAAGTTGCAGAGACTGGTAAAGATTATTGTCGATGAGGATGATTATTCGGTGGAGACCACTGATGAGGCTATTAGAACTTTGTCTGCTTTGAAGTATTTGAAACCTAAGAAGGATTCTCTCTCTTGGAAATTGGATAATTTGCTTGTTCCTGAAGAATTTCGATGCCCCATTTCCAGAGAGCTAATGAGGGATCCTGTTGTCTTGGCTACTGGACAGGTTAGACTTCTAAATTTACTTTTTTATTTTATTTTATATTATTTAATTGTGATGATACTCTTTTTGTTTGAGTATGCAAAGATTCCAAACTAGCAAAATAGGCTTTTATTTTCTTTCAATTTGCTATATGGATTTTTCTTTTTCTTGGAGGGAGGGGAGGAGAATGGAGAAAAGAAGCAACTTTAGATGAAATTCCAAGTTCAGTTAGGGATCCTTTTTAGAATTCCATGCGGCTATTTTGATTTTTAAGTGTTAAATTCACCTGATGGACATAGTTGTATGCTTGAATCTCCAAGAATCTTATATTGAATTGGTGGAAGATCACATAAGTTGAGAATCTGATGGCTGACTTTCTACGAAGGGGTTCAGATGGACGGTGCCCATTAATTATATCATCATTGCAAACTTCTGCGTTTTGAGGGATCAGTTAGATATGTAATGAAGTGATCGTATTCATGTATATCTTGCTTGGTATATGGTATGGGAATTGTTACAAATATACTATAAGCAAATTTGAATACATTTATGCTACAAATTTGTTGCTGGAGTGTTCTGAGTGATAGTTATTCTCATAGTGTTGCCCGCTATTGTCTCATTTAAGTACATTTTTTTAATTATCAGACTTATGACCGGCCATTAATCGAGAGGTGGTTGAAAGAAGGCCACAGGACGTGTCCTCAAACCCAGCAAGTTCTTTCTCATACTATTCTCACTCCTAATCACTTGGTAAAAGACCTGATTTCACAATGGTGCAAGGATCATGGAATCGAGCTACCAAAGTGTGTTCGAGATACTGATGAGGAAGTGATAACTGATGCAGACCGAGACTGTTTAAATTCATTGCTTCACAAGTTGTCACTATCTGTTTCTGATCAGAAAGAAGCTGCAAAAGAGCTTCGCCTGCGGACAAAGAGAATGCCTTCATTTCGAACCCTTTTTGCAAAGTCCACTGATGTGATTCCCCAGTTGCTCAATCCTCTATCGACTGGAAATGCTGATACTCATCCTGATCTCCAGGAGGATTTGATCACAACTATTCTGAACCTCTCAATTCATGATAATAATAAGAAATTAATTGCAGAGAATCCATTGGTCATCCCTCTGCTAATTGATTCCTTAAAATCTGGAACCATTCAAACAAGAAGTAATGCTGCTGCTGCTCTCTTCACACTAGCAGCTCTTGATTCCAACAAGCACATCATCGGAAAATCTGGAGCTTTCAAACATCTGATTGACCTTTTAGACGAGGGACATCCATTAGTTCTAAAAGATGTTGCCTCAGCCATATTCAACCTATGTATTATGGCCGAGAACAAAGGGAGGGCTGTCCGAGAAGGTGCAGTCTGGGTAATCTTTAAGAAGATCATGGACCATATACTAGTTGATGAGTTGTTGGCTATAATTGCTCTGCTCTCTAGCCATCCCAAGGCCGTCGAAGACATGAGTGAGATTGGTGCTGTCCCATGCTTGCTAGAAATTATAAGGGTGAGCACCTCTGAACGTACCAAGGAAAATTGTGTTGCAATCCTGTATTCAATCTGTTTCAATGATCGAACTACATGGAGGGACATTAGGCAAGAAGAAAAAATCAACAATACAATCTCTAAGCTTGCACAAAGTGGGACTTCAAGGGCCAAAAGGAAGGCTAATGGGATACTTGAGAGGCTGAGTAAAGGCCCTTCATTAACACATACTGCATGATGAAACTAAATCCTTAAAAAAAAAAAAAAAAAAGTTCTAATCACATTCTGTGGATACCTTCTTCCTTCATTTGCTTCTGTGAAAGATTAAACATCAGTCGAGCCACCTGTAAAGAGGTTTTTTTTTTTTTTTTTTTTTTTAATTTAAAGAAAGGTTGACAAATATTTGTTTTTTACATACGTGTATATATATATTAGATGTATTTATCCTAGGCAAGCCGTGGTCAGTTAATTGAGGCATATAGTTAGCAAGTTTCATTTGGTTACGTTTTATTTTCCTGTTAATCTTGTTTAATGTTTAGAAATGAACTACTTGGTAAGAACATATTCAAAATGACGACATTAGTTTGTTAGTATTCTATGGGTGTCATTTGGATGTATGGTTTTGTTGCCATCTAATTGTAGACATGGGCTAACCTTTACCTAACCAAACGAAAGTTTTCATATTAAAGAAAAAGAAAGAAAAACGGAACCGAAGTTTGTGAAAGTGAGGTTGTAGGGTCTTCCTTGTTGTTGCCACCGCCAAACATGTAGGGTGTCGGCAACAAATTTTCTCTGGCTAATACTTTATGCTTGATTGGCGGATAAAGCATAAAGTTAACTTTGAATCATAAGGCCAAAAAGAAAGGTTATAGAAACACAAAGGATATTCAATATTGTATACCCAAGTTAGAACATTCATCCTCATCATGTGCTCACTCGTTTTCCTTCTTTTAACATACCATTTGATTGTTTGAAACATCAATTAAAAAGCCATGGGTTGGTTAGAATCATATTAAGTATTGTTTTTACTTGTACTCCTGGGATCATTTTAGCTTTATTAATTAGCAACTGGTTAATAAGTTATACTATTTTTAAAACAAATGCTAGAATAAGTTATGCTTGAATTTACAAAAAAACTCTGGTTGTTACATGCATGAATCTATTTAATGATAATCAATCCCATCAAACACGATTGTGCATTGCAATAATCATAATTTAATATGACATGGTGTTAAGTTGGTCATTTAATTAGGGATGGTGAGTTCTTGGATACATGAATTGTCTTGGTGCAATGTAATACACTAATTATATACATTTTTAAGGATCTGTCTAGTTGTCACTGATTGACTGTATGCGCCAAGTACCTAAGCTGATGGAGAATGAAACTTTGTCACGTCTCCTTCATTTGATCACCATTGTCTCACTCACTAGTCACTAGTATAATTTGTTGGTTGGATTTAAAAGTAAATAATGAGCACCATTGTTGGTGATGAAGGGTATTGAAATCTCAATTATTTATATAGAAAATATATACTAATAAAATGGTAGTAGTGGGGTTTTGGGACCAAGTAATAGGAATGGTATGAATGACACATGGATGAATTTCCGATGAACCACTGAGAGTCTTTCGGCTGAGTTTGACAAAAACAAATACATACCAAAAAGCAAAAAAGATACTTGTTCCTTTCCTTCCACTATCAAGTATCAAATTAAACTCCAACTTTTTTTACAATGACCCCAGAATATTGAATCTACATATCGGTTTTATCCAGATTGGGATGTAATGTATACAAGATAGGAATGCTTTTTCATCTTTCAAAGGTAACAAACCATATATCTGCTTTTGATTTCCATCTTTACATTGAAGCCCATTTGTTAGGCCCATTCTTTCCTTCCACTTGTTTTGGGCTTGAAATTAAGTACCCTCGTACTCTGGTAGGGTAAGGAGAAATTCTGTGTCTTTTTTGGTCCACAATAGTCATAGACTTGCACAAGCCGCAGGTCCCTGGCACCTTAATAAGAACCCCAACATTTTTTTCTTCACAAAATCATAAATATATTATTTGTTGCAAGAAAACAAGTAAAAGTTCAACGTATGCAACATTTGGGTCGACTTACTTGCTTGGAATCTTGGTGGAGCTCCGGAGGGATTGTGTAGAGATCTTCATCAACAGGCTTAGGAGGCCTAGGCAATCGAGGTCGAGTGTCGTATTGATCCGGCCTCAAATTGATGAGCTTTTTGATGGGCTTTCTTCGCGGTTCCGTCATGTCACCGTCACATACCTTTCCTTGCTTTTTGGTATTTGGGTGCGGTGGCCGGCACCGCTTTTCCCTACCCCTTGTCTACATTTAACGCACAATTTGAAAATTTGTAGTAAGAGTCACATGCATTTGACATTCGCATCTCTTATAGGTAGATTATAGAATTTACTAAAATGGAGGCAGATAGTAAATGGAACAAACATTTATTAAAAAGGAAAGCAAATTGACAAACCGTTATGGAAGGAGCAACAATGCGAGCGGGCTTCTTAAAATCAACAGCGTAAAGATCATTAGGGTTAGGGCCACTTTCGCCGGAAGAACAACTATAACGTACCATCCCGAGGCCGGCTTGTCTGGCACACTCGAAATACTGAGTGATTGGCAAATTATTTGCGTAATCCCAGTTACCAAAGGCTGGTATCTGACAGCTCCTCTTGTAGTCCTATCAATTAACAAAATTATTCATTATTTATTATTTATTATACCCCAAAAAAGAAAAACAGAAAACTACTTACTCCCATTTGGGTATTATGCAGAACCAGAGCTTGCCCGACACAACAGAGAGTAAAAAGGAAAAGAAGCAACAAAGGTGAGGGAAAAAGGTTGCTGTTTTTTTTCTCTACAAGTATAGAATTTGTTGTATGGGTTTAAAAGGGATGGGAGCGAAAAAGTTAAACAACATCTGGGGATTCCCCTCACAAACCACGCTACCAATAAATTCAGAGATAAAATCTGAAAAGAAACAGGGAGGAGAGGGAGAGGGAGGAGGGGTTTCACACTTTTGGACTTGTTTTATCAGAGTTACAAGTGAACAGTATGTGGTTTTAATGTTTTTTCTACTTTTAAATAATGATATTTACGCTTCAATTTTTGTTATTTAGGGTGGTGGTAGTTGACGATGATGTATGTAATTCATTGACAAATGTACCTGGGATAGGAATAGGACAGGATATGGACCCATCAATTTCTGAGGTTTTCCTACCTCACCTAGATTTGGAGAATTTAGTAATTGACTGCTACAGAAAAGTGGTTGTGTGGTACTGTGTGGAATCATGGCCAATCTGAAAAAAGCTTCGAATTTGATAATAATGGCTGCCTTGCTGCCAAACTTTAACTGTTGGTTTTGGTGCTTTTACTCAAGGAAAACCACTACCCATTACTTTAATAAAATTGAATTTCCCTCAGGCCCGTGCCAAACCAGAGCCACCACCAACGTATTCATATTCAGTGTTCTATGTTCATTTTCATTTGCTTTCTGCCATTCGCCATTCGCCATTTGCCATTTGCCATTTGCCATTTGCCATTTGCCACGCCTTCAAGTTCAAAGAAAGCAAACAACAAAAGTCAGAAGTCAGAACCAGAATCCCAGATTCGATGACTTTTGTGAGCACCCAAATCTCCCTCTTCTTTTATTTTGGGGCCGAAAGTGTGAGCCCATTAGACAATAGAGGGCCTCAACTAGCTCTGATTTAATGTTGGACTGGAACATGGCTTTGTCAACCTTTCATTAGTATCTCAAGTCTGATGGTGCTTACCGTCTCATTGTGTTGGGGGCATCTAATATGTCTTATTTACAGAATTACTTTTCTTGCTGAGTGCTAGAATTGGAATTGAGGTCTTGTAAGTAATCGCGAAGAAAACAGATTGGAAATTGGAATAGTATAGGCATTGATTAAAACAGCTTGGAAATTGGAATAGTATAGGCATTGATTAACTAAGTAATTTTGCAGCTTACCATGTGAGGTGATTTTGATATGTTTCTTTCCCTTCATGCAGACGCAGTGCAGCACCTGATGAAAGGTTGCTGTCAAACTGATTCACTGAAAATTGAAACACCACATAATTATTGAACAAAATTAAAACAGAAGGACAAACTCCCTAAAGAGTTTTTCTGTAGCTACTGTTTTAACTTATTGTCGCCTTTTAGTTTCTCAAGATTTTGTAATTTCGATGCCCACCAAAATTCATGGCCCTGTAAAAGAATATCATAGGCTTCTAAGTACCCTAACAATCAATGCATGTCTGTGTGTACTGTCATCTTACCAATCAAACCATGTGACATGAAGATGAAGATGTCAACAACAAAACCAGGGACCAGTTTAATTTACAGTCGTATTAATTTATCCTCATTTCATACTCCTATATATATACTCCTAGAGGGAAAAAGGAAGGAAAAGAATATACCCGGAAGAAGAACCTTACCTCACCTGTGAGCTTGCATTTCTTACAGGTGTCTTAGCCACTAACTTCCTACGTAAATAAACCAATATATTCTTTTACAAGTCAAAACAATTAATTATTTATTTGCCAGGACCTTGAGTGGTACCCGCTGTTCCTGCCAGAGGTCAATGGGCTCTGCTTAAATGAGGTTTATACTCTCCTCCCCTCCCAAAAAAATATAACAAGAGAGAGAAAAAAAAAACTATTTCTTTTTAATTTTAGGATCAATGCAGGCTGTGATGCACTGACATGGACTGCAAGAACGGATCTGCCTATGCAAGCAACCAAACGGTGCCAGCAGATCAATAAAGACTACCTGAAAAACAAGAGCTTTGGCTACGTACCATGCAGGGATTGTGATTATCAAGGCACAGCAGCGTCATCCCTTGATGCTATGTCTAGTTATAGAATACATGTGCTCCAGTCTCCTGGACCACATGCTGACTCACAATGCCTGCATTAACTCAAGGTACCTAAATGAAGCTTGAGTTAGATTCCAAGTCTTTATCAACAACTTTGTCCAATTTAGAAGGTATTTAGAATCTCTACATTTGCATAAAAGGAAGAAGAAAAGACTAGAGTGAAAAATATTTAGCATGGATGAAATTTAATCTAATAAGATTTTTATTTTTGTCAGTTTTCGGAAAACTAATTAAAACAAAATTTCAGAATCTGTCTTGAGAGAAAGATGAAGAAAGGGCCGCCATGTAAGCCTATGGCCGTATACTCATGCTGTCTGTTCAGAAACAAAGATACAGCCGCAGAGTCTTAGAAAGCAGTAGGGACCATCGACTATGGTTTCATGCACGTAATTATGGGCTTCTGGGTTGTTAGGCAAAGTACTCACATTAAGAAAAAGATATAAGAAGCTGCAGGTACTGCAGGAGAGAGAGACAAATTAAGCTGTGTTGTGTGTTTGTGTTCATGTGAGATCAACCTTAGCTTAAATAATCAACTTGTCTAGCAGAGTGAATATATGTGTACAAGAAGAAATGGGTGGCGTTGCATGGACTGAAGAAGAAGATCACCTGCTAAAGAAGTGCATAGAGCAGTATGGTGAAGGGAAGTGGCATAGCATTCCTCTCTTGGCTGGTAATGTAAATTCAATCCTCGTCTTCCTGCAACTCTGATGATAGTTAGAATCAGATGTTTCATATAGTAAGGAGCAAGAACAGTAGGCTAAAATGTCACTTATATTATTGTATTACAATTAGAGACTGAGAATACTTAAAACAATTTTGTAGATAGAAGTGGGCATATACATGTTTAATTCTCTAAAACAATTGATTATTTCTGCTAAGAATTTCGAATTAACTTGACATGCATGTTGTATGTATTTCCATTAAATAAATAAAGTATGAACATGCTCATTGCATTTTCATCCCAATAACTTAAGCAAAATAAGAACAAAAACCGTTTAATACTTACACATCACTTTTCTGCTTTCTGTTTTATACCTCACTTAATGTCAATGTTTAAGTACTGCTCAGTAACTGCAGAAAGTCAAAATTAATTAGATCAGCTATTTTAATATTGTCATAGTTTAGCAAATAAATTAAAGCTACTTTATTCTCTATATATATGAGAAGTGGACTATAAATGTGGGTGTTATTCAAGGCTTAAACAGGTGCCGTAAAAGCTGTAGGCTAAGATGGTTAAACTAACTCCGTCCCAACATAAAAAGAGGGAGCTTTGCTGAAGAAGAAGTGGATCTTATCATCAAGCTCCATAAGCAGTTGGGAAACAGGCAAGCTTTTGCATATAGTACTATTGATAAAATCCTTTTCTTAGCTCAATGAAGATAAACTAAATAGCATTGGTAGGATCAGATTTCAGCATCTTACCTCTGGTACTAACAAATTGAGTCAAGCTTATGTGCAGGGACAACAAAATCGTGTTCTGACTTCTGAGGTAGCTGTTATAATTTTTCAGGTGGTCAATAATAGCAGGTAGACTACCAGGAAGGACAGCCAATGATGTAAAGAACTACTGGAATTGTCACTTGAGTAAAAGGTTAAATGCTCGAGAAGCAGAAGAGGGAGATATATCAAATAATGTTGAAGCCATTAGGCCCCAGCCTCGAAACATAGTAGCAAAAAGGTCAGTAAGCCAGAGAACCCAATTGTCTCCAAATTACCTACCATCTCAAGAAGAAAGTACCACATCCGCGCTCATAACATATACTAATGATGAACAGGGTCAGATATTTCAAGCAGAGGAATATAGTAAATATCCATGCATGGACCAGCAGAGCAATGTTAGTGACTTACCAATGGACTTCCAATTTGATGAAGTCAAAATAAGGGGGAATGAAGAAGGCTGCAACAAAATTGATTGGGATGACTTCAACTTGGCCATGGACATTTGGAATACTTGTTTGTGAAAGTAGTTCCTTTTGCTTGCTAGTAAAAGAATAAGAGGATGAAAAAGGTTGGTATTTAAAATCTGCATGCGTTGGTTATGTAACATTTAATTAAGAGTAATTGTCTTTGAAGGAGACTGTAGTGGAATTAGCATTTGAATCATGCATATTATTACTCTAAGGCAAAGGTGTGGGTGTAATGATGCAGTAAAAAGAAGTCACGAGTAGAGAGACCAAGCTCGTATTTTATATCAAAAAAGGTTGTACGTGAACTTCCTTACCTGATTGAGAATTGTTGCTACATTAGAAAAGGGAAAAAGTTGCAGAAAATGAACAAGATTCCTTAGCTGGGAAGCAAACAAATATAATAGCTAGCAACCATTGTTTTCTAACCTTTTTTTTTTTTTTTTTCAAATCTCATAAGTAACCTCACCACCATGTCAAAACAATGAAGCGCACTAAACTGACAAGCATACACAGCATACTTAAGTTATCTAGTCAAAATCAGGCACAGGAAAAGATGATAGTAATGGCTAAAAACTAAAAAAAAAAAAAAAAACCATTACTTGCAGATTTCAAAAGCTGTAAATCCCACATGTTTAAAAGGATTTTAAAAGTGCAAATTTCAATTAAAACAACTATTTCATACTTAATTAAGCTTGCAAGCAATTAAGTTTGACAATGGAATCATTGATTTGTTGCTGTGATATTGCTGCTGAATCTGATTAATTAGCAATATACGGATTGCGAGGCGCAAAAAGTAAAGTAAAAACCAAATAAAAACAGAGTATATCAAACGGTTGTGAATTTCTTTTCGAACTCGTCAACAACAGATGGATTCCATTTGACTGCCATTTTGACTGCCAACAATGTTTTGAGCTCGAGTTGAACTCTGCTTCGACACTTCTCTGTGCCTTCTTCGCATACAGAAAGGTTCACAAAACTACCTAACTCTTTCCACAACACCGCCGCCGCCGACCTCCGACCTTCTTCCGGCTACGGCGATCATTGTTTCACTTTCTGAGTGTGGCGAGGGTGATGTTCATGTGTGGATTTGAATTTCTATATTCCTTTAGTGCACTGATGAAATTCCACTGTTACCAATGAATCTCTTCCAGAGCGAAATACCCAAGAGCAAAGCCCATTTACGAATTTGGATGAGCCCATAAAACCTTTCTCAGCCCAAAAGAAAATTATTTTTCCTCTTCTTGGAGAAGGGAAAATGAACGAAGAGGAATGGAAGAGAGAAGAAACCACTTTCTTCATCCGGTTTGAATATTAGCTCCTTGTAGCGTTCTTCTCTGGACTTTTCTTCGTGCAACGCAAAGATTGTGAACTCCGTCTGTTAAGGTTTCGCTTTTTATTCTTTACTAGCTTTTGCATTTCTGATTGCTTACTGCTTAGTAGCTTCAATTTTGTATTCGTTTGTCCATCGCTTCCTGTTTGGTTGCTTGGAAAGTGGAAGATAACATAACGGAAGCTTATGATCGAAGCACTGTTGTTTAATAACATAAAGCAAGCTTATATCATCAACAACAACAAAAAAAAAAACCTGCGATCACTTTTTCTGGGTATACAAAAAAAGAAATTTTTTTCTGTTCTCTTTTATGTTGTGAGTTCAATTCTTGAGTGAATTAGTGATTAACTGCTATGAAGTTGTTGCATAATCCGGTTGTGCTGAGAGATTATTTGTGTTATTGTATACCTTAAGAAACATGTCTTTGTAGTAGCACTCTTGTTGAAGAGATTGTTTCTTTCAGATATAATTGATGTTTCGTTCTTAATGGCTTACATACCTCCACACAAGCGCCATTCAAATTCAAAGAAAGGGCCATTACCAACACCACAATTGCTCGCTTCCCAGTTCAAGACGAAACTAAATGTCAATTCATCTAAACTTAATGTGGATAAAAGTGGAAAAATCGTATATGCAAACCATGCCACATCTAGATGGTTTGCTGTTGGTTTGGATGATAATAACAGGCTTCCATCTTCTGTCCATCTAGACCCGATTCCCGTGGAGTTCATTGAGCGGAAAATAGGAGAAAAACCACTAATTTTAGTGAATGATGATCTACCTGAAGGTTAGCCATCTACCTCTTAGTATAAACTTCATTGATGATCTGTGTCTATTGCTTGATTTGTAGATAAATATTTGCTTTTAACTTCTGTTGTTCTTGTCTTTTAGAGATTGGAGAGAATTATTTAAGAAGTCCATGGGAATCAATAGCTGAAAATGTTCTTCAAGATCTACTTTGTTCTATCAAAAATGTGAGGAATGAAATGGAGAGCTTGGAGTTAGAGGAAGTAAAGCCAACATTGGTCGCCAGATTTGGGAAAATTCTAATCTATGGGTAAACAATCTCTCTTGAATTAATTACCTGATAATTTCTCCATTTGGTTTAGCCTTATATTTTTCATTCCAGATTCGTATCTTGATCTGTAGAAACTTATTTTAAAATGAAAGAAATGCGAAATTTTAAGATTTTGCAGATGGTTTATGGAAAGTTGAGGGAGTGACTTATATTCCGGAATCCAGTGGCAAGAATCATGACTATTTTATATTAACCCACACCTAGCAACTAGGAGAACTATCTAAACAGTCATAATGAAGAAGTCTGCACCATGTACATCTGTAAGCACAAAATATACTGTGAACAGTCAAGTGTAACACAAAAATATCCATTTATATGTGTCATATGGTTGCTAAAAACTTAAATGATTATTGTCAATAGTCATTTCATTTTGTCAACTTTGTAGACCTAGTGAGCAGGCCGTTGAATGTGGGAAACCTTGCTTCTTTGATAAAGGAGCTCATCGTATGCTTATTTTAGTTATTACATGATTCTGTCATTAGAAAAAGTAATTACACTTAAGTATGAGTTATGCTCATGAGTGTTTGTTAGGCAGGGGCCCTTCAGGTGCCCAAGAAAAAGTGCGAAGAAGCGTGCCTACTGGAACAATGTTAGGACAATTAAAAAGATCATTTTACACAAACATTCCTACTTCATATATGGAAAGAATTTTAGGGGAAGAGTCCCGAAAGATCGGGGTTGAGTATGAAGAAGAGAAGGATTTGTACCATGTGAAGGTATTTGTTGTGCTCTATGCTTCTGCTTCTGAGATTCATGTATTGCACAATTTTGGTTGAGTAGAATATGACATGTGCAATTTCTTTTCTTATTTTGCATAGCTGTCTGATGCCAGAAGATCAGATGTAACTATTTCTTGCAAGTGTAGAGTAATCAAGGAACAGAAAAAACTTCAAGTCTATAAGGCAAGTTTTCTGCTCCAAACCTTATAAGCTGGTGAAACATGGAGGACTTTATATTATGATTCTAGTACTCTGTTCTTGTTATGGAAAGTAATTATTTTAATTATGAGACAAGCAATTTTTTGTTCCTTCAGTTGTTACTCATCTTCTAGTTCTACAGATCGAACTAAACCAAGTGCGCCACATGGTCACTGACATATCTTGCCTCCCTAAGAATCTTGACCTCAGGCTGATGCTGTGCACCAAAAGGATTTTAACATCTCTGGAAGTATGTTTCTTCCCCACGTGTATCTGAAAATGCATGCGCTAATAGCAATTTATGGTCTCATCCTTTTTTCTGTTGCTCATTTTAATTTTAATGGTCATATTTTTTCTGTCGCTCATTCTGTTGCTCATTGTAAATAGAAGCATTTAATGGAAAGCGCATCCTTTCGTTTGTCCCGACCCAGAGAATGCGTCCAAACCATGAATTTTACTTTAAAGGACTTGTCACAATTGGGACTCCCTAGTAATAACTCATATGGCCAATCTAGATTTGGGATTATTGCACGCTACACCCACCCGATCAGACATTGACTCCCAATTTTGTGGTATCCTGTTCTTAGGATACTGGGAGCGTTGCATGGTTTACAATAATAGATAGTAGCTAAAGTTCTTTGCAATGAAGAAGAGATGTTTATTTAACTGAATCATGCCTGTTACAGGATGATGAAATGCAATGCATTGGAGATCTGATTAATTCTGCAGTTGTAGATTCAAATGTGAAGGGTGGCTTGAGATGGCCATTTGGGAAAGCATCTTCTGGAGATAGATTTTCTGTGGTTGGGGTATGGCACACTATAGCTAAAGCTTATAAAAGTCCATCACTGAGGCTGAAGGTGAGACATGCTGATCGATTTGATTTTCGAACATCAACCGGGGAATCTGCAATAGAGATCAGCCTAAAATTAAAAGGGATTGTTTCAAAATTACAGGTAACCACTGTTAACTAGAAGATACCGCTTGTTATGATAGAAGACATTATTTATTTTGGCATTTTAACAAAATCTCATTTAACTGTGTTGCCATATCTGGATTGTATGCATCCTGATACTTTCTTGCATAAGTAACTAACTGTAAATGTCCAAATGGAATCCTTGTGAGGAATTAGTTATGTAAACTAACTGTAGAGCAATTTCAAAAAGATTGAAAAGATTCTGATTCTTAACATTTGGTTGTTTGTGGGAGTTTTGGACAGGAGAACGAACATATGTGACTTGAGAAGGTTAGGGTATTGGAAACTTAAAGAGGGTAAAGGGAGGCTTTATCTAGGGTACAACAGATGGTTTTTGTTTGGGACTTACCAAGGTAGGAAAAGCATGGCTATTGAGAGTAAAAGTTTTATTCCAGATATAATCAAGTTATAACCACTTAAACTATTTAAGTAATACCATACTCTACTCCAGTGGCCTGGTAACCAAATGATACTATCAAAAAAGAAATTATCTAAATAAGCAGCTTACTTGAAGCCAATGTAAACTTGACTAGCTCTTCCTTTTGTATGAATTATCTGTAACATCCATGCATGGAACAGCTTTCTGCTAAGAGTTTTGGTATTCTAGTGAAAACATTCAAATACATAGATGACCTGTCTTTTCAAATTCAGGTACAAAACGTTGATTACGGTTTGATTTTGGAGATGCTTGAGGACAACTTAAGATCGATTTGGAATCACTTCTTAAACTGCGAGTGGTTTTTAACATGATTGCCAGTTGTGAACTTCCCCAATCCCCCTCTTTCCAGGGTTTTGTGTATCTGTCAATATTTTGTATCTTCTGAGTTCTCATGGCAAGGAATGAACATATACATTTGCATGTTGAGACTTGAAACAGCATTTGGTGGTTGAGTAAAAACTCAGTAAGGTTAGAATCCGATGTTACATTTTGACCAGTGATTACATAGGGTTTATAAGATTTCAAATTAAAGCGAGTTAGATGGTCATTTTGGATAGAGGTTACAAAATAAAAATGACTAGGTTGTAATGTAACAACCTAATCCATGGCGCATGAATATGCCTTGGGGTTTACATCTTCGTTTCTTAATGATGTTGGGACATCTAAGAACAGAACGTCCATATGTATGGAAGGATAGCTAATGAAACAAATGGAGTAAACAAATTATGTAGTTGATTTTTTTTTTTTTTTGCAATAGATATTATTGACATTGGTCAATTACAAAACAATGAGAGCTTCTCAATTCAGCATTTAACAAATAATTTCAAACAAGCACACAAAAATGAAAATTAACTCATAAATATAAGAAAATATCCATCACATCAATAAATAAGAGATTTGAACATGAAATATCATAATTCCTAGTATTTTTGTATTAACTAGTTGAGCTAAGACTTTATTAACTTATATGGTTTGTAAAAGATAAAAAATAATAAATTATTCCCACTAGCTTTATATGTTAATTAATTGTGAAGCTGCCGTACATAATGTTTTCCCAAAGTAGAAAATTCCAACTTGAAAACTAATTTCTATGATGCCGATGATGTCAAGGTTGTTTCTAGCTGTACAAGAAGCAAACAAGAATATTCATCGTTGAGTACTATGGATGTTGAGCCTATAATTATCCAAATCCACTCTTTCCTAAGAAAAATTTTGGTTGTTCTCAGTTACTTGCCAAACAAACACAGCTTTCCCTCATGGGCTGCTATCACTCTCTTTGGTAAATATCAAACTTGGCTACAAAGGGGTTGGGGTTGGGGCTGAGCCTGAGCAGGAGATGTTAAACTACCATCATTTCATGAAGCTTGCAGCATCCTTGTGCTTCATTGTCTTTTTCATAAACACATTTTCATCTGTTTCAACAGCACTAGATGATTCATCAGGTCAATTATATCTAATCTTTTCTTTTATTTATTTACTTTTGAGTATAATAATACTATATGCACATGATGACAAATTTTTTTTATATTCGAATTGCAATGAGTAACACTACAAATTTAATTCCGATAAGTGTTTGACAAATGTAAATAAGGATTACTAATTATTGTATTATTTTAGTGTAATAAATATACTATTTTCACTGTTAGGTGTTGCTGGTTCTCTTTCTGATTATAGGAATAGGATCAGTGGATCACATCTAGAAGAAGACAAAAAATGACTACGTGGAAAGAAGAAAAACTTTGTTTTCAGTAGAAATAAAATTATTTGATAGTATTTTCCATGAATAATTTTACACATAATCTTTTTGTTGGTAACAAAATTCCAGTGTCCTTTGTTTGTGGTGCAGGTTGTCCACTAAATTTCAGTTCATCCACATATGTACCAACTGGTGAGTGCAACACCGTGCAAGAGACGATAAGCAACTGGCAAAGCTTCCCGACGACTCTGTGTTGTCGCAATGCCTTGACGATCTTATCCCAAGCCTTGTCTTTGCAAGCGCGTAACTCAAAGTCAAAGGGACAAAGCGGTAGTCTCTTCCTTCCCCAAGATGAGTGGAATACTTGTAGCGATTCCTTTCAACCACAACATGGAGTGTCTATGCATTCATGTGGTTTTGATGGCCTCTACTATAACAGCACCCAGTGTTCCAGCTTTTCTTTGCAAGACATTGTTGGAGAGGAAAAATACAAGAATGCCTTGAACAAATGCTCCCACTTTGATAATGCATTTGATGAGGCTTGTGCTAATTGCACAGTTGCAATTTTAGATGTGAGGGAGGTTCTCCTTGAAAATTCTGAAGTCAACAACGATGAATCTATTGCAAGAGCCACATGTGGTGTTGCAGCTGTTATTTCTGTTGCTGCAGGGAATGAAGACGACCCAGCTCTCATTGACAAGTTTTTCCGGTGTTTGCCTACTTTAGACGAATTGGGTAAGAGTTCATATACATCGATTCATGAGAATTAATAGATGTATTGGCTTCTTATTCCTGATTTTGACCATAAAAGTGTTTGCTTTTTTGTCACAGACCCAGATTACTTCAAAGTTAAATGTAAGTGGAACTACTGAATGCTACTTAGCTACCCTGTATTCATTTATATATTTGAAACATAAATAAATTGATATAATCCTGTTAGTTTACTTCACCAGATTCTTTGGCAAAAGTCATATTCGCCATACTAATAGCCATGCTTGCACTAACGCTGCTAATCATGCTGGTAAAATATGTGACGAAGAAGAAGCCTCGTAAACCAGTTCAGTTAAATGAGATCAATACGTCACCTGGACTGTATATATTCTCCAAAGCTGAAATTGCAAAAGCCATAAACCACAGGAAAGAAAGGAAAAGCCTGGGACGTGGAAGTGCTGGCCAGGTATATAAAGGTGTTCTGCCCAGCGGTCAAGTTGTGGCTATCAAACATATATTCAAGAGCAACAAATCTAATTCTTTCACTCGAGAGGTGGAAGGTCTTTCAAGGGTCCGTCATCCCCACCTAGTCTGCCTATTTGGTTTTTGTATTGAAGATGGAGAGCAATATTTAGTCTATGAATATTGTCCAGAAGGGAATCTAGCTCAACATCTCCTAAGTAATTCTTTTTGCTCTCTACATTTGCTATTGTGTAGTGGTGATTTTTACTATTAATTGCCACCTTGCCTGGTGAAAAAAGCACAAGGCATATTGGCATCTTTAATTCTTATCTATGCCTTTTGACGTTTTCTAACTTTTGCAGAGAATATATATATGTAACACTCATGATATATGTCTATCTTCATGTTCAGGGACAAATACCCGTTTGACATGGGATAAAAGAGTTAAGATTTTAAGGGACTGTGCTCAGGCACTTTGGTATCTCCACCATCACATAGAAGGTTGCATTGTGCATAGAGATATAAAGGTACTAAACATGACATACTTGTCGGGTCTATGGCTCTATGCTAGATTGAAAAATTGGAATTAAAAACTAAAACATCTTGGGTTCTTCTTTTTATAAAATGTCGCATCTTTGCTTTGCAGCTCACAAACATTCTTTTGACGGAAAAATTGGAACCCAAGCTCTCTGATTTTGGGTTGGCAAAAATGTTGGGGATGGAGGAGTCCAAAGTATTCACAGATGTTAGAGGAACCATAGGCTATATGGACCCAGAGTACATGACTAATGCCAAGCTAACCTGTGCCAGTGACGTATACAGTTTTGGCATTGTTGCTCTACAACTTCTATCAGGGCAGAAGGTCATAGAGTTGGATCTTGATGCCAGAGACCAGCTCACAAGGAAGGTATGCAACCATTATCTATGTCTGCAGCTTCAGTTACAAGAGGGAGAGCAATTAAATTTGATCATTTTCAAATAACCTTTCTAGGCAAGGGACGTAAATATGGGAAAGCGTCCACTAACCGATTTTGAAGACCCACGGCTAAATGGAAAGGTTAACAAAACAGACTTCAATTCCATCTTAAAAATAGCAGTCCTCTGTGTTGCCAAATCAAGTAAAGGTCGCCCGACCATCGATGTTGTCCTTGAAGAGATGGATAAGGCCTGGAATAACTCTGTTAAAGACAAGGTAAATTTGTTGACTTGATAGGATTTATTTACACTCCTACTCTTGCGTGATATTTTTTTTTTTTTAAGAAAAAAAAGTGGATATATGCTCAACTCAGCTTGACAATCATTTTTCTTTTTCTCCTTGAGTGCAGGAGGCAAAACTAGAGTTGGGCACATCAGCAATGTCCATGTCTACATCTTTGGAAGTGATTCCAGTTTAACATAAAAGACAACGGGAGGTTTTTGATACGGTGTCTGCATATGATCGGTGAGTTAGATTGGTATTTGTCTAGAAATAAAGATGTAAATTATATGTACTATTTCATCATATACAAGAGAGTGAATCTTACAAACCTTTTGCTGTACATATATATCATATTCCCTTCGTTTCACAAATTATCGGCTGCATTTCCTTTGTTCCTGTCATAAATTGGAGTTCAATATTTCAAGCATAATGCTCTTAAAAGTCTTTTTGGGAAATTGAAGGTAGAAGAGAGGGAGGCAGTTGAGCTGCCTTCTGTAAGATAATGCTATTGTCAAATTTGCATAAGGGGTTTGAAATAAACCATCAAGGACCATACTCTTCAGGAAACAACGTCAGCCTTCTTCAATAATATGCTATAATGCAAGGCGTAGTGATATCCAGAATTCTTAAACAAATTCAGCTGTCCAAAAATAGAAATAGTAAAATTAATTATACCATATAGAATTGCTAAATATAAAACAGAAACATAAAGAATCATTCCTCTGCCAATGTCACCAGTGACCCTGAAAATATACATTTATCTTCACTCTGGTTGAGTACCAAAGGTCCATAAAACAATCTCAATCTGCTAATAAAAAGGCGTTCCTTGAAAGTGTATGGATATTTGATTGAAGTGACATAACATTACACAAAAATCCAGCAGAGTCAAGTAACTTGTCCCTTTTCACTTTTCTCTGTCAGCCAAAGATGCTCATCATTGTCGCTCCCCTCAAAGGTATTATTACGTTTGCAATGAAACACATGCATAGAAAAACTACCATTGACTGATTAATACAATAGATCATGTCCAGTTATGTTTGCTTGGTCATCAATGTGACCCTATGAAAATTCTTATGATGAATGAACACTTCCACACTACAGTTTCGAGCTGCTCTTATGGTCTTAAAATGTACCTCCTTCGTGAGATCCTGTGCTGATGTCTGAGTGAACACTTTCCTGTGATCCGCCACTGCCATTGCGGCTTAAAGAAACATTTCCATTCGATGCTTGGCTGATGCTGCGGTCAAAATATTCACTTCCACTTCGTGATGGAGTGCTGCTGTCATCGCCCATGGAAGCATTTCTTTCCTGTGATCCCATGCTATCCTTATGGCTTAAACTAGCAATCCCACCATGTCCATGTGATGCTATACTGCTCTTGCGGCTTGAAACACTTCCATCTTGTGATCGCTTGCTGCTTCTGTGGCTGGAAGAATCACTTCTATCATGGGATCTAATGCTGCTCCTACGGCTTGAAGAACTGCTTCGATTCCTTGATCTCTTGCTGCTTTTGCGGCTTGACCTGTAATACCACTCTTTTGTTTCTGAAACAGATGATTGGCATTTATCAGCACTATGGGAGTCGTGGTGATTTCTGCTAGCCCTGTCACCATCCTCAATATCTGATTCATCTGAATAATCACTGTTTTGGTGCTTTGCACTATTTCCATTTTGTTCATGTGCATTGTCACTATGCTCATGATCAGAACTGTCTCTATCCTCGTCATCTGAACTACTACTATCATGATCATGCACCCGATGGCTTTCACTTTTACTTGTAATAGTCTCCTCCGAAGGTGAGGTGGCAGCAGGGGGAGCAGTGGAAAAACCCTCTGGAGGAACTGTGGAAAGGAAACTAAGAGCAGTTACAACATCGCTCATTAATGGACGGGCTCCTGCTTCCTCTTGCAGACACATTGCTGCTATTGCCACAGCTTGATTGAGATCCTTTTCTGGGAATTGCTTTTTAAGAAGTGGATCTGCCATATCTGGAAACTTTTTTGGGTCTCTGAACAAGGGTTGTGCCTGATCAATTATAATACAAGATACCAAGGGAAAAGGGAAAATGTTAACTCCACATATTGAAGGGTCCAAAATCAAATGAAATAACAATAAATAAATAAATAAGAGGTATATATTATTTACCCATGCAACTAGATTTTGCTCATTATTTGGTTTTGTAGTGTCAATGGCCCTTCGTCCAGTAATGAGCTCTAGTAAAACAACTCCAAAACTGTAAACATCTGACTTCAATGTGAGTTCGCCTGATCTTGTATATTCTGGAGCACAGTAACCATAAGTACCCATGACCCTTGTTGGCACATTATTCACTTTATCCCCCCCAGGACCAAGCCTGGCAAGTCCAATATCAGATAGTTTTGGATTACAACCTTCATCCAACAAGATGTTTGACGATTTTAAATCACGATATATAACAGGAGGATAGGCCTTATCATGCAAGTACTCCAGTCCTCTAGCAGCACCAGTAGATATTTTCATTCTAGTGAACCAATCTAAAGGCTTTTGATCTGGTCCATCCTCTGCACCAAAAATGTTGGAAGACAATAATTGTTCGTCAAATTTCTCCTAAGACTTCCTCACAATAATACTATGGTTGTTTGCTGGGAACAATGAAACTTGACAACCCACAAACAAACATTGTTTGCTCAACCACGGACATACATACGCAGGAAGTAATTGGTGCACTTCCACAATCTATTGGTTTTAAAGAAACAATAGAAAGTAGAAAGAAAGGGAGGAGGGTTTTACCAAGAAGATGATCTTCTAAAGATCCCCCTGAAACGAATTCATACACCAAAAGCCGTTGATCTCCATCAGCACAATAACCAACCAGATTAACCAGATTTTCATGATGCAAGAGACTTAGCTTCAAAACTTCACCTAGAAATTCCTTATTTCCTTGCAACCCATTTCGGTCAAGTTGCTTCACAGCTACCACCTGGGGAAAATTGGAGGGAAAACAAGAAAAAGATATTAAAGAAAAAACTGAAAAAATGAACAACAAATTTAGAACTTTAAATGGAAGGTAAAACAATAAAGAGAATATTGGATATGAATCTATGATATGATAATATAGAATTTTAGAACCCTAGTAAGCAGGAAGTTAATATCTTTGTGACCTGTCCATTGGCTGCAAGTGTTCCCTTATAGACTCTCCCAAATCCGCCTTCACCCAACAGACATTCCTGGCGGAAATTCTTGGTCGCAGTTGCTAGCTCACGAAAATTGAAAGTTTGTGCTTGAATATTTCCATTCTGAACTTGGTTAGAGTCCCCCTTAATGTTTTTGGTTTCATCCGGTTTTTGCTTCTTTATGTCTGCAGATAAACAACAATGTTAAGAAAATCAAATCCCACATGCCAAACTTGGAATTCTAATTTTTTTTCTCAAACTAATTTTTTCATGGTTGACTTCCTAAAACAATCTTATGCTGTAAACAATAAACAATAGTGGAAGTTCATTTTCTCTAAAGATGAGTGTCCACCAAGTCGCTGACTAAGCGACACGGACTAGTACTCATATCATATGTAGTTTGCATGAAAAATGTCATTAATTACTTGGACTTTCAAGATAGTATTTTCATTTTTCTGCTTCTTATGATTTACTTTTTTGCGTAAGTTTCGGAATTCTCTCTTCATTGAAGATGGTATTTTCATTTTTTTTTTTCTTTCTCAAACTATTTTTACTAATTTGTGTAGTTACCCTCTTGAAATTATAGCTTTATCGATGCTTTTGTTCCCCCTATTCTACAATTCTTAATTCGCCATTACATGTAATAAGAATTGGGCATGAAGGATTCAAAATCCTAAGAAATATGTTAGCAAAAGAAATGAAAGCCTCAAAAGTAATCAATCTAGTAACCTTACCATTAGCACCCTGTTCTTGAGGTGGATATCCATTCTCCCTCTTGCTATTCGTTCTCTTACTTTTCTGTGAAGAAAAACACGGGAAGCAGCTCATGTCTCTAAATTAAACTCTTGAATTAAGAATATCAAGAGAGAAAAGGGTCCCTCAAAAACATTCAAGGACCCCGCAGGGTGGGAAAGGAGAGGCCTATAGGAATGGCAAGGCAAATCAACCAAAAAGGATGAAGAAAAGAGGGGATAGGAGGCAAATTTTTTTTTATTTTTTTTTGGAAGAAGTAACAAATTTGAGAGTTTTCCTTTGAAATCTCGGAGATAATAAGGGAGCAGAGAGATTAATTTGAGTGGATGTCTGTCCTACTTTCAATTATAATGGATACCAAAAATAGAGGGGGTTTCAAATTTCAGTTATGGGGATCCAAGTCAGTTGGACCACATTCTTTGTCTTCCAGCCTATACATTAATGGTTTCCAGCTTAATTCAATACTATCTGGTATGGTTAATTCCAGAGATGGTTTTTTGACTCTCAAATTATGATTCTCTTAGTTTTAAATTTTTAAGAGTCCTGTTAATTGAAATTGAAAATTAGACAGCCTAATTTTAATTTTTTTAGTTTAACATATATTAAAAGAATTTCTAACTCAACTTTAAAGAATTGAGAAACAAATATAATATATTATTAGCATCCTCCTGTTTATAGTGACACATTAAGATAAAAAAAAATTAGGAAATACCCCCTTTCTCATATTATTCTTTCGATGCATAATCTAATAATTTTGGAACAAGAGACAAAACAATTTTCATATCGAACTGGAAGTGCCTTGCTATTATTACTTAATATTCATATGACGAAGGCACAGTCTTCTTTTTTCTCTCAAATAAAAGATTCATTGGCACCAAGCGTGAGAGAATGCTAGACGTTTGGTAATTTCTTCTCCGCCCAGAATAAAAGATCCCATTGAAGCGGCTATGTTATGCCACCAACCACATTCACCGACAATCCCCTCCACAACCCCTGCCAATCATTACTCACCCACAACATAGTCTATCACTGTTGGCAGCTACTCTCAATAGGTCCGATTCAACGACAAGCACAATCGTGAATTAGGACCCATTAAAAGCAATAATTATTATTTTAGGACTCGTAAGAGATGACGATAACTATTAAAGAGACTCGTCAAAATTGACTATAATCTTTATAGAAATTCACTTTAAATTATAATAAGCACCGTCAAAACTTATCGAAAGAAATGACAATCACTGTCAGACGTGTCGGAGGCAACAATAGCCGATGTCCGATACTGTCAGAAGCAATCACATCCATGTTAGTATTCATCAGAGACAACTACCAAATGTTTGAAGTATAATTTAAATTATAATTTGTTATGTAATTCAAACTCATTATTTATAGTTCTAACTAATTATAATTTCAAATTCAATTCCAAATCATGCATCTAAACTCATCTCAAGACTATTACACTTTATTATTTATTTATTTATAATACAAAAAATGCTACTTAACATTTCATTTAATATACTTTTTTTTTTCTGGGTTACAAACGGGGCCACAGCCCAAACATACATATTTTTACGTGCTATTAGAATTTAAATTAAATATGGGAAATAATGACTGAATTATTTTCAAATTTTTATGAAAAGTTTAAAAGTTACAAGATCACAGTAAATCATGGCGAGGCCGTATGAACAAAAAAACTAAATAAGGGTGGTTCTCCTAACTCCTGGGGGTCGAGTATTCAATCATTAATTTGAGGGTATTATATTTTATAATCAACTAAATGATAATTGAGTAGATGATGGAACTTCAAAAGTTCAAAAGAAAATATACAAGTTACTAATTTCTTTCTCTCTCTTTCTTTTTTTTTTTTCAATAAAATGAAAATGTAGATAGAGTATTCTACACATCTTGACAAAGAATATTGTATCTATATTACTATTACGTTATATTTGAAAAAGACATTATCACATTTATATCAGGGTTGAAGCTAAGAGTTTTTCCGAGAACGATCACTATTATGCGTGTGAACGTAAATTTATTTCCAACAAACAATATAATGTGAATGTTTATAATTTTAGCAACATATAATAATATTTTATTTTTAAATCATTATTAATTAAATAACAATCACTGCATTTTTGCGATGAGTGTTTTTTGTTTATGTTAAAAATAATGAATTTTCTTATAATAGATTTTTTTTATCTTATAAATTTACATATAATTTTTCTATTATTAGGACACGTTAAAGTGATATATTTTATTTTTCGTATGATTGTCCTAAAAATATTTATTAAAATATAATAAATATGACTTTTGACAATTAAATTTTACAAAAATAATAATTTATGTATTAAATAATATTAAAATTATAGTTAATTTTCATTATAAATATTATAAACTTTCTATTTATTATAATCTTAATGAGTTTTTTTAGATTTATAGTTTAAAAAAATTATTTAAAAAAGATAGCTAATATGTTATGATTTTAAGTCTTTAAATGTTGATCATTAATGTGAATATAAATTCCTGAATCAGAGTAAATGTTAAAAGATTTTTCTAACGGGTGCCCTTAGTCCCTTGTTAAGTTATATTAAATATGAATTTGGAAAATTGAAATTTTTTTAAAAATAATAATTTATGTATTAAAAAATATTGAAACTATAATCAATTACCATAATAAATATTATAAAAATTTAGTTATTAAAAAAAATTAATGTTAAGAATTAAATATTTTTTAAAAATTGTATTTAATATAGTAATTCATCATATTTTTAAGGACAAATAAAGAATTTGTTATTTTTAATGTGAATTATTATATTTATTGCACTTTGAACCAATATTATTTAAACAATAAACACCAAAGTTTCCACTGAAATAGTTGAAAAAATAAAATAAAAAATAAAAAAGGAATTTAAATAACAGACATCCTTATGGGTTCCGAACCGACAAACCCTGCCCATTAAATTTGATTGTAGGCATAATTAACATTCCCTGTAAGTATCCGAACCCACAAATTTTGGGGATTATAAATCTGAAATCACCATGATTAACGAAGAACCAAAAGAGCGAGCTTCTTAAACAAGCAGAGAGGGAGCACTGCGTGGGTGGTGGGCCGGAAATTCAGAGAAGAAGAAGAAGAAGAAGAAGAAGAGGGGCTGAGGGCTTCAGATTTCAATCTTCGAATTCGCTCCGATCTCTTTTTTCCCCTTCATCATATACATAAACAGCAATCAGTGCAGACTACCATTTTCCGTGATTTGATTTTTGACATGGCGTCGATGTTTGATTTCATGGTTTTGCCGGAAGGTTGCATAGCAAACATTCTGTCATTCACCACTCCTCGGGATGCTTGCAGGTTGTCTCTGGTTTCTAAGATTTTCCGATCAGCCGCCGAATCAGACGCCATGTGGGAGCGATTTCTTCCGTCTGATTATCACTCTATCATTTCCCGATCATCTCCTTCTTTGCTCGATTCATATTCTTCAAAGAAAGACCTCTTTTTCAGACTCTGCGACAACCCCATCATCCTCGACGACGGTAAAAAGGTAGGTTTTCTCACTTCTATCATCCACGATCATTATTGCTTTTGTTCATCATGATCGCAAACAATTCTCCATATCTGGAATTAGGAAACTTCAAAGACCTTTTTCTTTTTGGGAATTTCTATGCTCACTTTTATATATATATATATTTTTGGTTACAATATGCTCACTTTTATATTGTCAATTAATGTCTTGAGCTATGTGGAAGACAGGCAAAATCTGATATAACCTTGATCAAGGGTTTTATATACACTTACTCTGTGATTTGATCTCACTCTGATTATTATTATTTTTTTATGCAATTAACTGTCTGAATTTCACTAAGATGGGAGCTTGGGAGCCTTTAATATAAAATATTTTGCAGCTTACTTACATGGTTTTGTCGTTGGTAAAGGATGTAATCATTTATCTAGTTGTATAATGCGATTTGTCTCAAATGGAAGCACCCGTTATCCTCAAGTCATGGTTGATCACCATGAGGGTAATCCAGAATCATATTTAGCACATTATCTTGTTCTTGGCAATTTTTCAGTGAGTGAATAACTTTTGTGATTGAAATTTACCAGAGCTTTACAATTGGATTAAATGGAATGGGACGAAATGTTACATGCTTGCTGCAAATGATCTCTTTATCGAATGGGGGTGAAGATTCCAGGTATTGGGTGTGGCAACCCCTCCCCGAGTCCAGGTCAGTCCCTATATGTTATTCTATGATCTTGGGTGTTATAGTTCTTTTTCCTACTTCTACGTGGTTGTCAATACTGATGCGAGAGAGCCACTATTAAACAGGTTTGCTGAAGTGGCCATGCTTGCTAATGTATGTTGGCTTGAAATCCGCGGTAAGATAAGAATCTCTGTGCTGTCATCAGCCACACGATACGGTGTTTATCTTGTGTTGAAGATGATTGATGCCTATGGGTTCAACTACCATGCTGCAGAAGTCTCTGTAAGAACTGTAGGAGGTGTTAGTTTTACAAAATCTGTCTGTTTGGACCCTGACATAGAAAACAGAGTAATAAGTTCTGCAGTTGATTCTCGGAACTTGGTGGAAATGGAACGCCCAAAGGAGAGAAGTGATGGGTGGTTGGAAATTGAGTTGGGAGAGTTCTCGAGTTTGGGACAAGAAGATGATGAACTGGAAATGTGTCTTAAGGAGGTAGAGGGTGGTAATTGGAAGAGTGGCCTTACAGTTCAAGGAATTGAGATCAGGCCAAAGGAGGACAATTAACTTGGCAGTTACTTTTTTGTTTCCTGTTTTTATTGTGTTTCTCTCATGCTTATAGTCTTGAGTCTAGGTTTTAAAATCTCCCAATCAGGGTTGAAGTATTTCAGCTGGCTTAAAATGTTGAAAGAGTTGTCATTACGTTGTATGGATTGGATTATCTGAGAATTGTCATCACCACCTATCTATTTATTATGTACCCGGCGTTTTAATCCTATCCTCTTTGTTTTGAAGTGTTCCAATGTTCTTGAACATTAGAGGAATACATCTCCCGTCCATAGAAATCCCTTGCACTATGGCTTACATAAGATGTCTATTATGTATCTTGTATTTATCTCGCAGGATTCCAGCTGGTTTATACATTAACCTTGTGTTTTCTGTGCAGGAAATTGAGGGATTTTACAGGACTGGTGAATTAAATTTGCTTCCAAAAAGCATGAAAGAACTAAAATACTTGAGATTTATTCTCCTCTCAAAGACCACTAACACAATTATTTTAATAGAAAATTACCAAATAAGTATATACACTGAAACCTCTGCCAAGGAAGGAGGTGTGGAATTTTGAATTGTCTTTGGGATCTGAAGTGAAAAAGTGAAGCATAGGTGAAAAACCTACAGGGATGAATTTGGAAGGGAGTTGTTGGAAGAGAGGATGGGGTTGGGTGTGTCAGTTTACAGAGGGTTGTGATGGGTTACTACATAACGAGATTGAGTACACTATGCACCTAGATATGGTTAGATCAAAATTCGACTATTTGGAGACATCTTGTTTGATTAAAATTAAATCCAATTTTATTTTAGTTTTTTAATTTGAATCGATATCAGACATGAGTTGATCTCCAAGTGCCACCCCTAAAGCTCTTTGATAATTTTCCTAAATCCATCTACACAGTCGAAAATATATATCAACCTAAAACACAGAATCATAAATCCTAACCTTCTGTTTTTCGCTTTTTCACATTCCCGATCCTTCAATTGCTGGACCAAGAGGACAAATGTGAGAGAAGAGGAGCGACGGAGATTTAACTCTACGCATGTGTTACCTCAACCCGACTAAATTTATGTTTGAAACCCCTCCAAAGTCCAGCCCCAAAATACCTCTAATACCAGGGATCACAATTTTGACCCGCCCTGGAGTTCCAATATTCCCGATCCACCAAGACGGATAACCGGGGAATGGGACGAGTCTTGTCCCGATCCGAAAACATACAATCACGGTTTAGAACATGGATATGATTTACTTATATATGTCCCACCCTGATCCATTTTGTTTATATATATACATATGCATGAGTAATTTTTGTGAGAGTAAATTCATTCCCGCCTCCACTCCATTCGTATCAAAAATATAAATCAATCTTTATGTATGGTAAAAAAAATAAAAAATAATTTGCTTATATTCTAGATGTTTTTAAAAATTGGTTTATACTTTCAAAATTTTAAAATTAATATAATCTAAATTTCTAATAAAAATTCTTATTTATTATTTATTAATTAATACAATAAGTTAATTATTTCTCTTTTTATTATTAATATCTATTCTAGTTAATTTAAATATTGAAGCAGTTTACAATAAATTTACCAATACTAATTTGTGACTTTTACTTTATATTATTTTATCAAACACTATTGTTGTAACTTTTAAAAACAGATCTATGAGAGTCATGAAAATATAATACATTTCAAAAATCAACAACATTACCAAGTCTAAAACTAATTTTACAGTTTATAGTATCATTTTTTCTCACAAAAACGAAGAATATAAAAGTGAAGATAAGAAAATGGATGAAAGGAGGGATGCTGGGTTGGAAAGCCAATTTAAAGTTGAAAGCAAACATAAATAAACTGCAAATTTACCTAATCAGAAAGAAGAACTCTATAACACCACATGCAAACCAAATTGTTGACACATCAGAATTCATAAAGCACTTGAAAGGTATGATAATGGATTCACAATATTAAAAATTGATTCAGATTTAGCTTGTAATTTAATTTAAAATAGTTTTTACAATTTTCTTGTGTTTATTTATATAAAATCTAAATTCAACATGCCTCATAAATATTTAGAGTTTGTTGTGGACACTATATAATATTGCATGTTATAAGTGAATAAAATATAATTATATTATAATCAAATATTATAATCAAATATTATATAAAAATAAATTAAATATTTTAAATAATATTTTATCATTCTTATATCATGTGCTATGCTATAAATCAATAATTCATCATTGATCATTTTGCACACACTCAGTCCACTTGGAAACAAGTCAAAAAATGATAATTATATTAAGTGATAATTTATATAAATATTTATTAAGTGTTCTTGAGTGCAACTTTCGTTCTCTACAAAATTTATTAAAAAAAAGAAAAAGGGATAACTATACATTTTGATTTGGACAGAACGATGAAGACCATTTTCTTTCCGAAAGGAGAAAAATGAAAATCTAAAATTCAATTATTTTTGGCTTTTCCTTTTCTGCTGCTTTATTTCCCATGCGTTTTTACGACCTTTTTTGTGTTGAAGATTCTATTCGGAATCTGTACAGAGATTTTGCTGTCACAACCAAGACTTAACCGCTAAGCTTTCCTTTCATGTCTTCCTCACTTCCCCTATTAAACTACAACAGCGGAGAAGCTTATGAGTGAACCCAATAGAGGCGGCCTGCTGCAGAAGCCGACAAAACGGAACCGTTTTGAAATTTCTGTCAGTCACCCTCAGATGCCTTTAGGTACAGAAATTGACAGTGGTGGTAGAGGTGGGATTGGATGCAAGGCCTTGGATTTCGATGATTTACCAGAAGTTTGCATAGCCAACGTGCTTTCCTTCACCAGTCCTCGAGATGCGTGCAGATTGTCTTTGGTCTCAACCACTTTCAGATCAGCTGCCGACTTGGACGCCGTTTGGGATAAGTTTCTGCCACCTGATTACCAGGACATCATTTTCCGATCATCTGCTGCTTCTGCGCTGTATTTCTCTTCCAAGAAACAACTGTATCTCACTCTCGCCCAGAAGCCCCTCCTCATCGACGATTGTGAATTGGTAAAAATTTAAGCCCACTACCTCCTTTAGAATTTGCAAAACTGCTGAGAGCTCTTGGTTTTTTCTCATCCCCAGTGGATTGAAGTTTTAGTTTTGTTTTAATTCAAGTATAATTCCTACCGTATACCTTATAGTTTCTGATTATCATTTTCGTCCGTGGTGATGGCAGCTCCATTTTTATTTTTATTTTGTAAAAATAGAAATGGGCTATTGTTGAGTAAAAATGGAATGGCTTTTTATGTTTTCATCTCCCTTTCATACCATTCCTCCCCTGTATCAAGCCTAGCAGAATGTGGGACATATATAGGTTGTACACTTGTATGATCCTGAAATGTGAAAGAACTTTAGAAATATACTTCCATTATATTGGGGAATTGAGAATATGACGAGAATGGTGGAAAAGAATTCATGTGGATTGTGGAGATATCAATTAACTAGTTTTGTGATGATAGCGTATAGGCGACCCCAGATTGATATGGGATTAAGGCTTGTTGAGAATTTGCAATAAGAGGAGTATATATGCCGTTGGCTTTATGTTAATAATTCTATTTTTGATGAATTACAACTGATCTTGTAAATAAATACTGAGTCTCATTTGGTCCTTTCTTAATTTCTTCAATCATTGTTGTGGAATGATATCTCCATCGACACGGCCTTTTGCTTCAGAGTCCAAAATATTAATAATTGTTCCTTTTGGTACTAAAATAATAGATTTTTTATTTTTTATTTTTTTTTCTGTTTTCCACAAGTGTGGCATGTCAAGGTGAATTAGCATGTCGGCATTAGCTTTTATTCTTCATATTTTGATGTTGTGTTCTGACTAAGTGTGAATGTTGTCGGAAAGCATTTTTATTTTGCTAGATCTGGTAATGATAACCACATTACACACATTCCATATATTATTATTCCTTGTCAACTTCATGTTGTTAATGTGTGTCAATCCATATGAACCAGAGCTTTTTTCTGGATAAATGGTATGGGAAGAAATGTTACATGCTATCTGCAAGGACTCTATCTATTGTATGGGCTGATACTCCTAGATATTGGAAATACACCTCGCTTCCTGAAACCAGGTATTCTCACTCTCCTGCCACATGCATTTCCGTTGGGTATCCTCCGTATTTCTTATGTAAACGGAACATGCGTCTTTCAACTTTCATGTCTTTGATTATATGACTAAGTGGCGTGTGAACTATCAGGTTTGCAGAGGTAGCTGAACTTATTAGCGTTTGTTGGCTGGAGATCCGAGGAAGGATAAGCACTTGCATGTTGTCCCCAGAAACATTGTATACAGCCTACCTTGTCTTTAAGCCAACTATTAGATCCTATGGGTTTGACTACCAACCTGTTGAGGCTGCTGTCGGACTTGTTGGAGGTGAAAGTCATAATCGGACTATATACTTGGATGCAGAAAAAGAGCGGAGGCGACACTACCAGAATTTTCCAATGCGAGCTGCGTTATTCAGTCACGCCCGTGTTGTGGATGTGCAAGCACCCATGCCTGGAGAGAGTGTTGATGGCCAATATCCAAAGGAGAGGGATGATGGATGGTTGGAGAGTGAATTGGGTGATTTCTTCTACGAAGGAAGAGAAGATGGGGAACTGGAAATGGGTGTTTCTGAAGTGAAGGGTGGTGGGTGGAAGGGCGGCCTTATTGTTCAAGGGATTGAGATAAGACCCAAGGAGACTATAAAATGACTGTCGAGAAGAATTTAATTATTCTCTTGTATGTTGCAGTTGCAGCGGGCTTCAATTACAAAGCTAAAAGCATGTCATTGCGTAGCTGCCGAAACTCTGTTCTGGTGCATACTGTTGCAAGTTTATGGTTTATTTCAGTTTGGTTTGCAATTGTTTCATCGTCTTAATAATATCTATGGCTAGCACCTCATGTTCATGAACATTATTTCCTTATCAAAAGCATGCACATGACTACGAGTTTTTCTTTGTTTGCTTTTTTTTTGTCATCATATCAATATAAAATGTCTGCTTGAATAGCTTTAGTTCCGGCAACGGAACATCTATTGAGCTGCAGAAGATTCTCAGGTTATGTATGACAATGGGACATAATATCACCCACCTTACTACATTGGTTCAGTCTGCAGGTAATTGCGTAAAAAGTGAAACCCCATTAGATTCCCTGGCTATGGTCTTCGTAATTTGGATTCATTCCATGGTATTCAAGCACTCTTGCACACATCAATTTTACCGATCAGAAAACAATGCCCCGACAAGTTGGAGTTACCTCTTAGGCTCCTGCTCTTGAAGAGTTACTGTTTAGAGTTGGAGGATACCATGTTTCTAAAAGTTATTTGGTTGAAATCCAAAACTCGTTTTAATTCATGAGTTGGAGATAACATATTTCTAAAATTGCAACTACTAATCTATTGCTATTCATCATTTTAAAATGGAAATGATCAAGGAAAAAAAAGGTAGGAGGGAGTTTATTTCAAGAAAATTTATAGTGCAGGGTTTTACTTGTGGAAAGACAAAAAAAAAAAAAAAAAAAGAGGGGCTCGAGGTAATTTACTAATTTTATGACAACGAGCCAAATCCACAAAAACGCTATGTCCAGAAAAAAGAAAAAAAAAAAAAAAAAAACCAGAGCAAAAATATAAAATAAAAGAAAAAAGGGAAAGAAGAAACCTTGGTATACCGCGGTCCGTTTCGTTTTTCCAATTGCATAAACGAAAGCCTAAGAAGACAACGACGATAAAACCACAGCAACAGCAAAATAGCCACTGCCCACCAGGTGCTCCTCCATTATCCATCCCTCTTATTCATTCCCTCACCTAAAAAAAATACTCTTTTATTCCCTCCTAGCCCTTGTTCTTCTTTCTTCTTCTTGTCTTGTATACCATAACGACGACTCAGTTCGGAGAGAAATTCCGGGATGCCATGATTTTATGTCAAAGTTAGTGTCTTCCTATATTGGGTGCATTTTCTGTGTTGAAACTCTGGGAAATTTGTTTGGGATTGAGGTGCTTTACCACGCAGGAGAATCCAACCGCATCCTATTATAATATTTTTCAATTACTAGATTAAGAAATTGCAATCCCAAGTTGAGGCCATTGGACTCGCATGACTATGATTATTGTCCTGAGCTCCAATTGAGCATCCGTTTCAGGTGAATTTTTGGGCGAACATTGTTTCTTAGGGACATATGTATATTTGAGGCTTAGCTTAACAATGACATTGTTTCTTTCAGTTCTCATATTCGAGGAACAGTTTTTTGATTGAATGTGACCAAATATTGTTGGGTTTTAGTTTATAGTCTTGTAGAGACTGACTGATTCCAACTCTAGTTAGTGGTTTGAAACATATAGGCTTCCTAGTGATAAAAACTGGCAGTCACCTAGTACTCAGAGGAAGTCCTTATTACTCTATTTCCAATTTTGTTGACCCATCTCTTAATTCATTGTAATTAAGAATCCCATAAATGAGATTTTGATTCATCTGCTTGGATAGTACCACATAAGGCTCCTAGTGCTGCCAAGTAACTCAACACAGTGTGTACTAGAATGCACGCTTCAGATTCAAATGAAATCATTTTGGGCTGCATTAATGGTAACTGACAAAAAGAAAAATCTTTCTCCTACATACTCTTGAGAGATGCAGCTCCCTCACTTCCTCCGACCCCCTTTTTCTTCTGACAGCTAAACTCATGAGAATAAAATATTGGTATGTGAAGCATTGTTCTGCACTCACTTTGTTTTTGTACCTGAAACCGTCATGGCTTATAGAGTATGAAAATGCAATGATTAAGTTACAGTGAATTCTGTGTTGCTTTAGAATGTGATTGTGTAGAGAAAACAAGCAACAAAGCAAATCTTGAGTTGATCGTAGCATGTTTCACATATCCACCAGTGGTTTGAACCATGTGAGGCCTCTTAACCTTTTTGGCTATTCAGGTGCAACAGTATTTCTGAAAACTTTAAATATGATTTTTTTTTTTTTTTTGAGCAAAAATCTAGATTTCCCTTCAACTACAATCTACAGATGGTGATAATTTGTTGTTTCTAACTCATTTAGATCTGAGATTTATAAGGAAAATTCATAAATCTATGAATGGGTAAGTGGTGCATCTAAGGATTGCACATTTTCTTCCATCGTGGATAGACAAATTTAGTTGAGAGAAATTCTGTAGAAGTTTCCAACGTAAGAGTTATCAATCCCTTGGCAGTGTTCTCTATGTCTTACTTTATGTTAAACCTTCCTTGGCAGTTGTAACATATGGAAACGTTAGTATGGTGGTCAATAAAATTTCAAGTACTTAGTATTTATGCATAATTTGGTCAAGACTTTAGAAGAGGCTGTGACCTAATATTCTGTTCGCTGTGAAAAACTAACCTAATTTCAACTCCATTTGGTTCATCCAAAAGAGTGGTCAAGTGAACACTTGGATAATATCTATAATGAATAAGTAGGTCTTCTCAAATATAAAAATGTTAGTTGCGAGCAAGAACAATGAAGAAAGGTTCTGATTAATTAGGTGCAAGAGATCATGGTCGCATTTTATACTTGAAGTGTCCTCTTTTCTGTTGTTGTTTTATTGTTAAATTGCAGGTCATGCATACTTTAGGTTTATAAGCCATGTTCTCCTAACTAATTTTCAATTAAAGAAGAAATTGGCTTGCCATGCTTTTGAATTTCCATCTAAAAATTGCTTTTTCTTCCTTTACAAATGTATTGATGATTGGTATCATTATGCAGAGCCTTAATTGACCTTGAAGCATACAAGTTGCATATGCAATAGCCTTTACCTAGAAACAATTCCCTCTCAAACTAAGTTTTGTTTATAAAATTAATTGTCATAGTCTGAATGGTTTTCCTTTTCTCCTGTAGTTGCTGTAGTTTTTATCCAACCTAATAAATCAATCTACTCAACAAAGTAGAAGTTCCTTTACTTGGAATTCTATTCTTTCATGGACAAAGACTTCCTTCCCTTTACCACTATTTATGGTTAATGCCGGTATGGCTTTTCCATTTGTTCAGTGATTTTCTCTTATAATTGATTATATATAATATCTGTCTTTTTTCTCCTTATTGTTCTGTTGTATATTGCAGATTCCATATCTAATGGAAGATTTTATATAGTGTCTGGTTTGAAGCCTTTCCTTGGAAGCGATATGCAGCATGATGACAATTGTTAGAATCACATGACATTGGTTTTTCCTTGTTTTGGTGGAACATGGCTAATCATTCTTTAGCTTTAGCTGGTGCTTGTGTTAGTTTAGCAGAACATCCATTAGTCATTGGCTAAGAATTTCCAGATGTGGAAACTTGCAGAAGAACATTGAAGGATATTGCTATAGCTATGCATTTTGATCTCGTATAGTTAAATCTAATCGCAGTCAGTTTATAGCTAAGTGCTCCAAAGAAGGATGTCCATGGCATGTTCATGTAGCAAAATGTCCTGGAGTTCCAACTTTTACTATTGGAACTCTACATGGTGAGCATACTTGTCAGGAAGTTTGCAACCTTCATCATCAGCAGGCATCTGTGGGTTGGGTTGCAAGATACGTGGAAGCATGTATTCGGGATAATCCACAATACAAACCGAAGGAAATACTGCAACATATCCATGATCAGCATGGGGTTGCTGTTTCGTACATGCAAGCTTGGCGTGGGAAGGAGCGAAGCATGGCCGCACTTCATGGAACTTTTGAAGAAGGATATTATCTTCTTCCTGCATACTGTGAGCAAATTAGGAAAACAGACCCTGGAAGCACTGCATCAGTTGTTGCCACATGGACAAGAAACTTGTATCCAGCGGCTATTGATTTCTTACCGTGCATCAATTTTTGGGTTTATAAATGCTTGTAGGCCACTTTTAGAACTTGACAAAGCACATCTTAAAGGAAAATAATTGGGTACATTACTTTGCGCTGCAGCTATTGATGCAGATAATGCTTTATTTCTTTCGGCCATTGCCGTCGTTGATGCCGAAAATGATGAAAATTGGATGTGGTTCATGTCACAATTGCGAAAGCTTTTTGGAGTAAACACCGATAAGATGCCCAGACTCACGATACTATCTGAAAGACCAAGAGGTATTGGGGAGGCTGTAGAGACATTGTCCAAAAGCTTCTCATGGTTTCTGTTTCCGTTATGTTAGTGAAAATATCCGTGACACATTTAAGAATACAAAGCTGGTAAATATCTTTTGGAATGCTGTTTATGCCCTTACAGCAGCTGAATTTGAAAGCAAGCTCGCTGAGATGATAGAAATTTCACAGGATATTATACCATGGTTTCAACACTTTCCTCCCCCACATTGGGCTGTGGCATATTTTGAAGGTGTTCGATATGGTCATTTTACTTTGGGGGTGACAGAGTTGTTGTATAACTGGGCTCTTGATTGTCATGAGCTCCCAATAATACAAATGATGGAACATATCCGTCACCAAATGACATCTTGGTTCAATGATCGCCGAGATATGGACATGATTTGGACGTCCATTCTTGTACCATCTGCTGAGAAGCGGATTTTGGATGCAATTGCAGATGCTCACTGCTATCAAGTTCTACGTGCAAATGAAGTTGAGTTTGAGATTGTGTCAACTGAGAGGACAAATATTGTGGATATACGTAGTTGTGTGTGCTCATGCCGGGGATGGCAGCTGTATGGTTTTGCACTTATTTCTTGCGGGCACAATGCTCATCTATTTGCTGAGCATTGTTTAACATTAGAAAGTTACCTAGTAGCCTACTCACAGATGATAAATCCTATTCCAGATAAGAGCCAATGGAAGGAACGGGGGGATGGAGCAGGAGTAGAAGGTGGAGGTGTGATTGATATAAAGATACACCCACCAAAGATTCGCCGACCACCTGGATGGCCTGAGAAGAAGGTTCTTCGTGTTGAGAATCCTAAGCGCCCAAAAAGAGTGGTTCAATGTGGTCCTTCCATATGTTAGGATATTTGCAAAAGAAATGCTTGATGCCTATCTGATAAACCTAGTTAACTTGCTGACAATCTTTGTTTCAGCAACCTCTCTCTCACTCATTTTCTAATTCTTACGAATGCAAATAGAATCAATGATGTGATTCTAATTTAGTCTACGTTTAACCCTTTTATCAGCGAAAAAAGGTCGTGTCCTTTCTTCCCTTTCAAGATATTCCAGATGAGGTCAATTTTGTTACTCCATATTTTAAACAAAGTTTAATGAATCATGCATGGCCGACTGATCTAGGGAACTTGTCTTAATGCACTGCAGCAGCACTGCTGTGTTGCATGTAGATTCTTTGTAATGGGTGGTGTTATTTCTCCTTCGATGCTTGTAGAATCAAAGTTCTTTTTATCTTGTTTTCGTTAAAAAATCAAAATATTGTAATCCCTTATGTGTGGGGATCTTTCTACATTCATAGGAAGAACTTTTATGTTAAAAATCAAGTATCATAGACCATAATGGCTAGAGGGTGTTTTGACAGTTGAAGAAAGTGTTTTAGTTTAGAGTAGTAACTTGTGATTTATGCTCAATTCATTCATTACTGCAAGTTTAACTGTAGGATTCAGTTGTCATGTTTTGTCTTTAAGTTTGTATTTTGAACATTGTTAAACTTAAAAAGTTAATTTAGATTACCAAAGGTTTGTTTTGCTCTATTCTTTTTTCCCAAGAGATGGCAATGACTTCAATAGTATAGGAGCGTGTAAGCATCTGAAGATGTTCTCTTCGGGCGCTTGATTGAATGCTGGATAACCAGGAACCCTAGTTATAATATTGTGTAGTTTTGTCAAATTATGTTGCAGACAGCTGCTGCTCCCGGACCCTCTGCTTCAATTCCTAGGCTGATTGATTTATGTTATCCTTTCGTATACTTTTGAGGGGTGAATTTTAATACATGATACCTTCTAGGTTTACCTGCAAATAAAATAGATAACTGTAAAAAGATGTTTTTCAATATGCACGAAATCTTTGACAGATGTTATTTGAACATGAAATCAAATGTAAAAAAGATTGGTTTTCACAACTGAATAGACCCCAGGCCTTAGGATAACAAGCTACATCCGAGAACTACTTAAGCCAAAATTCCAATACAAGCTATATGGAGAACTTATGCCAAAATTCCAATACAAGTTATATTCCAGAACTACTCCAAAATTCCAACATATAACATACCTCTTAGTACTACTGGAGTTAGAGAAACAAATAACAACTACTAGGCTTGAATTCTGGAAACAAAGATGTTCTCCTCCTGACAATCTTGCACATTTAATTACGAACTATGATCACACTTCAGTCAAACATGTGGGGAAGTGGTCTTATTGCCATGAATGCATCCACCATCTGAAACAAAAAAAAAAATCAAGTTTCATTTTTTTTGGTACGGTAGCAAACAATTAGTCTCAAATGCTTATTTCTGGTAATCTTGTAAAAGGGCAAACAAGAGCACAATCTACTTTAACGAAAACATGCAATGACACAAAACAAGTATTTTATAGAAACAAGAAATGTTAGTTAGCCAAGGAAACATCAGTCATCAGTGTATGTGCTAAATGGATTGACGCTAGAAGTCATACCCACAGCACCAGGAAATTAAAATATAATTGAAATCAGATTGGCAAACTAAATCTAATGAATTGATCCATAAGAAGATACCAAACAGGATATAAAATATTTCCCACAAATTGGATTTGAAACAGTATCCTCTCATATGATCCTGTGACTGGGCTGGGCCCAGGCAGAGGACTGAATCAAAGAAAGGCAGAAGAAGGCATCTATTTGACTGCCAACTGCCAAGAATGAATAGTTTAAGTGTGACCAACACAGCAATTTCCACATAAGAGTTATAAATTGAACAGCTACAGCTCCATTCATATAAAAGATAACAAACAAATTAATTACTAGATCTCTTTTCTATTTTACTCAGCAGCATATTGGCAAAATTGAATGAACTTTTAGCTGATTCACTGAAAATGTGGAACTTTTTTGAAATTGTAAGTGTACATCAGCTTCTCTGAAAAAGAATAGAAGAGTCTTCTTTACTTCTTTATGATGCTTTTCTTTGGGAATGTTTTACTTTCTCTCACATTCAAAGGGACTGGAGCCCTTCTCTACCAGTTTTTTATTTTTTATTTTTTCTTTTACTGTTGTTCTTGTTGTTTAGGAGGAAACCTATCCTCCTTCTTTTGCTATTTTTCTTTGTTGTTTTTAGCCAAACGTTCCTTTTTCGATCCAAAGTTACATGAACTTATGCCAATTGCACTTTGCTACCTGACAATGTAATTAGAAACATCTATGACTATATTTTCCAGAAAGCCCACCTCTTCTGTCACAGCAGCCCTAGCCCTACGATGTCTCTCCACCAATTCAGTCAAAACTTGAGTAAGGCGCTGCTTCACCTCACCTGTTAGCATTCGTCCTGCTCCATACTCCTATAAGGCATGACAAAAAATTTCAGATAAGAACCTAACACAGGCACCTTTCAGGCTGCTTGTAAAACTGCAGCAAGAGTTTATATAAAAATCAGTAAAAGAAGAAATTTTACCTTCTTTATGTGTTCAAGCTCATTGTCACCCTCTAGGAAAAAACTTAGGTACTTGACTGGTATATCTACCTGAATAAATTTGGAACAGATAAGTGTTCTTTGCCAAGTAAATTGCTAGGTAACAAAGCAGCCAAGTAAACCTTAAATTACTAAAGACATGAAAATCTAGACTCAGATTGGTTCTCACAATGCCTCAGGGCAACATACAAGACTGTAGGTTCTGCTACACAAATAATCTCATACACTGTCTCATTAGCAAATACAATAAATCATGTCCTCAAAAAAGCAATGGCATGCATAGTTGCATCAATAATAAATTATAGTAGTAAATAAGCAAACATATACTTAGCAAAAAAAAAAGAGGAGCAAACAGATACATAGCATGCACATAAAGGAACTAAAATTTCAAAAGCAATCATTATTATCGAAAAATATAGATTGAGATCATAAACTAGATATGGTATGATGTTTTCACCATATAAAGTTGGTCTGTAAACATAGTTAGCAGCGTAAGAACGATAATTGCAATATGAAATTACCTCAGTGATTGACTAGTGGTATCAGTACTGGAAGCAAAAACACAGACAGCAATTTATGTACTTTGTGCAATGTCAAATATGTGACATGCAATATTAGCATGAACTCGTAAGCATCTTTAACAATATTTAAAAAACTTATGTTAGCAAAAAGAACAGATTAGGACCTCAAGATTTGCTCCCAATTGTCTGTGTTTCTCTATGGAGTCTTGGCCCCCTGAGAATGCATACTTGTTTATCTGTAGACAACCACAAATATTAATATTATAGCAGAAGGCAACAGAAAAGGTAATAACAAAAGAAATGAGAAGCATGAGAAGAAGATTAAATGTCCAAATTGTACATCTATACTAGTATCTATCATATAGATACATTAAATGTTAGATACACAATTAGGGAGAAAAGGGAGAAACTATCTACTCATTTCGAAATACGAATAGATGGATGGAGAGAGAGAGAGAGAGAGAGGAAGGAGAGGGATGGGGGCTAAACAGTCAAATTTTCCACCTCTCTAATAGCTCAAGTGAAACAAGTATTCAGAAAGGTTTGGGTAAATAGTCATTGTCAAGAGATTCTCCGATATTTATGTTATTTGACTAGACATTTCTGTCAACTGTGTTTGCAAACCCTATGTCCATCCCATAGTTTGTGTACTTCGACATAATTTCTAGGAAATTATATCATGTAACTATGTAAGAATAGTAAGACATTCCATAAGCAAACCTTGTTCTTTATGTCTTCCGCAGAATCAGTCACATAAATTGCAGAATTTGGATCACTAGCTGACATTTTTCCTGTCTCTCCCTGCAAGCACCCAAATTGCATGAAGATGAGCAATAACTGTCAATGTTTTACATAAAGCAGCAATGAAGCAAGCATAGACAGAGACCTTTATCCGAGTCAAAAATGGATGCAGCAAATAGGATGTAAAGTTGTAAAACTAGAGTTACCTATTTTTTTATCATATTGTTAAAAAGTATACGAGTTAAACACATGTATCTTGTTGCCTTCCTGCATTAAAGTTAATATTGTCTTCTCAACTTTCTTTTCATAAGTTTGTCCCACTTTACTCGAGTGACAAGATGTTCTTTTCACTGATGAGTTTCACCTAACATATGAGCACGAACTTTAGTTTAATGTCGTGCTAATATCTCAACACATCCATCAAACTAAATAGAGTAGATGTAATTACAACGTTTACTACAGAAACTTTGGTCAAACTAAACTGAATAAAATTCCAAATACAAGACTGCCTTGAATAATAATGATGTTAAGCATAGGCTTACAGACACATACAGACATGATAAATAAGTGGTCTCCTCATTATGATTGTAAAACTACCATTTCCATGCCAAATCACAAGAATACCTGCAAGGCAGGGAAGAACGTTGATTCAATCAGGGAAGGCTTGTGCTCTCCTATCCGAGGAGCAACATCACGTGTCATTCTAAAGTAAGGATCCTGAACATCTCACAAAGAGTACAAATCATTGCACACAAACGCCCAACACATCTATAAATTATCAAATATAAATCGATGATCATGTCATAAGTAGGAGAGCAAACTGAGAGTGTATCAACTTCAATTGGGATTGTATAAGAAAGTGTTTAGGAATTAACATAGTTTGCATATGCTATAAGTCAATAAAATACCATGCAGATATGTTAAGCGTACCGTTAGCTAGTAACAACAAATCTCTTTTTAGGAGCCAGATGATAATAAATCCTATTTGTGCCACTTCTTGTGAAAGCAAGACGGCGTGAGGCTTATCTAAGCATGCTGGGTTGGCTTATCTCACAAGTTTCTCATACAACTAAAATAATACTTCTTGAGCAATCTCACGCCGGCTAATAAAGACTATAGACCTCAAAGAATTAGAATAAAATCACTCACAAAATGGAAGCGCCGAGATTTGAATAGAAACATACAAATGACCAATAAAAGTTATTTCGTCACTACAATAAACAATAAGAAATATCTGACTAATCAAATGGTCCAATATTTAAAAGCAGAAATATTTCAGAAAATACATAAGTAAAAATTCTTCACACCTGGTCAATTGCACAAGGAATCAAGCACCGCAGGTTCTCTTTGCCAGAAAATAGGTGAGGAAATGAACTGGGAAACGATGGCACGGCCTGCACTAAAAATTGAAGCATATGATATTATTTCATGTATATCTAAATTCCCATTGACTTCCACACATAAAAATCATCATCAAAACAGTAGAAACTTAGAAAACCTAGTGGAGATAGGCTCCAAAGAGATATGATAATACCATACAAACTTTGCCTAAAAGTTCTTTGACACAAACTTTTTTGGTTATTTTAGTTGGATGCAGTGCTATCAAAGGCTCTAGGTACTAGGCGCAGGCGCGCACTTGCGGAAAGCAAGGCGCCTTACTAAAGAAAATAGAAAAATTGCTGCAAGCAAGATTTTCAGGCTTCCAGCAAGTAAAAACTAGTGTCAATATATTATGAAGGAGTAAAAAAAAGGAAAAATAAAATTAATAGCTATAGGCAAGAATTCCAAGAAGTAGAAAAATAAGAACATAAAAAATTTAGCTAAAGGCAAGAGGGACATCAAGTAGCCCACTAAGTTCAGCACGTAAATTCTATCTCTAAGCCAAAAAATATAAAATTAGTGCTTTTGCTTTCTAAATTCCTATTAAGTCCAACAAGTAGTCAACTAAGAGCCTTGGCACACGCCTGAGTGGTAAGCTTAGACCTGAAAGGCCTAGGCTGAGCCTGAAAGAATGAACCTCTTCTGAGGGATGCAAAGGTAAGAGGGCTGCTGGAGCCCCTAGCCTTTTGAAACTGAGGCACACCTTTAATAACACTAGTTGGATGTCACGTATGTATAGTGTTAACCAGAAGTGTAATTCTAGGTGAATCAAACAACTTCTAATATAACAGTTTTTGAAATATGTTGCATTCCAGACGCTAGGACTTGCACACTATTGTAATGTATAGAAAAAGGATAGAGTAAGAAGGTTAAAATAATACATCATGCATCAACAAGGTAATGTAACAGCACAATTATCACACCTAAGAAGTAGAAACATAGACAGAGACATGGAGAAGAAGAAACACTACAAGGTGACAGGCAATAGGTAGACGTATACTTGCTTCATAACATCACTCACGAAATGAATGTGCCTATGCAACCACAGCAAGGAACGTACCTGCACAGGTGGAAAACTAACTTTTCCAATATGATCTTCTCCGGTGAATCCAAAAATAGCAAATGCTTGATTTAAAGTCACACATTTGGAAACCTTCACCATGTTCTCATAGAACGCACTGCACAGAACGGTCATGAGAATAACTCTCACAGTCTTGACAGTGCAAGTAATTGATCTTTAATAACTTCTTTTTTTTCTCATCAGAAGAGATGCATGCTATAGAGGTTAGATAAACAGTAAGCCAAACTGAGACTCTATATTCTCCATGACAAATATGGTTGAATTTAATTTCTGGAATCATTTTCTAGTATAAACATCTTCAGCTTAGGATTGACGAAATTATAACCATGTAAGAAGTCTGAGAGCCTTGGCTTGTTGCATTTTACAATAGAAGACCCATGCTTGCTTCGAATATATTTCAATGTTACTCCATTTGTGACACATGCTTGCTTCGAATATATTTCAATGTTACTCCATTTGTGACACACACACAAAAGATTCCTCTAAGTAATCAATGTTGAATCTTTCCCTCAACCAAAAATGAAAACTTTGGCTGAACTTCAAAATTACACGCACACACACACACACACACACACGCACAAAAGATTCCTCTAAGTAATCAATGTTGAATCTTTCCCTCACACACACACACAAAAGATTCCTCTAAGTAATCAATGTTGAATCTTTCCCTCAACCAAAAATGAAAACTTTGGCTGAACTTCAAAATTAAGATCAGTTCCAATTCCTCAAAGTACTAAAAATTCAAAAGTTCAAGTAGTCCACTCAAGTTAAAAGAAAATTACAAAATCTTTGGCTCGTCCATATTTTATGGCGAGTAAATAAAGGATTTCAAGCATACTTGTGAGATTCCAATTTAAGGTGAAACAAAACCTACCCGCCAACATGATTAAAATCGGAGAAGATGAAAGTTTTTGAAATGTCAAAACCACAAGCAATGATATCTTTAGCATTCTCCCGAGCAAGTCTCTTGCCCTCCTCTATGGTAAGGCTCTTCCATAACACCTTTTCATCATCAGTTAGTTGTATTACAAGAGGAACCTTAAAAGCATCTTGCAGATACCTACATGCCATTTTCAGCAATGTTAATACCAATTTGAATTTGCAACAGCAGAATTTAGACTGACAAGTTCCTTTTTAATAAATTCCAATACCTGCTTTAATAGATTTTCTCATACACAAAGCACTGAAAAATAAGAAGGCTTACTTAGTGAACATAAAGGGAATCAAATGTCCTAAATGCAAAGCTTCGGAAGATGGTCCTCTTCCAGTATACAAATAGAACTTGTCTCCCCTCTCGTACAAATCCAAAATGTCATTGAAGTCCCTGTACCCCAAAATTCGACAAAAGAAATAAATGAATTTCGAAATGAATATGATAAATGCCTTAGAAAAGAGAGATACCGGTGAGCAAAGAAGACTTCGCGACGGAGGAAGACATGGGCAGGACGAGAAGTGAGACGCTCGACGCGTTGAACAAAGGAGTCATCGAGCCTTTTGCAGCCGAACTTGTCGATGAGCTTCTGATAATCGATCTTACCTCCGTCTTTGGCCGCCACTTGCCATGGATTCACCACCTGCTCTTCTTCTTCTGCAGCTGCTGCTCCACCTTCTTTTTCCTCCTCTATCTTCTCCATTGACACTATCTTCCCGAATCACACGCGCGATTGCCGAATATATTCAGGCTCTCTAGTCTCTGGCGGTCCAGTGAGGGATGACCAAATGAGGAAAAATGGCTGGAGGTTAGTCCGAGGTGATCGATGTGTTTGTTTGGACGCAGGAGAGTTCAAGACTTTCTACTTCACTACCCCCAGTACAAGTGACATAGCAAATGCCAAATGGTGTTTGTAAACACCAAACAGCCTAACAGCTTTATAATTAAGTATAGTATTCTTTTTTTTTCATTATTATGTTTTTTTACAAAATTTGATTCTTTAGGTTATCAATCATAATTTCGTATTGGTGAGTGATTCGAAACCTAATTAGTAGGGATCTGATTCCGAATTAGTACCAAAAAACAGAATTTTTTTTTTATAGGACAGATGATTTGATACCCCACTCAATGTATTTAATATTGATTAATACTTATTAGCAGTGATGCTATATCAAATTAGTACAATAAAACATTATTGTGTTTTTTTTTATCGGACAGATCATTCGGTTCTACAATCAAGATATTAAATATTATTTACAAAATTTAGTTTAAATGATAAGAGATATTTTAATAATTGAAAGATTTTTGTAATATTAAAGATTTAAATTTGTAAAAAATATATTTATTGAGAGTGATAATAAAAAATGACAGGAATAGACTTCTATCCAAAAACATTATGAGCTTAGAAATATTCTTAAAAACTAAAAATATTCATCGTATTAATTCCTTTTAATTAAATCATATCTTTCAATTCAACATCAAATTCTATTTTAGTTCATAATAAGACAAATGATTCGATACCCTAATGTATTAAATATTAATTAATACTTCTTAGTAGTGATTTGATACCAAATTAGTACAATATAATATTAATTTGATTTGTTAGAAGACAGCTGATTTGATATTACAATCAAGATATTAAATATTATTTATTATTTATTATTTACAAAATATAGTTTAAATGATAAGGGATATTTTAATAATTGAAAGATTTATGTAATATTAAAAATTTAAATTTGTAAAAAAAATATTTATTAAAAGAGATAAAAAAAATTATGAGTGTAGAAATATTCTTTAAAAACTAAAAATATTCATTGTATTAATTCCTTTTAATTCAATCACATCCTTCAATTCAGCATCAAATTCTATTTTAGTTCATAACAAACTTTCACCCTTCAAAAGGTAACCAATAACAAACTTTCACCCTTCAATAGGTAACCAATAGCCCATAACAGATCTACTCCAACACTTCAATGTAATTATATGGCCTTTTTTTTTTAATGTAATTATATAGCCTTTTTTTTAAATGCTATCTGCATTGGATTCCTCTCCCTCTTGTTATTCTTCTTCTTATTCTTGTACTGGTATCGAATCACTCACCTTTTAATAAGTGTGATTACCCATATTCCATTCTTTTAACAAAGTTTAATATATTTAAGTAACATGACAATTGATTGTCAGTTAAAAATTAAAGTTAAAATCTTGATAAGTTGGACTTGTTCCACTTATCAATCTCAATCTCTTCCCTTAACGCAAAAGTATCATCTCTTTTTATTTTGAAAAAAAAATGATATCTATCAATTTTATTTTAAATATTTGTAATATTTCTTCTTAGTCTAACACTTCTAATATTTTAGATAAAAATTATAAAATTAAGATTTTTGTTGATCAAATATTTTAAAATTATTGAGCAATTTGATAATATTTTTAATTGAGAAAGAAATAAGAAAGAATAAGGGTGTCAAATAATTTTAGTACAAAACTGATAAAGAATAATAATTTTAAGACAAAATTGATCAAAAGATTAATATTTTAAGAATAATTAATTATATGTTTTTTATTAACTCATATAATAAAATATTTTAAATCAAATCGGCATTTTTCGTCTCAATTATAAAAAAAGTATTAGATTTGAAAACGACATTGCCAAATGTTTTGTAAATAAATTGATAAACATATAATATTTTAAAAATCGTAAATATTATTTGACCTTTTAGTTTTTAAATTAGATAAATGAAAAAAGTATTGAAACTTCGATATAAAATTTGTCCCTTTTTAATGTATTAAAATAAAGAGTTTTTACACTTTTTGATTTTGACCTGCATTCACTTTATCTCTATGGTTCAATTTATTACAATTAAATGTTTAATTTGCGTCTAAATTAACTCAAATAGAATAGGAAATATAATTAATAAAGTGACTAAGGATCAGCCAGGTGAATTAATAGATAATATAAAATTGTCTGCGTCTTGTATATATTTTTTCATAAATTAGCGAGAATTTAACTCAAGTTAATACTTGTTCTCCAAGGATTAGTTGGAAAAAGAAATAACAAATTGGCAATGTAATAATAAGGTAATGTGACTACATGGGAAGATACTCCAAATTATATTCTGGATACAAATGAGATTGGGTTTCATGAGTACCTCAAATGGGAGCAAGTTTTGCTTCCATGTTTGCATGGTGGAACAATCTCCATAACTAGAGCCATTTAAGAGCTGCAACCAATGTTGAAGAACAGATGAATAAAACTGCATACTCATAAAGTAACATATAGAAAATATTTGACTGCAACTCTTGATTCAGTATCTTAGGTCTACTCTGTTTTTTTCTATATGTTAACCTATATAAATGGCTTAATCTAATCACAATTTGCCCCAGTGGTTCTTAGAGTTACTATCAGTTACATGAAGTTGAAGCAGACTTTTTTGTTTACCAATTCACACTTAGCAGGCTCCCGAATACTCAAAGCACCAAGATTGATCCATTGAGGGAACTCCACCTTGGATGACCTATAGACGCAGAGTGTTAGTGCTTTTCTTCTAACAGCATAGTTATCCTGTCGAGCCAATACCAACATCATGACTAATTCTCGTTACACATTATGCATTCTTGCACAAAATCACTTCTTTTCCACACTTGTGGTCTGATCCAGGGGCTTTCAAAGCAGAGCGGCCTCTATGTAACTTCTTGCATTCCTTCACATTGTAAACTCACCGTAAGTGATTTTATTCACTACTTACAATGTAATTTTCTACAAGTTCTGTTGGAAACCGAGAGAGATATTGCTTACAGAACCCATGTGCCCTAACTGGCCACAGTTGTAACATGATGGTTCTCCCAGATCCATAACAGGAAAGTCAGCACAACAGAGATGACCAAATCTCTTGCACACGTAACACTGAATGTCCTACAAGAAATAATAGCCAAAACACCTGTTACTGAAAAAATAATGCCGAATGGTTACCTTTCTCATACATTTTCACGATAAGTTATAGGGAGGGAAGAAAACAATTAAGCCAAAAGAATAGAGACTAAATGAAACATTGTTGTTCTACAGACCTTAAGATCATCAGGAGAATTGTCCCTTGTACATGAAAACATACTATGCCCCGAATCCCCACATACTAGGCAAATATAAAAAGCTGGGGTGTCTTCTACAAATTTCTTTCGGCAATCTGTGCCGAGGTGGCCCTTTCTGCTGCAAACAAAGCAAACCTGCATTTGAAGAGATGTCAATCATATGTGGTATCTCATGCTGGTAATTTTTCTTTCAGTTTATCTTTTGGCTGAAAGAGAAACGTTTCCAAGAATTGAAAGGGACATTCTAGAAAGAGATTGTCACTAGAATAATGATGCTTTTCAGTCAGAATGATCAAAAGTTACATTGCATTCCCAGTAAAAGACCCAACACATTCATTGATTAATCGTAAAGTACTTAATAAACATTTAGATTGAATACAGAACAGCAAAGAGTGGAACGTGATTAAGCATATCATTGGACCTGCTTACAATGCTTCTGTCTATGCTCAAGACTCCCACAAATGAAGCACGGTTTCTTTCGCCTTTGAGTTGTGCAGTTTCTTACTTGATCAACTTCACCATAGTTCTGCCACGTATTGCCATTGTCACCTGGAGGATCAAAATACCTTGGCTTTCTCTGTTGCGACAAATAAGAAGACAGAACATATTAACTAATACCAGCATATCACAATTCTAAATGACAAATTAGATATGAAACTCACAAGAAGCATTCTTAGTACAATACTGTCTTCCATGTGAACCAATTCTCTTCCCATTGATGGCGTTTTCTTTGGGCATTCTTTTTTGCCAAGTTCTTCATATTCCTTTCTTTCTTCCATGTGAATCAATTTTGTTTCCATTGATATTGTTTCTAGACCTTCAACTGTGCTAGGCACCTCAGTTTCCTTTATCATATTGACCTAATATTGGACAAATGCAAACAAGATCCTTCAGAAAGCATGGTCATATTATTAATTATTTATTTTCCAAAGCCAGGATATACGGTGATTAAGTCAAGTGACTCAATGATTGCCATAAAGGGTTCAGCAGTAATTGATATGAAGAAAAATCATACGAGTATGTGAAGTTGCACTTCAGGAAATCCAGAAGCATTTTTTTTCCCATGGACATACAGTTCATGTTGCATATATGACGTAGAGAAAAAAAAATAGAATTTCTTATTCAACTACCTGCAGTTCATAGCTATCAAAATAAAAATGAAGGATAAAATCTTCAAAACCAATGCTTATACGGGTTGTTGAATAAAGATATCATCATATGATTCTGTTGCAGGTCTTTTCAATTTTGATAAAACTAAAAGTAACATTGTTAGTGGTAATCTAATTACATAGTGCTAGCTATTATTAGCAAAAATAATCTGCAAAGGCATCTTTGTCTAATTCTAATAATTCAGTGGGCTTATTGACTATTGTTCAGGGCAAAAGCAATTGACTCTAAGTGAATGAGGGAGCAATTGTATAGCCTAATCACAAAGTAAAAAATCCAAGCGTTTTTCAAAATCGTCTGCAAATGCTCCTCCTAGAATTCTACTCGTCATCTCATATCCATTTTTATTACCCTTCACACATCTTTTGCATATGCTGATATGACTTTGTTGAAACTACAAGGAGGGGTTCAACCAACGCAGATCTTTCACATCAGAGTGTAGTTACTTACTCTGGTTCAAGAATTAGACTGCATAAGGGAATGCTTGGATCGTGATTGGAGTCAATCTTATCTTCAGCACATATAAAACATACAATTATACGTATATAACTGCATTCATGAAATAATGCAGTTGAACCTACTAAGGTCCAGAAAGAGAATCCTACATGTGGCCCATCACATGCATTGGTAGACAAGCACTACAATATTTATTTTGATAGGATAGTAGAAGGGTCACAAGCTATCAGCAATTCAGTTCTTACAGCCAGATTCTGATCAATTTATAACGAAAACAGAAAAAAGCATTCCAAACCACCCGAAATCCCATCCATAAAAATATGATATAAGACATCCTATATATAACTCTTGTTTCAAAATGGAACATAAAATGGATATTGTCAAAACATTAACAGTCACATCACTTAAAATCCAGGAACTATTAGCTAACTGCAGACAGTAAACTTTCAGACCCCTAAACATGAAATTCATACTACTCAATTATCAGAATCCTAATTAATTTGGGTTACGAAAAAATTTAATAATTTTTTTCAAATTCAAGCCAAGAAGCAAAATGCATTACTGTTCATATATCCGAACTATATCAGTCATGCAATTGCGAACATTGAAACCAAAACTATGGGTATCAGCAACCTCAATCATCCATCAAAATGACATACTAAAAATTATTATTTTAATCTAAAGAGTCATAGAAATCAATGAAGTCAATTAAGAGAAAGGGTATCTATCATCCCCATTTAGTATTTACCTCAAGCATGTGATTGATTGTTTCACCTACTCCAGATATGCAAACGGCAGCTTCATTATGAACTCTGCTTGCGTTCATTTTGTTCCTTTTCTTCCTCCTCCTTCTCTTCCTCTTCCTGAAAGTCTCTGCTTCAATCGTATCTCTGAGATTCTCAAAACCAGTCAGATCTGATATCATTCTGTACTCATCAGCCTTTGTGCAGCAAATTCTCTGCTTCTCGTTGGTTGTCACTTCATCTTCGTTGCTTATCATCCAGTTTAGAGGATTCTCCATGATTGAACTCTTTTGGGTTCCACTTAGCTCAGTGTTGAACCTGTTCAGTCAGTGACCTTGAAAACTACGAAGAAGTTCAACACCAGATTATGGACGGGAGAACGACAATAACTCGGTTTGAGTGTTCTTTCTAATTTTATTGGATATTCCGGGATGGACTCTGGTGTTTTTAAAAATCTCATACAATAAGTTAGTTCAGTAAGGTAAACTTAATTATACATAAAATTTCTCATAAAAAATACATTTTCATGTTTAACACAACCCTTACACTAATGATTAATCAATAGCAGTGTACTTTCTTTATCTGCATAATATCACTATAAAAAACTAATTTTTTCAATTAAGATTATAAATAATGAACAATATTAATATTTTTGACTCGAAAAAGCTTGTCCGCAACACAAAATAGCTCTCTTATATTTTATAAATCTTTCTTTATCAATATTAAGTGATTTTATTTAATAAACCAACTAGCAGATTCACATTTTTATTTAATATAAGCTTTATAAACAGATAATAGAACAAATATTAATTCAAACACCAAATATTTTTTTCTCAAAAAAAAAAAATAATAATAATAATTAAATCGCTACATTAGACTCTTTTTCTTTATAGCTTTATGTTCATACCTTTTCTTATCAATGTCATTTAGTTAAACGTCTCTGCAAATAGAAAACAAAACAAAACATTACAAATTGAAAAGAAAAATCGATTATTTTATCTTTTTCTTAATATTATATCTATCCTTTGGTGGCTGTGTATTATGGATGACCAACTTTGAAAGATTAAACTCTCTTAAGACACCCCCTCTAATTAATTTATGTGGAAATAGGCAAACTTTTCGAAACCTCGACGAGGTTTACTTGTTTGTTCCCAATTAGCTCCAGCCAAATATTAGGAATGTAATAATCAAGAAAGAAACTAATTAAGCATTGGAGTAAGAAAAAACATAAGAATTTCAGGGCAGTTAAAAAATCAGAGGAGGCTGTAGATATCCCTTAAAGGGTGTGCCTTTAGGAGACCAGAGATCAATAAGCCTTATAAGTATCTTGGCCAAAATCCTTTCCTTGGTAGAGCGAGACTAAAAAAGTGCATGCCTAACTTTGACTTGACAAAAGAGGCGACCTTTGGATGCACCATTAATTTCTTCTCCCCCATTAAACTTCTTGCAACGACTAACAATTTTGTATCATCATCGTGGTCGTCATCATCATCGTCATATATAAAAAGTAAATAGATACCATAAGCTTCATGCATCTACAAGCAAAACTTTTCTCGTTGAAGAAACAATGAAGCTAATTAGAAAGTTGTTTCAATTTCCATATGCTTTCTTCTTTTCCATTTTGTCTTTAGTAGCTCTCCTTAATAACTCATTGGCAGTGGAGAGGTCGACTTATATAGTCCATATGGACAGGGCTTTCATGCCTGAGGATTTCACCAGCCATCATCACTGGTATTTATCCACAATTAATTGTCTTAGCCCCACAAATCTGCCATCATCATCATATGACAGTCCATCCCTAGTGTACTCTTATAATGATGCTCTTCATGGCTTCAGTGCTGTTCTGTCCCAAGATGAATTACAAAGTCTAAAACAAAACCCGGGTTTCATCTCAGCTCATAGTGACAGAAGAGTCACACTTGACAACACCCAAAGTTATGGATTCCTGTCGCTTAATCCTTCCCATGGTCTATGGCCTGCTTCTAATTATGGTGAAAATACCATAATTGGCGTTGTTGATTCCGGGGTATGGCCAGAGAGCGAAAGCTTCAAAGATTATGGTATAGCCACCAAAATCCCAGCTCATTGGAAGGGAAAATGTGACGGTGGACATGACTTTGATCCCTCCCTGTGTAACTCCAAACTCATAGGTGCCAGATATTTCGATAAAGGTGTAACTGCTAGTACACCTGATGTTAACATTAGCACGCCTTCTGCTAGGGACGCTATGGGTCATGGAACTCACACTTCATCCACAGCAGCTGGCAACTATGCAACTGATGTATCTTATTTTGGCTATGCTAAAGGAACAGCCAGAGGAATGGCACCGCGTGCTAGGTTGGCCGTGTATAAGGTAACTTGGCCAGAAGGGCAATTTGGCTCTGACGTTCTTGCTGGTATGGATCAAGCTATTGCCGATGGTGTTGACGTGATTTCAATCTCAATGGGTTTCGATCGAGTACCATTATATGAGGATCCTGTAGCCATAGCCTCCTTTTCTGCTATGGAGAAGGGTGTGGTAGTGTCATCTTCAGCAGGAAATGAAGGTCCAAAATTTGGGAGCTTACACAATAGCATCCCATGGGTCTTGACTGTCGCAGCAAGCAATACAGGGCGTACTTTTGCTGGAACATTGACTCTTGGAAATGGGCATAGCATCGTTGGATGGTCCCTGTTCCCAGCAAGGGCCTTGGTAGAAAACTTTCCACTAATATATAATAAGACCTTGTCTGCCTGCAACTCTTCAGTATCCTTATCAAGAGCCACAACTGGTATCATCATATGTGATGCCAGCAAATCTGTTAATGAGCAAATTGATCATGTTTCAACAGCTCAAGTGTATGGAGCTATATTTATCTCCAGCGATCCCAAATTGTTTGAGATGGGAAGTATGACATGTCCTGGTGTGGTGATAAGTCCAAGAGATGCAAAGGCTGTAATTAAATATGCAAAGACGAGTGATATCCCTACGGCCACTATGGAATTTCAACAGACATTTGTTGGGACGAAACCTGCACCCACTGTGGCTACCTACAGTTCAAGAGGTCCTTCATGAAGCTATCCACAAATTTTGAAGCCAGATGTAATGGCACCCGGAACAATGATATTGGCTGCTTGGATACCGGATAACCCTGTGGCTCAAATTGGCACAAATGTCTTCCTGGCCAATGACTACAATATCCTGTCTGGTACATCCATGGCTTGTCCTCATGCTTCTGGTGTTGTTGCCCTTCTGAAAGAGGCACACCCAGAATGGAGTCCTGCTGCTATTAGGTCAGCATTGGTAACTACAGCTGACCCATTAGATAATACTAAAAATCCAATTCAATAAAACGGATATCTTCAACCTGCTACACCTCTAGCCATGGGAGCTGGGCAGATTGATCCTAATCGAGCACTTGATCCAGGTTTGATTTATGATGCAACCCCACAAGACTACGTCAATTTCTTATGTGCCATGATATTCACCCCCAAACAGAGAATAGCTATTACTAGATCAAAATCCTATAATTGCTCAAACCCATCTCATGACCGCAATTACCCATCATTTATTGCGCTTTACAATAACACAACAACATCAATGGTGAAGAAATTTCAAAGGACTGTAACTAATGTTGGAGATGGTGCAGCCACCTATACAGCAAAGGTTCCAATGGGTTCTGGGGTCACAGTGTCACCCAGTGAGCTGGTTTTTAAGAGAAAATATGAGAAACAGAGCTTTACACTCACTTTGAAGTATGGATGGGATAAGAAGAATATTGTTTCATCTGGTGAACTTGTATGGGTTGAAGAGAAAGGGTTCCACACTGTTAGGAGTCCCATTGTACTATCACCATTAGACATTTTTTGAGTGTCGGCAATGTTGGTAATTTATTTAAGGTTCAATTAAACGAGGAAGCATGAATAATGTTGAAAACTGTTTGGGGAGTCTTAAGAGTGGTGAGAATCTGATGGCTCATGGCTCATGGCTGTCACTTCTAAGATAGAAGAAGAAAGAAGACAAGAGCATTTTTTTAGTTTTTTCAATTCAATTCTCTTCTTCTTGTTACACTTCGGTGCTTTAATTATAGCTATTGAAGATTACAAATTCTTGGATGGACATGATCTATGGTAGACTACTTTCATAAGTTTCTTGTGGGTTTACCCATTGACAGTAATCTACCATAAATCATGTCCACCTAAGAATTTTCAATTGAAGATTGAACTCCTATTTAGAAAGTAATCTAAGAAATGTGATTATGTGAATCAAAATGATAGATCATAAAAATAAAATACTAACAAAATGGTGTTAGAATATATATGTTAATTAAAGATCTTTATGTCCATTTTGAATTTTTAGATGATTTGGTAATTTACCGATGGTAAAAAACTGTTTTTTTCTTATTAACTATATTGATATGAATTACAATAGCCATGACCTTGAAACATGCCAAAACTCAAAACTTGCAAATGTAAACCAATTTCATAATGGATTTGAGCCAAATAGTTGAGTACGACAAGCGTCACAATTTTATGTTATTTTGGTCTTAATTGTATCACAAATTTGAGTATGCTAAACTAGTTAAGATTACGTAGCAAAGTTTTCTAAGTAACTTGAATATGCTGCCTCGTGGCATACACATATTTCGAGTTCTACATGATTATGTTAGTCAATCAGAGCTGGTTGCTTCCTGTTAGCTTTGGTCTCTGGATCTTTGGCCTGTGAATTTGATGCGTGAAGAACTTGAGAAGTCTCTTTACTCACTGTTGAAGTCTTTGACCTCTGACTATGATGTAAGGCCAACATCTGCTTCTCAATAGCTTAAAGATAAAGCTTTCTATAAAATTCTCTCTCTGTAGGTTGAAAAAATTATAAATTGACCTCTGGTTGGAAAGAATGTAATGTCATAATGTGCTTATTTGAACAGTTTTGCATTTGCAGTTGATGAAACTGAAGAAAAGTCCAGTTAGAAAGGTCTAAAAATCTTCTTTCCTGTTGAAATCCTTGAAATTTCTACACCGTCGTAGGCGTTTTCAAACAGCAAAAGCCTTAGTCATCTTCAACTTTTTGAAACAAAATCAGGCAAACCCATTCAAAGACTCGAGAAACCCACTATTCCAAAATCTTAAGTCTTCTTCTGTAAAGAAAAGTAAGCAAAACTCATCTCTAAGCTTTCAGAAGTTACTCATGGAGCTCCCATCTCTCTCCATCCTCTCTACAGTTTTGTTATTATGCCTTTCCTTCCCATCATTGCTCGGCCAACAAGCATACCTTAACGGCACACAGCTAGATTGCTCAGCCAACCCTTCAGTTTCAAAAGGTTACCTCTGCAATGGCCCTAAAAAGTCCTGCAGGTCCTTCTTAACCTTCATGTCCCAAGCACCCTACAATACCTCAGTAAGCATTGCCTATCTTCTTGGCTCTGAAGCCTCTAGCATATCCTCAATCAATAACATCTCAAACAGCCGTGATAATATTCCTACCAACAAGTCAATTATAGTTCCAATTTCTTGTTCATGTTCTGGTAATATCTACCAGCATTATACTCCTTACACAGTCAAGAAAACCGACACATATTACCTAATTGTAAAAGACATATACCAAAGCTTGGCCACTTGCCAGGCAGTGATGGGTCAAAATTATTACTCCAGTGTAAATATTCCGGTGGGCGCAGAGCTGTCGATACCGGTGCTATGTGCTTGTCCTAGTGGGAATCAGACAGTGAATGGGGTGACCTCCTTGCTGGTTTACATGGTCAAGAAGGGTGATACAGTTAAATCAATTGGAGAGGCTTTTGGTGTCGATGAACAGAGCATTTGGGAAGCAAATCATTTGTCTCCAGACAGTGAAATTTATGATTTTTCTCCCATATTAGTTCCCCTCAAAGGCAAGAGTTGCAGAGAGAATCCAAGTAGTTTCTTTTGCGACTGTCCCAATGGCTCCCCTGCGGGTGGAACTTTAGCAGGACTAGATTGCAGACCTGATGGAAAAAAGTTTCCCGTCAATTTGGTTATTGCATTAGGTAAGTATGCTTTCTCATATATCCCTCCTAGTTCAGAAAGAAAAGGATGCAACAATTTCCACTAATGTTGGCTTCACATCAATTTGAATCAAGATTTTTGTTCATTTATATATTGCAGGTGTTGGCAATGGCATGGGATTTTTGTGCCTATTTCTCTTAGCTTACAAGTTATTTCATTGTCTAAAGCAAAAGCGACAAAAAAATCATAAGGAAAAATTGTTTAGACAAAATGGTGGGTTCTTGTTAAAAGAAAAATTCTCATCTTATGGAAATGGAGGCAAAGAAAAGATTTTTACTGCGGAGGAGCTGCAAAGAGCAACAGACAACTATAACCAGAGTAGATTTCTGGGTCAGGGTGGCTATGGCAGAGTTTATAAAGGTATGTTACCAGATGGTAGCATAGTTGCAGTTAAGAGGTCAAAAGAAATTGACAGACACCAGATTGAGCAATTCATTAATGAAGTTGTCATTTTATCACACATCAACCATAGGAACGTAGTGAAACTCTTGGGATGTTGTTTGGAGTCTGAAGTTCCATTATTAGTATATGAATTCATTCCTAATGGTACCCTTTCCCACCATATCCATGCCCAAGCATTTAAATCATCACTTTCGTGGGAAACCCGTCTTAGAATTGCATGTGAGGTCGCTGGAGCAGTTGCATATATGCATTCTGCAGCTTCAATACCCATATTCCATAGAGATATCAAATCTTCCAACATAATCCTTGACGACAAGTACAGTGCAAAAGTGACTGATTTTGGAACTTCAAGATCAGTTCCAGTTGATAAGACTCACTTAACCACAGCAGTACAAGGAACATTTGGATACATGGATCCTGAGTACTTCCAATCTAGTCAGTTTACAGATAAAAGTGATGTCTATAGCTTTGGTGTTGTTCTTGTAGAACTCCTAACTGGAAGAAAACCAATTTCCTTCACTAAAAATGAGGGTCTAAATCTAGTAGCAGAGTTCATTTCATTGACAAAGGAGAATCAACTTATTCAGATTTTAGATTCCAGAGTTGCTGCAGAAGCTAAGAAAGATGATATCCAAGCTATTGCAAATCTTGCAGTGAGATGTTTGAGATTGAATGGTAAAAAGAGGCCTACTATGAAAGAGGTATCAGCGGAGCTAGAAGCATTCAGAAAAGAGCAAAGCTGCTTGAATATCTACCAAGATTCAGGGTTACCAAGGGATGAAGTACTATCAAATAGCCATACTGTTCCTGAAACCATACCAGAATCAACAGAAGAAACCATTTTGCTTTCTTTGCAAATGGAGTCTACATCAATCTAGGAACGTTGATTGAGATAGAAATCTTTTCTACGAAGATTCAGTTTCTTAGCTTTGCAGTACGTATAGGATTGTTTTTCTTCTAATTACCAGCTACTCAAGAGCCCGAACCCCTCAAAATTATTTTTTTAAAGGATTGTAGCAGTATTTGTTTCCTTTTGATTGTTTTTAGAAACTCAAAAGTTGTCGTTTGGAATACATACAAAACATTCCGAGTAAACAAGTCTCTGACTGCTTCAAACTGTATCTTCATTAATATAAACTAACAAGAAAAAAAAGTCTAAAAAGTTTGATCTTATAGGGTGGTGGAAATGAATTCATAAAGAAATAAAAGGAAGATTGTTTGTCAAGTCATTCCATTAATCCATTTCTTGAGAGTTTTTTCCTTCTAGATATTGCAAGGTTTTTGTGTATATATTTTTCACAATCATACGTGTTTTATATCGAGACTCCTTGCGGTCAAGCTTTACTTGAATGGCATTCTAACTAAACTAACCAACTTTCACTAGCCACAAGTCCACAACACCATGCACCCTCATATCGGACAGTTCCAGTTAAATTTGGATTTTGGAAGGAGTAAGCGATTCTACAAAGATCATACACAGAATGGATCCATAATTCAGTACATCTTCACATTTACAGATTGGGAAACTATAAAATTGAACACCATTCACACGCACACAAATCTTCTACAGCTTCCCCAGTTATTGAATGCATATACCTCCTTCAAAGCTATGCCTTAGCAGTATGATCATCTGATATGGTCTCTTCAGAAGATGCATCACTGTCGATAATAATCAAGTCACGTGGTTTATTAACAGTACACCTGGAAGGTTTACTCATTTTCACTACCCCATGTTTTATGCCATACTGGTAGCTTGAATATTGCGGACTGTTTGACATCTGTGGCTCATTTCTCTTCAAACCACTAAACCTACTTCGTGATGTGAAGCATGACTCGTGGGGATCAAAACACTGTCCTGCAACAAGTGAAGTCCCTGAATGAGAAGCTGTTGAAACAACCGAAGAAAGATTTGACACGTCTGGTTTTAAATGAGGATCATTAACTGCTGCTTTCAGCCAGTGAGGCAAATTATCTTTTCCTGCTAATCCATTTAAGGGATCGTCACTTGTTAAAGAGTTTCTCAAGCTTCCCAGGTAATCAAATGACTCCCGGTCATACTTTTCTATCTTACTGTCAAAAGAGGCTTGCCTTGAGCGACTAGTTGACTGCTGGACATGTTCACTGCCATTGCTCTGGCTGTAGTTTGACCTTACGTGAGGTATTCTCAAGACGTTACTCTCCCTGTGAGCATATACATCACCAAGGGACAGCTGGATCTCTTCCCCCATATTGCCTCTCCATGTTCCTGCTTTAGGACCCAAGAAACAACCCCGGCAATCCAAAGATGCACTCTCTGCTTTTGAATACTTCCTTTGTGAAACACACATGCCATTCAAAAGCTTAAATTGTTCCTCCTCCCACTGCTCAGCTAGGTCACTTGCCACCCTCCAGGGTGAAAAGCGCAATCTTGGATCCCTTAGTATGGCATCCCAATTGTCCCGGCTATGTCTCCTCACACCAATCCAGAGAGAATCCAACTCCTCTTCAGACCAAATAGTAGCATATGGCTTGAACTTTTCTTGAGAACTGCCTCTATTATGCAAAGCTCTTGCTCTGCTTACAATGTTGTCAAGCATCTGTTGGTGTCTAGGCAGCAGTGATCCCTGGTTCAATGAAGGTTTGAACAATCCATCCCGGAGAAATTCTCCGGTTTCAGTAGCAGAATTTGACAAAGGGAAAGTGGACAAGCAGGTACTAGAATCACAGCCTCCGGTTTTTAGCTCCATTGGTAAAGATAAGTCCAAAAACAGAGAACTGCTTGATATCTGTTTGGATCGAGATTTTTCGATTTGCAATTGAAGATTCTTCCTTTCATCCAAAGTTAAGCAATCAGTTGACTCCGGTTGTGCAATTCTTAAGAAAATAATATCACTAGTCTTATCTTCTGAAATAAGCTGGATAACTCAAAATAACAAAAAATTGTGTTTCAGCAACAGGCAGCAATATGTCTGTAGTTATAATTGTGCTTCAAGACATTATGCTAGTGCAATAATAAAACAGTGCTCAAGAGGATGAATGCAAATTTTTTGGGATGCAACACCATGCAGCATGAACTTTTTTCTACTTCTTCTTCAATTCTTTTCCCTTTTGGGAATATAAAATTGACAGAAAACACAATGGAATTATGTTTGTCAGTGAAGTTGGAGTAAAAGAACATCAATTTAAATATACCTGTGCATGATGGCAGGAAGGAGATTCCCTAATTCTGTCATTTGTAGAATTTAATAAGTCTGTTTGAGAAACTTGATTGGCAGTGGCATAACTACTGCTTGTAGAGTCCAGGGAGTAAGAGTGAGTTTTGATCGCAGTATGAATTGGATCTTTATAAGTACCCAAATCCAAACCAACACTGCACTCTGCTGTACCGCATGAGTCTGCTGCATTACTTCTTAATCAAACGAAAATGCATGGATAATCTATATATGAAAGCTTCCATGAGAAATATCCACTGAAATAGCAAGTTCATGGTTCAGCAGATATGATGATACTAGGATTTTGTATTTACGAATGTTAAGTAACAAATCATACCAGCAGGAGTAATAGACAGGTCCAGCTGTGGTGAAAGTCCTTCTTTGATCACTTTCACATTATCACTCAGAAAATTTTGTGAGGCATCTCTGATGCAGCACTGGGACTTCACTGGTTCTCTATCTGAAGTTATGGCAGCAGAGAGAGAGTCTGTAACATAAACATTTAAAGAGGTACCTGAGCATTTAATAGGTTGAGCCTTGGAAACCTTGTCCAAATGACAAGTCTGGCCTTGTACTTCTCCAGCGACAGGTGATACATCCTTATTTCTTCTGTCAAGCTGTTGTTCCTTCTCGCATACATAACTGTAGAATGTAACACTAAAATAATCACAAGATTTTATAATTAATGATTTTCTAAATGAATCTCTTGTTTAGTTTAGAATACTTGGTGTCAGAAGCAGATCCATCACAAATGTATGTAGAGTCAGCAGGTTTCATCTGCCACAAATCAATATAAAAGTTGGTTCATATCAGGCATAAGAAAACATCAAACAGATCAACTCCTATTACCAAAATATGTACAAGTTTACAGTTTCAGCATCAAGATCTACTCCATCACACTTTCACTTTCATCAGTAAAATACTGACTATAAGCAGAGGCAATATGAATTATGTTCAGTTTCCACGCTAGTATTGATAAGTAACATATTGAGTATAAGTGCCAGAACTATGAAAATATGTTTTCATGCTAACATTGAATGTTGCACGGGAAGATAAACAGCAGCCAACAGAACTCTTTTTATCTTTTCTCCAATATGACCAAATTTATTCAAATTTGAAGTTAAATAACTTGACTTGTTTTTCTCTTTATAAACCAACTTTCTTATTACGATTTCCCAGTCACACTGCCTGTCATTTCCCAAGAGACTCAACTGCTTTTCAAGTTTACACTTTTCTTTCTCTTGACCAAATTCACCTCATAACTCCTTGAAAAAGAAAAAGGAAATTATCAAACACTTATGAAGGAGAAAAAGGAGGGACATCCAACATAACCTCCTAGAAGGAACTCTCAACCTAATAATGAACTACTTTAGACTGCCACTTCATCAGCATAGAGAGTGTAAAAATCATAATTTCAGCATAATTAAAAGATCATTTTAATCAATCCCTGAATGGCTAATCGTATATCTGGAACTGCTACAGAAGCAGTAAGAGGATATTGAAGTCCCCAACAAGCATAGCAAAAGGAAACAGGAAGCGTCCAATACACCAGAAGCAAAGAGAGGCAATAGGACCTGTCATACTTTCTCATTACTTTTTTTCTTTTATCATCTTTCATTATTGTCTGAAAAAAAAAAAAACCTTTAAGACACCAAGTGTTTGCAAGCCAAGTATACCCAAAACCGTCAGCCAAATAATTGTTTTTTACTTTTGTAGCTTGGAATAAATTTCATGGTTTTCAAACAGCACGGTCATTGGATAGTAAGAGGTAGAATCGGTTAATATAACTCACATTAACATACCTCTTCACTGAGTAAAGAGGTATGTGAGTCATATTAGCCAGCAACAATCAGAATATATTTCAGGTGACTAGTAAAGAATCCTTCCAGAATGTGAAAAGAGGGCATACTTTATCGTGAGTTTGGTTAGATGGTTGCCCTCTTTCCAAAAGCTCCCTTGATTGCTCAAAACTTGCTAGATGATCTACAGAGAAGTCCCTGAAAGATGTTTCCTCTCGTGAACCAGCATTATCATTTGCATAATTACTCCACTTGGTTAGCAATGAACAGTTTTCCTCCTCAAGTAATAAGTTTCCCTGTGTCACGACCCCATCCATATGCTTTTTCCTTTTATACCTTCGACTGAAAGTAATTAATGGCGAGGTGAACTTGGTTTGCACATTTGATCCACCACATACGGTTATGAAGCCATCTTTGAGGAGTGGATCGTTTATTTCAATAGTTGACCTTTTTAAGGCAGTGCAACTCTCAGCACATGCAGATCTGAACTTTGAACTGTCATCATCATATGCAATGCCAAAGTTTTCTCTTGAACAGGAATCTATCTGAGGGTCAGTCAAGTTCTGTAGATATGTTTCTGCTGAAGTTAAGTCAGCAGCCTCCTTCATAGAGGTATCCTCACCTGGACTCTTTTCTAGAAGTGACTTTTGAGCAATGTCTGACATTTTTGCCAATTCAAAATATTCAAGGTGTTCCTTTGTCTTTGGTCTGCTTGGCTTTTGGACTGGAAGAGATGCTGAAGAACCTTGTTGCTTCATACAACCACAGCATAACCTTCTTTGATGACAAACATGCTTTGAGAAAAAGAGAGATGAAGAGGGGGGATGGAAAGATTAGCATACGATTGTCCATCTTTCAACCAAACAGACAAAATAAGAAGAAAAAATAGAGAATCCAACTGAGACTGCTTTCGCTTTCGATATATACCTTAAGGGTCTTGTCTAGGCATTGAAGATGATATGCTTGATGGCAATCATCACAATGCATCAAATTTCCATGAGTACCACATATAACACATGTGTGGGAAACCTGCGAGAAAATTGGCCAGAATGGACCATCAACTTGGAAAGGAAATTAAATAATTTTTTTTTTCTTTCTTGGCAAAATTATTGAGCATAAGTTCAGCGAATATTCATCAAAAAATCTATCAACGAGCTACATCCCCATAACACTAAAATAAATTACAAAATATAAGTATATAATGCCGAAAGAGTTTCTAAGGAGCTACATCCCCCATACCACTAAAATAGATTACCAATAGTAAGTACCTAATGCCAAAAAGGTCCAAAGTTTATGAATGGAAAACCTATTGGATCAATTTGATGTTTAGTTTTGAGTCTTTATTTCCTATTCTTTTTCAGATTCCTTATCTTTAAACTTTAACTCTTTTCTCTTATTGTTTCGAAATAATATTTCTTTTTAATATGGGAAAATCCAAGTTATCACATCGAGCTAAATATGGAACATTCTCTGGACTTGTATAAAAAATAGAGAAAAGTACAAGAGAGCTAAAATGAGAAATATAAAATGGTTCTCAATGATAACTTTGGAGTCCAGGCAAAGCTTCTCCGACAACCTCTTTAGTCGCTTACTTCATTCTGTTAGAAGCAATAAAACAGTTATTGTGAATGGCCAACCAATTAAGTTGGGTTGAGCATAGTTCCAACTACTAATGAAATTTCTTGGTCACATTAGACCTTTATTGTTGGGACCATTTGCATAATATATGCTTGAGGACAACAGATTGACATTTACAGCATCCAGTTGAAAATGGTGTACTTACAAAATTATATACCAAGTTCCATATCACATGAACGAAGTAGTCATGGAATTTCTCGTCCTGGTTCTTCCTTTCTAAACTCCCTCGTATAAGTTTTACCCTTTCTAAATAATTCTTTACTTCAGGATTCTTACACGCACCTTTATTTTCAGCTTTTTGATCTCATCATCATCTTTGGCAAATGAGATGTTTGATTTCCTAGTTATCAATGTGGCAACAGAATGTGTCCTGTTGTAGTTTAGGGCTCCATGGTGTTGGTTAGATTTCTTCTGTTTTTCACATTCCTATAGTTGGTACTTGATACTGTCCTTTTCATTCTACCTCATTATCCTGTCAATTTGAAAGGTAATAACTCCAACAAAGAGGGTTCTGTTTGTTCTCCATACTCATCACACAACAAAAGCTCTTCAAAAATCTATTTTCACTCTTCAGTTGTAAATTAAAAACTTAATGAAAACATCTATCCTTAGTAGTTAAAGAACCTAAATGATGCCTTATTTCATATACTAGGCACTGTTTGTATTTAGAGGTGCACTATTGCTATGCATTAATGCATGTTATAAATGGGAATACAAAAAAAGTATGGCCTTTCCTTTATTAATTTTATTTTAGCTAACAGCTTAGTCTAAGCCAATAGCAAGCAAACAGAACAAGACAAACCATTCTATAACTTTAAGATAATTATGAAAAACACAAATTATAAAAACATACTTACACAAAGGCAAGTGTAGACACGAATTTGCAAACACAGTCACCCAAACACATAAAGAGAGAGTGGGAATCTCACCATTGATTTTGCCTTAATTCCCAATTTCTGCTCAACAGACAAAGCTTTATATTTATCTTCTGTGGCATAAAGAGGATCTTCAGAAGACAACTTTTCACACCAATTCCCATCAGGAGAACAATTTCTTAGCGATGAGCGCTTTCGTTTGTACGTTAGAAACACTTTGCTCCCAAACATTTACACTTGCACAAAGAATTCTGAATTACAGAATTCTAGGCTTAGAGATACTAAAATTGATTGAGAAAATCAATTGAGGTCACCAATAAACACTTATGCTGAAAAACACTTCATCTGTAAAAAGAATAAGCTGCGGCAACATCAATAAGAACGTAAATTAAAGGCCAACGAGTTACTGAGACAATTCAATAAATGACAAAAGCAACAGATGCAGAGGAAAAAAGACACTGGAACATCACAATATAGTGCCAAGACAGAGCACTGGTGCAGTCATTAATCAATGGGTAAAAGAAAATGAATTACCAGGTCTGAACTGGTAACAATTAGATGTAGGGATTCAGTAATCAAAGTGACAATTGATCCAATATTTCTCACTGGAAACATACCTTTTAAAACTTCAAGGGTCTGACGAGAAATTTATTCAATTTAAATTGATTTCTAGTTTAGATCCTTCAAATACCCATGGATGGAAAATTTAGTCAACATGTAACCCAACAACATTTTCTCAAAATTGAAACTTTAGCTATACAGATGCTTTTGTAAATGTTGTCACTCAAGCTCTTCTCTTTTCGCATTAGAAGAAAAGATCAAAAGGGTTTGTCTACTAATTGTGTCTTCTTAAATCATCATCCACTCAAACAAAGCAAGAAACGAGGAAAATTCACCAAGTTTTGACTTAAAAGTTCTATCTGTTTCAGACATCAATTCCACCCCCAAAAGAAAAAGAAGAAGAAGAAAAACGCAAAAAGGAAACATTTTCCTTACAACTAAACCTAACAAGACAATGGCTTCAGTTCTTCTGGGTTTCTTGAGTTTCAGCTCTTTCATCAGCCTTTTTTTCTAAGCAAGCAATAATTTTTATTATCCTAATCGGCCGGCCCAGTTGAAAAAAAAAAAAAACTTTCTAGTGCAAGATAAACTATCAGAAAACTACGAATAAACATACATGTAATTCAAAAAGTAGCAAACTGATAACAGTATAATAATGGATGATTAAACCAGTTACCGTTAGGAAATGAAAGGAAGCCGTAGCATGCGCCGCCGGTGAAGCTCTGTTTCCGTTCTCTGCAACTGAAAATGTAGGAGCCTTTTGTCTGTAAGTCTTTGCTGTTACTACCAGTCTAAGAGAGTAGGCATTTATTAAGAGGGAGATGAGAAGTGAGAAGGAGCGAGTGACAGAAACGCCTAAATATTTGCGTTAGCATCTCTTCCTTTCTTCCTTCGTCGTTGTCAGTTGTCAGCGAACAATGGCTCTGGCCCTGCCTCTAGAAGGCCCACAAGGCCACACTCCAATCTCTCTCACTCTCTCTCTCTCTTCTCTCTTCCCTCTTCTCTCTGTCGTACTTTCAGTCTCAGAGGACTAAGTCTTACTTCGCACGTGTCGAGCGCCTGTGACTTGTGTATTCTGTTTTGTTTAATGATTTATTCGTTTACTGACTACTCCTTAAATTGTTTATTTTTTTTTTTAAAATGTGCAGGCTGACTAATTTGTAAGAGTTGTGTCATGTGCATAGCACGTGTAAATATCCAAATACGTTGGTTGTGTACGTACGGGCATATGGAACTTCGTTCGCGGGTAATAATAGCGGTTTTATGGTTTGTTCACCCAGACGTGTCTTAACGGCCCTATTAACTCTCCACGTAGCCAAACAAACAGCTCTGCGTCTCTCGCGCTTTCCGTCCATGTTTCTCTCCGTTGTTTCCTTTCCGTTCTTCTCTTTTGCTTTTTCCCGGAAATTAAAATGAAAGAATAGAAAAAGGAAAAAGAAAATCCCAGACGCATCTGAAATATACCTTACCCAACACACGCTACTACTCTTTTTTCCATTATGATACAAAATTACAAATAGTATTTGGAGTTCTCACTCTCGTCCGTTTCATGTTTCCAAGTCTGAATCGAAAAACTCATACTATCATCTTCCTTTTTTGGTTGGTGCCTGTGGATCAATGGCGGATTTTCTGGACAGGAGTCGTAGTGTGAGTTTGTCTGATTGTTCTAGCGATTTTTCCGTGTATTTCGAAGCTGAGAGTGGCGGCAATGATGGCAATGCCATTGGCAGTTCCAGTACTTCTTCAGGTCTGTTGTTTGCTGGCTCTCTTTGCTTAATTTTCTATGAATACTGTAATATCTTTTCTTAAAACTATTTTTCCGAAAGTATAAATTAAGCAAAATTCTGTCTGTAAGAAGTTGAAACTTGCTCCGAGGTTCTCTTCCAGTTTTGTGGGCGTTAAATTTGAATAGCAAATGCAAAACCTCAACTGTAGTCTGTCCTCATAGATAGGCTAATTGTAGGGTTTGGTTAGGAACATCATATTACTGTGTGGTTATTCATTTTTGGTTAACTAGTTGCAGTAAGTGGTTATGCAAATCAGAGATTGTGAAAGTATGAAGTGTGTTTCAGTTGTCTGGTTATTAATTTGGTATATACAAGTATGTATTTATTGTGAACCTTTGTGATTTTGCCAGCTTTGTTGATTAGCATTACATATGCGTGTCATTCCTTTGCTCAAGCATCCTGGCTCATGTTAAGAGTCTTCACTCTTCCCTCTCTATTAGAAATGACTTTATTTCTTCTTCTTTTTTGTGCACGTCTTTTGTCACCCCACCCGTCTTGGTTGTGCTTTTGATCATCTTCACTTTTACCTACATCTATTTTGTGGTGCATGTGGCGTTAATAATATAGGAAAGAAGAGGGAATAGAGGATTTTATTGATCAAATTCACTATTCCTGTTTATTCCATATGGATTATAGCATCCGTCCATTTTTATACTTCTGATGTCTAAGAGTTGCTTTTACCGTTATTGACTACTTATTTTATTTCTGATTTGGCTCTCTGCTCAGGACATAATGACAGAAATTTACCAGGAGGGGACACACAGGTGGAATCACCCATGGCTGGGAAATCAGATATGAGTGCAAAACAGCTTAAAAAGGCTGGAAAAGTCAGCAAGAAACAAAAATTCAGTGCTCTGACATCCAAATTCTTTGATGATAAAATTCCTTTCAAGAAAAAGGTTATACACAATTGCACATTATAATTTCTTTTGGACTTGCTACTTTCTTCCTTTATTTAATACCAAAATAATTAGTGGCTTACATACTGAATCTACATAAAAATTACAACATTCATTTTTCACGTGGAGAGTGCATGTTTTTCATTCAACTGAAATTATTTGTTTCATTAAATAGGACCTAGAAAGTTCAAATGGCCTACCTTCATGGTTCATAGTATCGTTTTGAGTTCGTGCAACAGGCCTTCGCTCAAATTTTGAATGGAATTGGTGGTGGAAAAAACCTTCTACTTGTGCTTAGCTCTTTTAGAATACATGTTTGACTATCTACCACAGGGATTAAAAAGAAACGAGAAAGAAGAAAAATCATTTTGCTATTGTTCTTCTTTTGAAATTTCTTGTAATATAAGTGTTAGGGTATATTTAGTATTAAATTATGTTGGGTGTCAAGTCCCACATTGTTTAGATAAGTAAGTCTTATGTAATTGCTCTATTATAAATTTAAGGTCTTAGTGTAGTCTTGAAATAATCCAAGCTACTACTATTTCTTTCTCTATATTTATTTTACAATAAGAAAATTCTAATTTTATGCTTCAGTGAATTTTTAAAACATTTTCTATAACCCTCCTTTGCAGAAAGTGGCTTAATCAAAATGGTAATCACATGGTATACTTGAACTGTAAATCAAATTGTAATTTTGATATGATTATCACTATGTTAAAATTTTATGTTTGGTTCATTTTGCATCTCTTCCTTGTGCTTCACTGTACCTTGTAGTATATTGTTCTTAGAAGTGATGATAACCTTTAATTTCTACTCTGATGCTTTAACTTCTGTCCATACTTAAACTGCAATCCTCAAAAATTGTTTGAAATGCTGCAGCTCAAATGGCTAAAACGAGTTGACATGGTTAAAGATGATGGCACTGTTGAGTTGGAAATCCCCGGAGACATTAAGCCACAGTGTCTTGATTTTGAAACTGGCATTGTTTACAATGAAGAACCGTTTGAGGCAACAGATCCTCAAGATATTCCACCACTGCAAATTGTAATGCTTATTGTTGGAACACGTGGAGATGTACAGCCATTTGTTGCCATTGGGAAACGCTTGCAGGTTACATTCGTTTTCTGTTTCATAACTTCTAGTCTTTAGTTCATAAAATACAATGGAATAGGTGATTCTTGGGATGTTTTCTGTACCTGATTTCTCCTTGGTTAGGGTAAATTGTCAATTTAAAACTCCCAATGTTTTTTCTTTTTGATAGAAAAAGAAATTTCATTGAGGAAGAAAATAGTACAGGAGAGGACAAATCCTCTTTAAGCCAAAACTAAAATGATAAATTAAAATGCAAGCTTAAAGCTTAAAACAATAATGCTCGCCAATCTCACTGCCAATGGTTTGAATAGGAGATACTTTTGAGACCCTGGGGAGTAACTCAGGATTTAGGCTAAAAGTAATTCTTTTTTTACTTGTGAAAGTTTTTTCTTAAAAGACCAGAAGATGATGGAAAAAAGAAACCACTTAAATAAATAGAGTTATAATTCCTCATTTTTGAAACTTTAAATATTGTTACCATAGTATTGCTGAATTTGAAGAACAACTGGCCATGTAAGGCCCTGTCTTCATTTACAGTGGACTGTTTCTTTCTTTCTTTCACTCTTTCTTAATTAATGCTTTCATAGTTCTGTAACTTAAAATCATGGTCATATACTGATAGAGACTAAAGTTTGCTTGCAGGACCATGGCCATAGGGTTAGGCTAGCTACACATAAAAATTTCAAAGATTTTGTCCTGACCGCGGGCTTGGAGTTCTATCCTTTAGGTGGAGATCCAAAAGTTCTTGCTGGTTGTAAGTGTTTTGATCCTGTTTGAGTACATTTTTCTTGGACCTACTTGTTTTGACAATGAGACACATGATCCAAGTATCGCATCGCATCATGTCTTTATTGCTGAATCTCCAAGTTCATCTATGATTGATTGATCATGTCCCGGTTAGACTCTGCAATTATAAGAAGCCTATGTCTGACAATGAATATACTTGCTTGCCTTTATAGGAATACATTAATCCATCACTCTTACAGACAAGAAGAAAACTACACATGCAGTTGCGGAAACATTAGATGTAAAGTAGTGTAAATATTGCAAGCTATATCCATAGAAACTAACATAAGTTAAGTTTGTTAGATAAAAACTAACACATTTCCAAAGAACAAATATACATAACAGCCTTTGACTGCAAACTATGAAGCTAGGATTTTTTTATTTTATTTTTTTCTTGGTCCTTTTGTTATTTGTTGGAAACCAATTAAAGGTACTAAAATAAAATGCAACCCAAGTACACAGGGAGCATACACAAAAGTGGCACCACCTCAAAAGAGAGAAAAGAAAAGAGAAAGATGAAGGAACGGACTACACCCTAAAGTTGAAGACGACATAGAATCTAGAAAGTTGATGGTGGGACCAAAGCCCAGCTGATCTACATTCCAGCAATGTATAAACCGTCTCTTCAACTCCCATCCAGATGTTTCTTAACCGTGGAAAACTTGATTGTTACTTTCTAGCTACAAAGTCCACATCAAACAAGCTGGAACCATTCTCCACAAATTGATACCTAGCCTTGATCCTTACTTTCCTCCTCCAAGAAGCCCACAAATTTCCCACAGTTTTAGGCATCAAACTGTAACTCCAAACACAGAAAACCCAAGGTCCCAAATTAGTTTATCCAAGTTGAAATGCAGTATAGATATGAAAAGTGAAGAGACGTAACTGACTCTAGAGTCTAGAGGAAGCCGTTTATGTCTAAAACGTGATTACAAGGGAAAAAAAACTACTACATACAATTGAAGCAGCACCAGATCGAAAAATTATTGTAATATGTTGAACTGCATCCAATGAAGTGAATAATAGAGAATATTCATGAAATGTAAGCTTTATGCAGCTTATCAGTCCTTGTTTTCTTCATTTCTTGTTTCAATTGCTTATAGTTCATTGCCCACAACTAAGTTATCTACATTTGTGCTAGTTTTTTAATAACTGACTGATTTTTCCACTAAACTCACATAACGCTGTAAGAATTGGATGCTGATCTTCAAATTGGGTCAATTTAGAATATGAATACTGAGTTGATGAATTTTGATTTTGCCTCGTCTCTATCTGTTTTCCCCTACACATTTGTTTTTCATATTTGTGCTAGTTCTTAGTAACTGGTTGATTTTTCCACTGAACTCATATAACGCTGTAAGAATTGGATGCTGATCTTCAAATTGGGGCAATTTAGAATATGAATACTGAGTCGATGAATTTTGATTTTGCCTCGTCTCTATCTGTTTTCCCCTACACATTTTTCTTTCATATTACACATATTACTTCACATTTATTGTGACTTTTTTCTGCAGATATGGTCAAGAATAAAGGCTTCTTGCCATCAGGACCTTCGGAAATTCCTATACAAAGAAATCAAATTAAGGATATCATTTACTCTTTGCTTCCTGCTTGCAAGGATCCCGATCTTGATTCTAAAGTTCCATTTAAAGCAGATGCAATAATTGCCAATCCTCCAGCATATGGTTAGTGTTAGGAATATAATAATAATGTATTGTTAAGTACCACATAACATAGATGGCAGTATATGTTTTATTGTTTCTAAAAGGTTATAGGCGTAGGCTTTAATTTACCAATCAAGCCCACAATCATTTTCCTCATTCTAATTTATTTAATATGGTAACAGAGCGGGTTTGTAACCCAACCCGATCTTGGCCCAATTTCCAAAAACCCTAATCCGCTCTTTCTTTTCTTTTCTCTAGATGCCACATGAAGAAGAAGTGAAAAACAAGGCTTTGCCATCATTCAAGCCTGCCTAGTTATTTCCTTCCCCTTTTCTCTATCCTTAGTTATCTATTTTGTCTAATGGATGGTTCAGCCCCTCACCCAACAGTGCCTCTTTCTAGCAGTGCTTTTTTTATTTTTTTGAAAAATCCAGTTGTGCCTCTTTCCAGTCAACAAGGATATTGTTCATGGGTTCATGGGTGAAACCCTTTTTCACACAGTACTGCTGTTAGGTTGTTGATAAGGTTTTATTTTTACAAGATTGAGTATTATATGCTCCATCTTGACGGGGAGTATTAGAAATATAATAGTAATGTATTGTTAAGCCCCACATTGCTTAGATGTGGAAGTCTATGTTTTATTACTTACTATAAATAAAGGTTATAGGTGTAGGCTTTGATTCACCAATCAAGCTCACAATCATTTTCCTCATTCTAATTTATTTAACAGTTAGTTTCAGACTTAGTTTTAGTTTTTTCTGTGTGGTAGTGCAGTTTGCACTTAATATATAATCATAAAAAACTTTTTAACAGCAATGACTGTTGCAATGCTACTGTTATTGCAACGAACGGGACACTATCGCAGCTTATTGACATCATTTAAAGTTCTTTAAAGATTAAAACAGTTGAGGAGACATTGGATAACTTGATAGTGAGTTCTGTACTATCTTAAGAACAAATTTGAGGTGATAGAATCTGAATGATATTTACTATTGTAACCTTGGTTGGAAACTCTAAATATGTTTTAATTTTGGCTAGCAGTTTGTAATCTGGAATGACTTGTGCCCACTGTAGCTTTCTGCTGAGTTGCTGACTTATAAGATTCCAACATCAAGGTTCTATAGTTACTGATTGTACAAGAAGGGTCTAAGATGTTTATATCAATTTGGTTTTGGTAATCAAAGGGTTATGGATGAAGATGAAGAGTTAATGATCTTTAAGGATTAGGTTGCAAAAACTACTGGCCTGCTGTGATTTTCAGGTTTGGAAAGGGTTTATTTGAAAGGTAAGCTGACAACTGGTTTTTAGAGGATTCTAGGGTTTATGGGGACTAAAAGGGTTATCACTTCACAACAAGGAAATATGGAGGACTGCAAGGGACTGTTCTCTGGTTGTGAGTAGTGTGTTGCAAATTGAAGTGAGAGGGATTGTGGGGAGGAAGGAGGCAGGCGGGCGGCACGAGTTAAACTTGACTCACTCAAACATTTGATAGTTTGTAATCAACTCAAAAATCTTAATTTGCAATTCATAGACTTGTTCGTCTCTTATAGACTAACACTTTGGCTATCCCTTTTTCTACTAATGTCAAGATTGCAAACTACCAAATTACAGACTTGGAAATTGGAATCCAATAATAGGCACCTATGACTAGTCATTTGATAATTCTAGATTGTTGTCTTTCTTGATGGCTTCTGAACATTTCTCGTGAAATTAAAATTTCTGCATTTTATATGAAGTTCCATATCTAACAATTCACATAAAAGTTTATGTGTAACTCAAACTATAGAACGTTATTCAACCGAATATACCATCCTGGTCCTCAAAACCGTATAATATTGGTGTCTGTATGATTTTTCAGTCAATCACCACATATGAAACAGAGGATTTTGAAAATTATTTTCCTTTGGAAATTTCAACTCAAACATACGCAATTTTCCACTCAAACTTGAAATAGTTTCAATTTGTTATTAAGACAACTGATTACATTCTCTTTTGTAGATAGTTAGATTTATGTTAATAGACTCTTAACATGTCCAAATTCTTGTGCAGGACATTTTCATGTTGCTGAGGCGCTTAAACTCCCAATTCATATATTTTTCACAATGCCGTGGACGTAAGTCTTGTTTGGTGAGATAGACTTAATCCTGCGTATATTTATCTAATAATTAATTGTTTTTATTAAGCATTTCATCCCATGTCTGCATCAGTCAGTCAGATAATTTTTATTGTAATTCTCCCATTGTTTGCTGTATCATTTAATTTATTTCTTTGTTGTGAACTTAAGAAACACATGCAACCAAATTATTATCTGACTTTTGTTTATATATTTTCCTAGGCCTACTAGTGAATTTCCTCATCCTCTTTCCCGTGTTAAGCAACAAATTGGATACAGAGTGAGTTATTTTATAGTTTGTTTCAAAATTTTATTGATCTGGAGTTAAAGGAAACCTGTATTTTTTTCAGGCCAGTTATTGTCATAAAACTTATGTTTCATATTTCAGCTATCATATCAAATAGTTGATGCTTTAATTTGGCTTGGAATACGAGACATGATAAATGAATTTAGGAAGAAGCAGTTGAAGCTAAGACCAATAACATTTTTAAGTGGATATTACAGTTCTCCTCCTAATGTGCCCTATGGATATATATGGAGTCCTCAACTGGTTCCCAAACCAAAAGGTAGCGTAAAGTCACTCTTAGAACTATATGTTGGGTTGATTTTTTCATTATTCCTTTCAATCACCCCTCCCAAACTTCATGGGAGGTGATGAAAGAGTTAGCTGGGACCTCCTCAAATGGAACTGTTTTTGAGCGGATAGTGTTATGCTAATATAATCTTGTCTTGCTTCTTGTTCTGCAGATTGGGGACCCAGAATTGATGTAGTTGGATTTTGTTTCCTTGACCTTGCTTCAAATTATGAACCCCCGGAACCACTTGTGCAGTGGCTTAAAGATGGTGAAAAACCCATTTATATTGGATTTGGTAGCCTTGTGAGTTTCTTTTGACCCCTAGAATGGTTAGATCATCTAACTGAAAATTGATGAAGCCACAACATTCACCAATGATGTAGTTTAACATAATGTCACTGCAAAAGTATGAGCAGTTTTTTTCCTGTTTTGTGATTTGCTGCATTGAAAAACTATATATATTGGACAAAAATGTTGAAAGGGATTTCTGTTTTCTAGAACACACAATGTTAGAACATGTCTCTTGTAGGCTAGTAGCACATGGTAAACTAGTAGTTTTATCTGCTTTTGCTTCCCTTCTTGACTGGTTCTCCTACAGCCATGACAAAATACATTATGAGAATGAGGAATGGGGTTAGAAACCTTTGTCATTTTCATTATGACCTTATTATCTTAATGATAATATTGGAGAATTGGAGGAAACTGATTTCTGTTGTCCATATATCTGATGAGGATCAAATACTGTATTCTGTTTGTCATGTGACCGGAGAATTTGGCATTGTCCACCAGGATAGCGAGTATGTGTACAATACCTATTTTATATGAAAAGGTTAATTGACTTGAACATGGAATTTTTTATTTTTTTTTTTGGCTTGGAATTTGTGACAGCCTCTACAAGAACCAGAGAAGATGACCCAAATTATTGTTCAGGCTTTGGAAATAACTGGGCAAAGAGGCATCATCAACAAAGGCTGGGGTGGTCTTGGAAATTGTGAGTCTTGTTCTCTGATCTGTTTCACTATGCAGTTTTTAGACCACCAAATTTTCTTTCATTCTCACTGCTCTAGTTGTGGAAGCGCATAAGCAATTTCCATTTCTCAGTGGCAGAACCTAAGGAATCTCTATACTTATTGGACAATTGTCCTCATGACTGGCTGTTCCCACAATGCATTGCAGTGGTAAGGAGCTTACTGAAAATTACTATATTACAATTTCCAAATGACTTTTTAGTATATCTAATATGCTCTTTTCTACTGGAAATACACAAATTGTTTTCAGGTACATCATGGAGGTGCTGGAACAACTGCTGCTGGTCTTAAGGCTGCGGTGACCTAATTGTTTGTTTGTTGTGAAGTTTTGTACCTTAAATTAGATCAATAGCTTACTTTTGGTCATCTTTCTTCTGTTAGTGCCCAACAACTATTGTGCCATTTTTCGGAGATCAACCATTTTGGGGAGAGCGGGTCCATGCTAGAGGAGTAGGTCCTGCACCCATCCCAGTTGATGAGTTTTCACTGGAGAAGTTGATTCATGCCATAAGCTTCATGCTAGATCCCAAGGTAATATTTTCTGTAAACTAACTTCGGCCTTTGCATGTGATGGATGCAATATGTTTCAGCATTACTATCATCATTATTTGTTTTGCTAGGAAGGTTTCAGTATTATTGGAACAATTTACCTGGGTTTCACGATATCACGTCACTTTTTTATTTCTCATATGCTGTTTATGCATAAACCATGTCCTCAGAGTCATACCACAGTGGCAAACAATTTTAATGTTGCTTAGAATAGGCAGTGACATCCTCTGCAGCATTGATACTATTAGTATATAAAATATTTCCAGAAAGATGATATTTAATTTAGCTATTGGACTTAGAGATCCCAAGAATGCATCCTATTCAACTTCTAGTAGTTGGGATTGAGACAAATGCTAGTTGATCCCCCAACTTTTGGTTTTCTATCAATTCTAGACATCACAGTCATCATCAGAGCATGAGATCTTTAAATTTAAGTTAAGACTTTGGTTTTATCCAACATGTTCTTTTAATACCTAGCTGAAATAAATATATATTCAACTAATCTGCTTGTGGACTTTATGCAGGTGAAGGAGAGTGCTCGTGAACTCGCTAAGGCCATGGAAAATGAAGACGGGGTGATAGGAGCAGTTCAAGCCTTCTATAAGCATTTTCCGCGCAAAAAATCTGGCCCTGAACCAGTGTTGGTGCAGAAACCGTCAAAACTTTCTTCTATAAGACGATGTTTTGGTTGTTCTTGTGTTTCTAGATAGATAGTTTTTCTAATTTCCATTATTTGGAAATCTATGTAATCAAGATTCTTTCTAGCGAGGGAGTTTTTCTAATTTCCATTAGTCAAAAGCTTCAGAAAAGATGTCAAGGTGACCTCCCTTGCCTAGATAAAAGCATCATACAAGCAGTATCTCTTGGCATATGCATTATGAAACTTACAAAGGCTACATAAATTATTTTTGCTTTAAACACAGTTGGTTCATGTATTGGTGGTGGTCTTGAATATATAGTTTTGTATGTGATGACATTTTGAATTTTGTATATGCCATTGATGCCTAATGTTATGGAGGCATGATAGTTTTCTGAAATGGCTTAAATGGTTGAATTGTTAAATACTGTCAGATGGTCATGCGAGTTTTGAATCTGTTTCACATGAACTTGTTGGCCAATACACATTAACACTGACTGGTTATGTCCGACGAAGTGGTCCTGATCCATCTTATTAACTGCTAAGGCTAATCCCAATAGTATACCGACATGCCGCTATGACTCGTCCTTTGTGCATCTTCCTAATTGGTTTTAACTGCTTCTAGTTAATTCTTAAGTTTTGTTCTGTTAAACGTGTTCATCACACGCCCTTTCCTTTCAAAGTACAGTTTGTGAGCATAGAATGAAAAAAATAAGCAAACAACTAAGATCCGGCTTTAGCCCCAGTGGCTTAGTTCCGGGACTTGGTCTCTAGCACCTACCAGATTCAACCTCGTGCACTCCGTAATACTAATCTAACCCAAAAAAAAAAAAAAAATTCTAAAATCATAATGTACGAGACCGACCATAAACTGACTGCATGCTAAGCACGAAAGACCATTAAGTTTTTCTTTGGATGAATAAAGTCTCAATTTAAATTTCACAACATAATTTCTGCTACTTTGTACTGCAAGTCTGCAACAGAAATGAATCTTAAATCCTGTCGTTTTTCATCCACTCATTGCCATATGTTTCTGTGTGGCCAGGACAAGCATCAGGAGTGATGAGCAGGGAGAAACTTCACCTTTCTGACTTACTGGATCCTGCTTTGAGAAGCTAACATCAATAACGTCCAATGTTGATATCTCCAATGAGAGCATAATAGGAGGATTCATTCTACGTGTTACAGTCATCCTTAACCCTTCTGTTGTGTGGATTGTGGCTCGGCCTGTAGTCATCACAACCTGTGACATGCACAGTGCCCAGGTCATATTCTGATCGGATCATGTTAGCATAAAATAATATATTCATTCCTATTTCCTATAAGTAATGCAAGAATTACGCATCTTTCTACTAATTGTGCTCAACAGGATATGTTACATGTCACGTTTAAAAATGGCCTCCTATATTTTTTACTGCTTGAAATATATTTAATCACACTTAACAAGTAGAAAATCTGGAATAGAAGTAATATGTTTATCTAAAATTATGCCAAAATATTCCAAATGTGTCCTTTCCTACTCACCTGCTTCATAAAACCTCACATTATATTAACTTGGAAAGAAGATAAAAGGTCCATGCATCAGAACTGCAGCTGTTGTTTCATGCCCGGCTATGAGCATTGTCATCAAGTCATCACGGAGTTGCTTGCTTGAAAACTGAAAGAATCATTTTTAAATATTCAGTCAATTTTGTAAAGGGAGAAATAAGAGATAATAAACCAGTAGCAATATTCTAGCATACATCATCTCCTGAAGCCAATAGGAAGTGTAGAATACTAGGTTCTTGTTCATTCATGTACTCCTCATGGAATTGTAGCTCTTCTTTCATGCATCCTCTGAAAATGCAGCATAAAACCAGAATTATGAAACATTAATTATCTCTAAATTTAGCAGGCAAAACACTGTAGATGAGCCATAAGAGCAATTTGATGAATTGCCTAGCTGCAAATATAAAAAGCAACTGCTAAATGACATGGAATATGTTAATTTGGACCACGGAAATAACTTGCTATTTAAAACGAGTTTTTGAGTACATAACCTCTGATTTACATGTTTAAGTGGCACTTCAGAGGCTGCAAGTATCACAAAGTATCTGAGATGCACTGTAACACTAGTATTGCATCATTCTCAAGAAGCTGGTATATGGAGAAATGTCTTCAATTAAGTCAATCTGGATTTAAATTACCCTCGAGAGGAGTAGCTATAATTGTCATAGGCACCACGTATCTGGAAGGTTAGATGGACATAAAAGGTTATGCAGCTCTCTCCATGTCTTTACTTTTTATGATTCCCCAACATCACATAATTATAGTCTCCAAGTGTATGCATTCAGGTTTTCAATGATGCTGGAGCTCCTTTTCTAGTTCAGAACATGTCTGTAGTTTCCATGTCAGATGTTCTGGTTGCTTCTTGTGTTATGAAACTCTTTAGTGCCAACTGGAGGTAAATTTTTGCCTTATGTTTGTTGGAGAAGTTTTAAACGGCAGTAAGGGTTTCAGATTGTTGAAATATTTAAACCAAGAATGGACTCACATAAATGCCTTTTATCAGACCATAAAGCTTATTGCTAATTTGATTACTGTTTGATATGCAGATGTTGCTGGCAGCTTTTAGTAATCAAACGAAATATGTAAAAGAACATATTTTGATTGGTTAAAAAAGAGCTTACAGAGGAATCTGATTACCACTCCCCCACCCCTCCACCGAGAGTACAAATAAAGGAAATGAGAGAGAAAAAGAGCATTATGGTCCTATGGATTTGAGGTTTCTATCTAGCCCATTTCATATCAATACTTGAAATACTTTACAAATGAGGATCTAATTATCAGCAATTTGCAATTTCTTTTCATCTATCTAGGATTACATTACAATGAGATAAAAAATAATAAGATAATAATATAATAGGAGAATAACTATACAATTTAAAAATTATATAAGCATATACTATATAAATTTATAGAAGATAATAGATTGCCCGTTAGTCGGCTTCATTGGAAAGAGGCCTTCAATAAAATAAAATAAAAAATTTAAATGGAAAGAGGCCCACAAAAAGGACAACTAGTTCCAGAAAAAAGAAGCTCAACACCATAAACAACATATATGAGCTGAAAACTACAACTTGGGATGCTAGTCAAGGCCCAAAAACATGCATCCCATTTACCTGAAGAAGCAGACCATACTTGGGATGAACCACCAATTGAACCATTGGTAGATTTCAATTGAATTGAAACCTGTTTTCCCTCTATTTGTGCAGAAAAGAAAATAACTACTGATCGAAGTAACACTAGTAGATAACTAAAAAAATTAAAACCAAATAGTCAAATGCATAAATAGTTGATTATTAACTAGAACAAATTAAAGCAAAATAACCAACAAACAGGTCCAAAATCAAGTTTGCCTGCTCCTCTGCAGTCAGCACTACAGGGTTTATTTCAAAGTTCAAACATATAAAAAAGTTGAACAGCAGCAATTTATTCTCATAGTTTTGACCATGTTCAACAACTGCATGCATGCAACTTAAATTCCAACAGCTAGCTAGCTAGACAGCAAAAGTCAGCTCAATCCTCACTGCTGGGGTCCCTTACCTGATTCCAATGAACACCAAGGAGATTCAGTTAATTAACTAATAAATTTTGTGTTCCATGTATATATAATGGAATGGAAATGAATTCAAATAATAATTACCGCGGTCACGGTCACGTTCACGTTCACGAGCTGCAAGAAACATCCTCAAATGGGGATCCACAGGTAAGCCCATTTTTTCAAACATTGGATCATAACAAGAGTTCTTGATAGGCCTGTGATCAGATCAGGTATATAATTAATTTGTCCAGAAACTTATATAAAGAAGAAGAAGAAGAAGAAGAAAACAGAAAAACATATATATATATATATATATTAATTAGTATATATATACGTACTTTGGGGTCGGAGAATATGGAAATTCAAACGATGGGGCGCTGGGGCCTTGACCCAAGCTACCTAGCTGAAGATTTGGGGATGGTGGAATATTGTTGTCTTGCAGATCAGTCATTGTCAGCTGGATAAATAATTATAATTATAAATGTATACAAGAGATGAAAATTATCAAACGTAAAAGTAGTTCAATTTTCAGTAATAACAAATACCGGTTGATCAATATTTGGAATGCTTGAGCCTGCAGCCTGATCACCCAAGACTCCTTGGAACTGTATTTCTTGAATTCTGGGAGCAAATAATTGTGAAAATTAATTAGATGGACAAGTAGAATTAAAATTCTATTTATTTTTCAATGAATGAAAATGATAGTGGTTTTAGTTTAAATTAATGAATTAATCAACCCTGCAGTCTGGTTCTTTGGAGGCCAATCAGTCCATGGTCTCATGCCGAAGTGTAAATCGGCAGCTCCAGTTCCAAGCGGATTCTAATGAAGTCATAAAAATTAACATTAATTAGCTAAAGTGAATGACATATATATCAATATATATGGGTGCTAGTCATAGTCATGCAGGCAGGTGAAGCTCACCGGTGGCAATTGAGATCTTGAAGAAGAATTCAAGCTAAGCTCCGGTTGTAAGTTTGTATGATAGCTAATCACATCCCCAAGAGTACTCCCACAGCCTGGTAGAGCAGCCTGATCATGAGGGAATAGACTACTAGCCATTCCTGGAGACCCGTATCTATATATATAGAAATTCATTCATTTTTAATCAACTGATCAGTACTACACAGTTTTAGTCTAGTAATTTGGTGAACATAAACAAAAAAAATGAAATACTTACGTGGACTGCTCGGTAGAGAAAGCATTTTGCGAGAAAATGCTTGGCTGATGAGGATGAATCATTAATTGACTCTGGAAGCTCATGTCCTGTTCAAGATTGAATGTTTGCATGTCCATTCTTGGTGTCTCCATCTGAATGTAGCTCATATTTGTTTGATAGGCATATATATTTTATTCGTTAAGATACATATAATATTGCAGACCTTAAATCAGAAATTCAAGTAGCTGTGTCTGTGTCTGTGTCTGTGTATGTATATATATATATATATATATAGGACAAGCTAGTCAAACTTAATTACCACTTCAGCCGCCGGAGCAGGAAAGAGTTGTGCAGTGCCGGTGCCGGCAACTGATCCTGATTTTGACGATCCTCCTTCAAATATTTGAGTGAAGGGGGCCCCCATAGTTGGCTCAGCACAGATTTCAAATATGCTTGGTGATCTAGAGTAACATCAAAATAGAAGTTGAGAGCTAAAACTCTGAATAATTATTCATCCTAAAAATAGCAATTAATAATGTTTGAAATGTTTTTTTTCTTATGTATGCCTAATTTCTTGTTCTACAAGCATCAAGATATTATATTCATGACTGAAATGAAATATTATCCTATCCATCAGCAACAGCTAGTGATTCTCTCTCTCTCTCTCTCTCTCTTTTCCTTTTTTGCCCTGGGCTATATATATATATATACCTTAAGTCATGCAAAACTGGTGTTGCAGCTTGAGTTAGAGCATCCTGTTGAGTGTTTGGTTGATTTGGTTCAGCCGGTCCTTTTGATGGTTCATGCTGCAGGTTCTCCTGAATTTTAAAAGAAAGAAAATAGAATAAATGCATTATATTATATATATCATATATTCAATATTTGCATGTTATGAAATCAATGTATATGATATCTCACTGTTCATCTCACCTTTGCTCGCTCAGTTGATTCAACATTCTCTTCATTCTGCTAAAAAGAAAAATAGGGAGAGAGCTAGATTTAAATTAAAAAGAACAACAATAATCAAGTAAGAAATAGTAGACTTGATCATGAAAGAAAGTTGATATATAGACATGATTAAATAGTATATATATATGCTCAAGGGAAATTCAAAAATAATCACTGATTATGTATAACTAGTTAACTAATTATGTCTTATTCTAATTAGTCAGTGATCAGTACAATATTAATAATAGACTTATAAAGATACCAATTAATTAATCTTCTTTGAAACATGTAAATGATCAGTACATTAATAATGTAAACTAATTAACACAAGTTAACTTAAATCTCACCATATATCTATTTTATTTAAGGTTAAATCCTTTTTAATTAGTCATTATTTAATAAAATCGTTATTTTTTTCATCTAAAGTAAAGGTAAAGTGAGAAATTAACAACCATAAGAACTCTATGGGATTGATCAGAGGATAAAACGGGGACGATAAATTAAATCAATCAACAGTCATCCTGTAGGGATGAATCTTCAGTAGATTGAAATTTGATAAAATTAATCATAATATATTTACCAATTAAACTGGCTATGTAGCAACTTGTTGACATTTTTTCTTTATTTTTATGCAAAATCAATATGACAATTATACAGCCATAGTTGCTTCTATTCAGTTATATATAGAACCAACTAAAATGATTATTACGTAAAAGAATTAAACTTCAAGATGGAGACAAAACCTAATTAATTAACAGTCATAGCTAGCATAGAAAATATGTTTGATCAATTCTGAAGAAAATAACAAAATGAGATTAAAATTATAAGTTTATAAATACCAGTCCTTCCTCGGAAGATTGATTAAGCAAATTTTCAGACGACGCTGCTCCATCGGTTGACATATTGATAAAGCTATGAATCGACTTAGATCTCCTACAGAATGCACAAAATTAATTAAACCATAAATGTAATAATATCAGTGTGCTATGCATGCCAGTTCAATAATGAAGAAGATTCAAGTATTGAACCTTAAACTTTGGAAGTCAATTATGAATAAAGAAAATATTGCTATACTTTACTGCACAAATTCTCACATAATTATATACTCATACTAGCTAGATATGCTTTATATTTTGAACAACTAGTATATATATTATAGGAATTCTTCTAATGAATTACAGAAATTAATGATAGTTCTTTTACATTTGGAGAGCATATAACTTAGCTACTGCAAATTACAAAATCATTTTGAATGTTAACACAGATATGCAACAATTGTATACTTTCGACAAAAATTCATACGTCAACAAACCTAAGAACATATCAAGATTATTTTCGTTTACCTCGTTAAGCCTCTGTATCTTTTAAGAATCATATAAGAAGATCGATGGATGATCATATATATATATATATAAGAACAATTATATTTTTCCAAATATAGTAACAAAATAAAGGTAAAAAATAGAAAGCGAAATAGGAAAATATGTAACGGCCATATATACATTTTGATAGGAATTAAAAAGGCGAAATAGGAAAATATGTAACGGTCATATATTTTGGTAGCCACCGATGTAATTACTATATGTGATGTGTATGTTTGGCTAATGTAAACAAAGGAAAAATTAAAATTTGAAAATCCCTAATGATTAGTAAGCAAAAGGCAAAGGTGATTAGGGTTTATAGGGACAAACTAACATGATATTGTTTTCAAAGGAGTAACTATTTTAACTCAAATCAGTCATTTCTATCGATCACCAATCATCATTATTCTTAAGTTTCCTTTGATATCTATCAAATAATCTGAAGAGACTCTAAAAAGTACTTGAACTAAATGACTTAATTCCGGAGTTTCTTTTTAAACCTAGCTAATTATTGGCTGATAACAATATAAAATCTACTAGCTAGGTACAACCTAAGAGAGAGAATTAAAAATATAAAAATCTGAGAATTACAATCTTACCTGAATGATGCTGAATCGAATTACACCAAACAATCATGTTGAATGTTGTATCACAATCCATCAAAGAAAAAAAATATAAACATTGAATTAGTTTTAATCATCAATTAAACAAAAAAAATTGTAAAAGAAAAAGTACATAAAGAGATAACAGTAGTGCAGGTAATTAGAATCAATGAGCAACATAAGGGAGCATTATTGACTACAAATTTCAAAGGCAAAGATTTTTGAGAAACTTAATTAATAGTGAATATATTATAAATTTCTTAATATATATATATATATGTTTGATTCTTTGAATTTTAAATGTTTGTAATTGGTAGAATATTAATCACAATAATTGGAGAAAATGTACCAAAAGTGTGTTTTGGAAAGCCCGTTGAAGTTCTTAAGGTCTTGTTTGCAATGTTCAACCAAATATATGGTAAGTAAACACAATAACATTACAATTTTTTTTGGTATGAACATTATAAATTTAGATAAGCTAGGCCTACCAAAAATCATGTCTTTGAGTACATGAAAACCCACTGAAAATATCAGAAACTAGAGTAAGTATACCTAACATCTGTAATTAAGTAATTAAACTATATTATTTATGTAAAAAAGAAAGATCAATTTGTGTTCCTCGTTTATAGGAAAATAAACATTGATTGGTCAATGTAAATTTTCTAAATTTCACTTTTTAAGAATTACGATATTTACAACTAATTTTGACTATTAGTTCATCTAGTTGTAATGATATTTTTAATTTTGATCATCAGATGCATGCAGATATGTTGAATAAATAAATCAATTAAATTGTTTCCAATGTTTCCTTTTTATTACTTTATATAGTTTTTTATTAAAATAAAAAATAAAAAACCTAAGCCAATGGTCAAATTAAAATAAACTAGAACAAATGCACGTGCAATTTCAAAATCTACTTTTAAGAAAAACATTATACGTATGTATGTGAAGAGAATTTTCCATGCATGCCCGCACAACCCGAAATTTTCCATAGAAAAATAAGAATTTAAATTTGCTTTGGGGATATGAATCGTACCCATATATATGTAATCCGTTAGCTATGAATTGACTCTGAAATATTATAGTATCACTGCAAAAACGAAAATACGTGAAATTTCAATATATAATTAAAGAAAAGACGTAGAAACAAATCCTAAAAATAAAATAGCATATAATTAAGCAAGAAAAGAAATTGATCCTCCATTTGATATATATAAAACCGATTATAAAAGAAAAGGATTAGATCACTTATTTTTTATTTTCTAATGGAGAGATTAACATGTAATTTAATCCCCAGATCATTGAAAATAACGAGAGTTAGGCAAAGAAAATTATAGAAAAAGGCCAAGAAATCTTGTTAGAGAGCTTCTTTTATAGATTTGATTTGATTTGAATCCATTTCTCTAATAAGAAAAAGAGAGTTGAAGATCATTAACTAAACCTTCGTCGCCTTTCTTCTTCAATTCACTGATAGCCCAAAAACCTATAATAAATCAACAACAAATTAAAGATATGAACTTTATGGTCGAAGTAGATGAATATATCTAACAATTGAAATTGAATATATAGTACTCCTCCTAGCTAGTCTCGTAATTAATGTTTTGGAAGAGAGAAAATTTTCAAACTCACAATATCAAATATGAGAGAGATTCGTTTTCCTTTCTTCTTCGCTTAGAATCACAGTACTAGATATATATTATGGATCAAATTATTTATAGAAAAATTACACCCTTTGTTTCACTGAAACGGCCTTGGCCACATTTATTAATGCTTAGGGAAAACAAAAGCTATTCTGGCATATGAAGGTCCAGGTAGACTGTGAAACAAATAGCCCCATTTATGAAAATTAATCCAGAATACATGTATACTAAATTTTTAAAATTCAATTTTTTTTTATTTAAGTAGAAAGCAACTATAGTAAAAATATAAATGTCTATGTTAAACAATTACCATATAGGAAAAAAAAGTAATAAATTGGGGAAGAGTAATTACTTTGGCTGGTTTTTTTCTCTTTTAAATTTAGTTTATCTAATATGATTTTTCTATTGAAAATAATTAATGAGAAAATCAGATTTGTGTGAGAGAAAAGAGAAAATAAGAAAATAAGAAAAAAAAAGATAATGGCCATTAATTAATTATAATGTGGTATCCAATACTTTACACATGAGAAAAACGAAGAGCAACTTTTTTTTCATTTAGCTTTTGGTTGGGTTTTAACTAGTATTTGGAAGTATATGAAAATTGGGAAACTTCCTTCAATGTGTTGGAAATTTTTATTGTCTATAGACATTATATTTGTGGACTCTTATCAAATGCTAACGAGATAAAATTAACCGTTGAGAAACTATATCAATCTGTTAATCAGTTTTAAGGCAAGAATTTATAATTTGCAATAATATAAGTATTAAATGTAAAAAATAACACTGAGTCCTAAATTTAATTTTTTGGCTAATTAATTATTAGATAGAACTCCTTGGTAATATTATTTTCTTTGATGCATCAAAACCTTGGTAATATTATTTTCTTTGGTGCATCAAAAAATATACATGAGAAAAGAAAAAAATAAAATCAGTAAGCTTATCCATGATATATAACTTTTTTTTTTTTTTTGGGTAGAACATGATATATAACTGACTATCTTGACTTGTTGAAGTGTATTTTTTTTTTATAATGTGTTCTTAAGATATACACTTGTAAGATAACACATTTGGAATTTTTTTTTTTTTACATTTAATTCGGTAATTGATCATTATAATTTCAATTATATGTAAGAAATGATTTACTATATTTTAAAAATAAGTGACTAATATATTTAATTATTACATCTTAATATGCATGAGTTTAGGACATTGGTTAAAAAAACAGAATAAGCATTAATATACCCAGTTAATTGTCTATCATGGAAATATATGTTGATTTCCATGATATAGATAAACAATTAAAATGTACTAGTTTTGAATGTGATTTGATCACTTATACATTAATAATATAATGTGGCCTCTGTTATTATTTCTTAATACTATATATATCCTTTCATTTCTTGTACATATATATAGGAATTAATTATAATTATTTGCGTCAAGAAAAAATGTTTGTATGAGAAATGGGGAAAACTTTATTCACAATTGAATCAAAATTAACAAGATTTGTATTCATTACATATTTATGAGTGGCAGATGGAAGAGAAGAGCTTCTCAAATTTCATGCAACGAATAAAAACGGAAAAAACAAAAATAACCATATATATAGAGAGAGAGCCACATCCACATCATTATTATTATTATATATATATATATATTGGTATATATTGATGATGATCCATGCAGGCAGGCAGGCAGTTACTTTAATCAATTAATTATTCTTGGTGTTCATGCTTTTTTTGACAGTCTCAGCATTATCCTTGATGCATTCCTTTGATTCTTCAGCCTTTCCCAACACACTGTCTTTGGCTTTCTGAGCTGTGTCCTTGGCTGAACCCCATGCCTCTTGCACTGTCTGCTTTGCTTTCTCACTTGTATCCTGTGCCAATCCGGACATCCTCCCAGCCATGTCCTTTGTTTTCTCGGTCACCTTTTTTTCATTACATATATACAAATAAAATCAGCAATTGCCAATGAATTAAAAGAAAAAAAAAGAAACACAATATAATATATAGTTCTTCAGCTTCGATATTAGTAATAGTATATATATGATTAATTACATGTTCCGCGGTGGAGTAAGCCTTATCTTTAACGTTCTCAGTTCCCGTGATGGCATCTTGTTTCACTGCTTCGGTAGAAGGTGATGCTTCTGGATGTGAATTAGTTATCTATACACAATCACACATTACACACAACAACGTAACTACGTCCCTGCTGATCAACAACGATAACTCAAAATTAGTAATTAATCATTCATGACTTACTTGAACAAATCTCGGGGTTGCGGCCGAGAAAACACTTGGATTCCAACTACGTCTTCTAGCAATTGCTGTTCCAACATGACCAATTTTTGGGAGGCTGGTCACTAGTGTAAGACTTGCCATCTTGATTTCTTTCTGTTTGTTGTTGTTGCTTTTGCCTTTTCTTTCTTCTTTACTTTAAAACTACGTATGTAACTGCTGTATATTGAGTTTGATTCTGTTTAATTGACAATGCATTAGATATATATGGGTGTGTGTGTGTGTAATAAAGAGGAAGGGAGATTAGTTGGGAGCTAGCTCTTCTACGCCTTATGTTTGTGCATTTTTTGTGGAAGACCCAGTATTATAGGACAGTTACACTCGGACAGTATTTGAGAACGAGATCCAAATCCTATAATTAAAGTGGAGTTAAGTTAAACTAATTAAAATAATTATGTAAACTAGCTATATCTTTTTAACGAATAACAAATGTTTTATTTCCATTCACTTTAATATTATATCAATTATTCTTTTTCCCCTGTATCTAGTTAATTACTTGTGTGGTTGGCTAGAGTTATAATCTCATTCATTAAGGAGTTAATTAGTATCGTTTAATCAACAAGTTATTTATAAAATAATTTATCACTAATGCAAAATGTTACTTAAAAATGTATACCATTACAAAGTACTAACAAAATCATCTAAAATTCTAATTACCGATAGGACAAATTTGATGGAGTGTATTATCCTACTTCACAGTAAGGACATTGAAAGCTTATGACACCTTAAATATAGAAATCCTGTTGGATTGGAAGCATTACATTATCTTTCACTATCTTGCACTCTGGGATATGTGAAAGGATTATATTGATAAAGAAAGAAATGAAATCCATGATCATACAGAAGAATAAAATCATTGCCATTTAGCAAAGCTGCATTGAGCAGTTGTCAAATTGTAAACGAAGCAACACATTACACAGTCACACACCATCACTTTATTCGGCCTCCAATCTAAGAGCAAAGTCATCGCTAAAACCTTACACTGGAAAAAGAGGTACTCTGAAAACTTAAATTGTTTTATATATATATATATATATATATATATATTTATTATTATTTGGGGGGTGCCCAGATATATAATATAGCTTTTAATCCCTCCTCAAGTCTGAAGAGCCACATTGCGGCCACTCAACGGAAGATTCAACCAGATCCAACTGATTTCCAGAGCTTCACCCATGCCATCATTGCATCAGCTGCACGGCCATACATAGGCTCAACCTGTCCTAGCTGCTCCTTCACTATGTTCGCCATCTCAACCACACAATCCTCTACGGTAGCAGCTGATTGAGGTAACCTTACTGATTGAAAGAAAGGGACAACTTTCTCCATCAGTTTCATCCCCTCCCCTTCTTTCTTCAAGCTCTGAATGGCATTACCTCTTTCGCTTCTCCAAACATAGGGCAGCCCACTTTTTACACCAAGACCCAGGTGATCACATATTACTTTTGCACACATTCCACACCATATATCTTCTACTGTTTCCCATCTAAACTTTCCTTCCCCACCTAGCCTCAAAGCTGGGACTAAAGCAGGACCTAATAGCTCACGGTCAAAAGCAATGTTGATTCCACTAACAGGCATCATGGCTTTTGCAGGAACAGTGAGCACAGCATCCACATAGCGGGAATTCCTCTGTCCAGGCTTGAGAGCTTGTGTTGGTGCATCCCAGTCCGCAACATTAAGCCACAGACCACATGACAGAGCACATGAAACCCCGCTCCGCAGGCTAAATGGGTAGCCACGAACAAAATCTGCTCCCTTGCGGTAAGGATCATATAGTGTATTAAAGAAGAAAGGGGTGGCTGGAGTTTTGAGGTTGGCAATATGCTGGGAAACAACATCTACCAAACATCCCATATTGTCCTTAGCTGGGAGGCAATCATCATCAACCGAGACAATGTACTTCTTCCGTGAAATTAGATATCCAAAGTACCTGGAAGAGTAACCTGAGAAGAGATGGGAATTGGAAGAACCCACAGCTTTGTCAATATCAGACTTTGTATAGGCATGAAAGTTAAAGCCTTCTGGTATTCGGAGTTCCTCCTTGAGATCAGGGTCCTTGATTATTATCAGGTGGAAACGGGAGAAAATGGGTTTCCACTCGTTCAGAAAAGCTGTTAGGTCAGAGTGGAAAGCAGCAATCACAATGTCAACTTCATTATCATTGATATTTGCTTCAGCCATCTTTCCAGCGTAGAAATAATGAAACTTTTTCAGTCTTTGCAAAAGCAGCTTTTGGTTAGGTTCAAAATGGTCTCAAGCCTCCAGGAATCTGAACCTATATTAAAACTTCTCCGAGCATCGTGTTCCAGTGTTTCAACTTTCAAAGGTCATGAGAGAAATATTCTGACATCTAGTTGAGTTATATAAGATGAAGATACATATTGCCAATGACTCACTAGTAGGAAGTACAGGGGTTAGAATATGCCGGATATTAAGCGCCTGAATAACTGAAAGGATTTCATCTCTACCAGTTGCCACAAACAGGTTCAAAACTTTCTCAGTCAGTTTTCCAGCTCTCAATGTTCTCTGCACATGGAAGTATGTGTTACTCACAGGATACAGACAATGACCCAATAAATTTCAAAGTTGAATAGAAAAGGCAATAAATATTAATGTTAAAATTAAAGTAACCAGATTTTAAATAAGACTTCCAGTTCCCAAGAGCAAAACATTACACTATCAAGTTCCAGTGCTCTCTTTATTTGTGAAGGAACCATATTTTGCGGTGGAGTTAGGATCAACAAATATTGCAAGCAACAGATATGCATGCCTTTATCACATAAGTTCAAACTAAAAGCTCTTCGGCTAAGTTTACTTCATTTGCATGGCATAATTCCAAGTAAGTTTCACCTATGCATGTTAAGGTTTCTCAATAATTTTCTTTTAACATATCTTCACCATTTCCTTTTTTTTGTTATTCTACTTTCATATAATTTTGAATCTTTAACAGTTCCGATGATCTTTTAGCATAACACTACCACCATTGGACTAAAACACTTTTATCTTTTTAAATAATACTATAAAGATCAAAGTAACAAATGGGTTCTCATCATATTGAATAGAAATATCAGATGCAGATTAACAATATTGACCCTCTTACCCATCACCCAAACCTCCTTCAATTATGACATCCACAAAATGCTTAAAGATGAAATATCAATCTAACAATTTCTTGCAATTAGGTGCAGCGGAAACGGAACTACTGTGCCCAAAAAAAAAACTAAAGAAGCACAGTTTGTCAAGAAAACAGAACTCAAGTATTGAACCTCAAATCAAAATGTACATCACTACAACCATCTTGCCATGTCAAGCTTATCGTGATTCGTGGTACAATTAGGAGTTAAGTTTAAGATTCACTCAAGCAGCTAATGAAGGCAACATGTTTAGAAGCTTTCCAATTGCAAGCAGCATACTAAATAGTCTTACAATTATCATACATTTGGTCAGACATATAAAAATGAGTCAGAGCTTCAGCAGTAAGACTAGCATTTAATGCAGAACAAATTATAGCATTCACTTGGTACACAATTTTATACAAGTTAAGAGTAAAGTTAAATTGTTTGACTTCTTTCACCTCAAGAAGTGATATAACAGAAATTACTAATACCCATGGAAGTTGGACAATATAGTTTGCAGACAAAAGTGGATAGTGAAGCTGAAACACCAGCCAGCTTCATAAGCTGGGCTGCTTAATCGTTAAAATGACATGCTTTATAATCTTAATAGAAAAGCATCCTACTTCTGTTGTTCCCCCTAATTCGGAAGTGTATCTTGGAATTCACCATCCTCAACACGGTTGGATCTAAAGACTCTAAATCTGATCATTTGATTACTTTATGGAAATTAGGTTTGACCTATTGACCTAATGACTTCATACCATTGATAAACATTTACCTCCATATTACCATTTTCATAAGCGCACATGGCAAAAGTAATAAAAAAGTAATTTTTGATAGAACAGTTTTACAAGTATATAAACAGCCAACAAGACAGTCGATTCCTGATTTTGGAAGTAAATCAATGAGTCTTGGAAAGAACAATTACTATGATTGTGAACAAAACTTGCTTGAAAGTCTGCCTGTTTATCGTCATGAGCCCCCAATTTTCGGCAAGAAGTACTTTGCACTCAACTCATCAACCTATTAAATTCTTTTTCCCCAGTTTCAAAATCCAGTTTGTAACAAAGTGAAGTTATAAATCTAAAAACAGAAGGCCATCTAGAACTGCTACCTCAACTATAAAAAATACAAATAACAAGTTAAGAGTTTTGACGTGGAGCCAGAAATGACTACGCTTAGCTACCTAGCTGATCAACAAAATCAAAGAAAACATTTGAAATGTTAGCAAATTAAAAATGAAAAAGCAACAGATTTAATTACCTCAAGGAAAAGCAGAGAGTAAAATGCGAAACCTTTTGTAATAAGAAAAGAAATCCATCTAAAACAAACAATGAATAATTGAGGGCAAAGAGAGAGAGAGAGAGAGTACCGCAAAAAGCTCGAGGAGAATATGATCAGGAATGGGAGAGAGATCGGAGATACTGGAGAGGTTAAGAACTGCCGAGTCAATTGTAAGAGAGAGCAGCGATGGCGGGGTTCTCATTCATTCACAAATCAGCAAACTTCGATAAAATAAATAGATAATAGAATTGGTCCGACTTGTTTCCCGATATTGCAGCTTGCAGATCCTTAAACATTAAACATTGTTCTGTCTCTCATCTCATCTCATCTGTGGTCTTTCCGTCCTTAACAGTTAACCCAGCACTGCCGCGTTCAACGGGTTCGCACGTGTTATACTTATATCAAAATGCGCCGGCCCGGAACTGGAGGAGGCAATTGCCAATTCGTCTTCTGACCTTCTCTCTCTACACTTTTTCGCTTATCTCTCACTCTTTTAATATATAAATATTTTTTATTAAATTAAATTAATTTAAAATATATATAAAGACACATGTTTATAAGTCTGCATCGTATATATAAATATTATTTTATTAATTTAATTTAATTTAAATTGTATATAGTAAAATAAAATATATATCAAAACACACATGTTTATAAATGTGAATTGTATTTATAATATATAAATATATGCTCATCAATAATTGATATACATATTCAAAAATTATAATTAATAAAAAGTAATAGTACATGTTACTGACAATGAACAAATAGGTAAATCTATAAAACAAAATTAATTCAAAATATAAACATAATTTTTTTTTAAAAAAAATTGGGGGATTAAATGTGAAGGGAGTTCATGTTTAGCTACCTGAAATTTCAACAAAGTCTTAACAATTTTGCTCACACAACCATAAGAGATGTGCCAAAAATAAAAAACAAAAAGAGTATATAAACATGGAAATTTATAAGCATATATGAAGTAAACTAACCAATTATGGTTGAACGAAGAGTTCAAATGTTCAAATTCAATTTTAAGCTTGCTAATATATTATGCAAATATAGATTCTGCTGGTGTTATTATATATAATATAATTAGACAATTCTAACACTATCAGGAAACTTTGAAAAGAAGAAAATAATTCATATTAAAACAAAACTCTAATAATTTAATTAGAAATATATTTACAATATCAATTAAATTTATTAGTTTTAAAATTTTAATTTCATTAAACCTCTAAAATTATGGAGTAGCTAAATAATTCATATTAGAACAAAATATAACCATTTAATTAGAAATATATTTATAATTTAAAATTAATCTTTTTATAATAATTAATTGGAGAATGGCTCTATTGAAAGAGACTTCAAGAGGGCATGACAATATTAAAAATTCAATAAGTTCAAAGGATAAAATAAAAAATCAAAAGATTATTCTTTTAAGGTTTTTTTTATATATAGTATAGATATATATATTAAAAAAATTATTATATAAATAAGGGTTTTTATAACTAGTGCCCAAATGACACTTGATAAGGTGTAATAAATGTGAGCTTTGGAATTTGAAATATTCTAAAAGTAAAAAATTATTTATTAAGCAGCCATAAAATTATAGTCGACCACTATAATTAATAATACAAAATTTCTATATTTATTACCATAATAAGTATTTTAAGAACCCCGTTAGAAAAATCATATAATTAATACATTGATGAAACTAGATTTAAGATCCGTGTGTTGCTTGTAATGTAGTAAAAGTAAATTTATTAGCATTATAAGTAAAAAATATAAAACAAAAGAGAAAGTTATGATGAAATTTAAAGTAACATAAATATATTATTATGCGATTATTTTTAAATTTGCAACCTAAAATGCATCAAATAATAATATAAATAAATAAAAACCATCTTGCAAAACATAAATTAACAAATTTTATTTTATTTATTTATACACATACTTCTATATATATGTTCTTTATCCACACAAAAAACCGATGATAATTCATAAATTTTTTTATAGTAAATCAATTGATTGAATTTAAGACAATTTATGGGTTAATTGAAATCAAGTAATACGATGACTATTCATGTGTTCCACATTTTATAAATATTTCATACTTAATTGCTTGACTTCATGATTATTTATGTATTAATATTTCATAACAAATCAATTACCATTAATGCATTAGTAAATATTTTATAAGTATTTCATAGTAAATTGCTAAAATATCTACCAATTGCCGTGTTAAAAACATTTCATAATAAATCTATTAGAGCTAAAATGATTCACATGTAATTACACATTTCATAAATAATTTACAATAAATTGTCGAAAATAATGACGATTAAAAGATGTGTTATCTTTATGATTTTTCATTTGTGTTTAAAGATATTTTGAAATAAATACGTTATCTTTATGATGTTTTTTATGTTGGCAAACATTAAAAGACAAATCAATTAGATTTGTGAAAATTTTATATGTTATGTGATAAATCATTTGGATATGTGAAAATTTATGTGTTAATAAATATTTCATTATGAATATAGATTAGCACCATGACGATTTATATAGTACTACACATCTTACACAATTTTTTTTAGAATTTGTGACATTTTGCACCATATCATTATTATATAAAGAATTGACTTATCTACTATTTTGGTCATTCAAGATTATACCAGTTTCTAATTCGGTCATTCAAGAATTATCTCAGACAATTTATCATTCAAGATTCAAAATATTTCAATTAAGTTTAATTTTTCCATTTGCTTGTCATGAATTAACAAAATAATTACTTGACATAAATATAATGACATGCTTTAGTTTTTTTATGTGGAATTAATTTATTCATATATAATATGAGAATGAGATAATGTAACTCGTTTGAAAAATTATCAATTTTAGAGGATGAAATTGTCCTAAAACATTTATAAAATAAATAAATTAAAAATATAGGCAATATTAAGAGACTAAAATAGTAGTTAAATATAAAGAATTTATCTATTATATGTTCATTGTGCACATGATAGTAATACCTATAAAGGGATATTATTTATTTTCTTAAAATGAATAGTACGTGGGCCCTTGTATTTTTGTAGGCATATACTATCATTTACCCAGTAGACACAAAATACACAAACCCTATATTAAAACACTAGCTTTCATGTCACAAGCATTGCTCGTGAATCATGTTTATAATATATATAAATTATAGTTAATCAAAAATAATACTCCATGTTAATTACATCAACAAATAAATAAAGTCAATAAAAAATTTAATTCATAATATAAACATATAGTTTTTAAAAAAAATTTAAAAATGAAAAAATAATTAACATGAAAAATATTATATATATATTTTTAAAAAAATTTAAAGATGAAACTATACTCTTAATATTTGTTTTAAATTCATAACATTTAAAAAAAATTAATTATATTTTTTTTGTAACTTATTAAATAAAAAAATTTAGAAATTCAATTTAATTATTAGTAATATATTGAAAAATTATAAATTTATTAATAATGAAAAGAATTAGGCAAAAAAAAAAATTATATCAATAGTCATATAATAATTATAATTATATTAATATTAAAATGGAAAAGAATTGGGAAAGAACTAAAATAAATAAATAAATAGTCTATTTGAAGTAAAATCAATTAAAAGTATTTATGTAATAGTAAAAAATCATATAGGGTATTTTAAGAAATAAATTTATTTCACTAAATCACTTTTATATTCATAAACAATTAGATAAATTTAACAAAAAAATTTATATTTATATTTATTTAAAATTCTCAAGATGGAAGAAGAATTTAAAACTAAAACAACAATATTATAATCATGGAAACTATGCTCTTCATATCTTTTTTTAATTCATAGTACTTTTAAAAAAAATGAATTCATAAATTTGAGAAAAACTAAAAAACATTATCCTTATTAGAAATTTATTAAACAAAAAAAATAGAGAAATTCAATATTAATTACTATTAACATATAATATCTGAAAAAATATTTCAAAAACTTATAAAGTAAGAGTTAAAATAATAATATTATAATCATGAAAACTATACAATTAATATTTCTTTTAATTCATAGTAATTTTTTAAAATTTAATTCTTAAATTTTAGAAGAATTAAAAAGATTTTGATTTTATTAAACAAAAAATTTGATAAATTCAATCTTAATTACTATTGACATATAATATTGAAAAAATTATAAATTTTTTAATATTGAAAAAAAATTAGTAAAAAAGAAATCAATAGTCGTAAAGCAATTACAATTCTATTGATATTAAGATGGAGAATAATTAGAAAAAAAAATTATTTATAGTAAAATAACAACTATTGATAATTATGTAATAATAAAAGTTCATAAACAGTATTTAAGAAAATCATAAGATTCTATCAACAACTTATTGCAGCTCATTGATCATTTGGACTTTTCTATTCGTATATGTGGATCTTGGACTAGGGATATTCCCGAAACTCACAAATAAAAAAGGAAGTTAGTTAGACGAAAAAAAAAAAAAAATAGATAAAAAAAGAAGTAACTTGGACAAAAAAAGCAAAAGGATGGAAATCTCATCGATGAAGAAATTGTGGCTCTCTCTCCCAGCAGTTTTCTTTTCAACATGGCTGCCACATAATTTAGTTGAACCCTGTAAGTTTTATAGATGGGTTTCACAAAAAAATAAAAAATAAACTATTTTCTGAAATTTCTATCTTAGCTCAAGCGTTAAAAGCAAAATTATAGGTAAATTATTGATTTTAAAATTTAAAAAAAAATTCTCAACATTTAAAAACTAACACAACCCGACATTACTAAACCAAACCATTATTCATAGGTATATAAAAAATTCAGCTTATTCTTGAGGTTCAAAATTCGACCAAATTGAATTGAACCAACCTCCAATTTTTTGGTTTTAGTTTTATTAAAATCGATTTTTTTTAGTTTGAATTCATGTTTTTGAAGAACCGACAAACATAAAAAAAAATATATATATTTTTTTTATTAATTTACTCCAATATCCTAGAAATTGAAAGTTATTTTTGAAACCCGACCTAAACATTTTGGTTATAACTTAGAATAGGCACACTTACAAATCTTCATATCTAAGACTGAAAACAAAGTGAATGGGCTGGTTAATTTATAGATCATTTAAATTGGTAAGTGGCATGATTCGGTTTTTTCAAGTAAAATTAGTTATTAGTCTTGTACGGAAATCAAGCTTACCTAGAAAATTATTTTCAAAAATATATTTGCCATTGTCTTGTTACTTATGGGCTAAGCTATAGCCCATGTATGAAAAAAGAAATTGTGGCTTCTATAAAACTATTTGGCTGCTATTAGCCTAATTCTATTCCTTGTAGGTTTGCCTAATTCTATTCCTCGTAGGAAAAGGGAGGGAAAGCTTTTCATAACTCCTTTTCGTGATGAGTTCTTCCTATAAATGCCGAAGCTGCCTTTCTCTCCCTCTCACTCACTCATATTTAGTGGCCTCTCTCTCCCTCACCCAGTATAATATTCTCATATTTAGTGGCCTCACTCTCCCTCACCCCATATTTACTGTATAATATTTTTCTATTAAGAAAGAGAAATACACTATTTGAATTAATTTTATTTTTATCAGTTTACTCCAATATCCTAAAAATTGAAAGTTATTTTTGAAACTCCACCTAAATATTTTGGTTAGAAAATAGAACTGTAGAATATTTTTCTATTAAGGAAGAGAAATTCACTATTTGATTTTTTTTTTTTTTTTTATCAGTTTACTCCAATATCCTAGAAATTGAAAGTTATTTTTGAAACTCCACAATATTTTGGTTAGAAAATAGAACAGACATACCTACAATTAAGTCTTCATATATAAGACTGGAAACAATGTGAATGGACTGGTTATTTTATAAATCTAAATCATGTGAATTGGTAAGTGGCATATGCACGGTTGTGGCATGATAAGGGTTTTTGTATAGGTAAAATCAATATATTGGTCTTGTACGTAAATCAAGTTTACTCAAAAAATTATTTTAACAAATATATTTTGCCATTGTCTTGTTACTTATGGGCCTACCCATATCTAGCCTATGAAGAAAGAAATTGCTACTTCAATAAACACGTTTAGAGAGTTTATAATATTTTTAAATATGTTTATCAACAATAGATATATATATATATTAGTAAATTATAGTTAATAAAAAGATATTCTATGTTAATGACATTAAACAAATAGATAATTTTATGATCTGATATATTAGTATTCCGTTTTAGAAATTTTGCATGTAACTTTTTCTATATAGGTGAAACAATAATAAATAAATAAAACTAAAGTGAATAAATATTTATATATATAATAATAATAATAATAATAATAATAATAATAATAATAATAATAATAATAATAAGAATAAATATGTATTATGAATTTGTTTAACTTTGGCCTTAAATTTTTTATTTTGTCCTTGTGAAATATATATATATATATATATATTAAAGATGGAAGAAAAATCCACACAATAATATTTTAATCACAAACATTATAATCTTAATATTTATTTTAATTCTTAGCATTTAAAAAAAAATTAGTTTAGAATTTTTTAACTTATAAATAAAAAATTGAAATAATTCATTCTTAGTTATTATTGATATATAGTTATTGACAAAATTTATTCTACTAAACTATTTTTATATTTGTAAACAAATATATATATATATATATATATATATATTTATATATTTATATGTATATTAATTCTTAAGATGGAAGATGATTAAAAGTTAAAACAATAATATTAAAATCATAAAAACTATATTCAAAGTAGTTAAAAAATTAATCTACAAATTTGAGAAAAACTAAAAACTATTATAATTATTAGAAATTTATTAAACAGAAAAGAAACAAAAAATTTATATCTTAACTACTATTGATATATAATTATTAAAAAAATATAAACAATTATGAATTAAAAGTTAAAACAATAATATTATAATCATGAAAACTATACTCTTAATATTTCTTTTAATCTATAATAAATATGAGAAGAACTTAAAAAATTATGATTATTAAGAAATCATTAAACAAAAAAAATTCACAAAGCCAATCTTAATTACTATTGACATATAATTATAAATTTGTTAAGATTAAAAAAGATTAGTAAAAAAGTAATTAATAGTCATAAAATAATTACAATCTTGTTGATATTAAAATAGATAAAAATTAGAAGAAAAACTTAAAAAATAAAAGTTTATTTATACGCAAATAATAACTAAACTTTATAGTTAAAAAAACTTATAAGAGATTTTTTTTTTTTCTAACTCTATTCCTAGTAGGAAAAGGAGGGAAAGCTTTTCATAACTCTTTTTCCTTCTTCCTATAAATGACAAGCTGCTTCTCTCTCCCTCTAACTAATTCATATTTAGTGATTTTAGTACCGGCCTCACTATTTACTATTTGAATTAAATAACGTTAAGTTTAGACAATTTGTTAATAGCATGAAGATCGTTCAAGAAGGCATTGCATCCGATGGTCATGTTCACGAAAAAATTGAACCAGATGGTCCTGGTAGCGTTAAGGTATTGATTCAGTACTTCTTTGACAGAAAGTATATTTTCTCACAGGTAGTGTTCGTGAGCTGAATTGGGTTTTTCTTTTTTCTTTTTGGTTGTTATTTGATGTCCAGATGATAGCAGTTGATTCTGATGATTTATGGTATGCGTATAACTTGATGGCTCGAGGAGACTCTGTTACGGCTTTAACAGTCAGGTACTTTTTAGTTTTAGTTGCATTAACTTTTCTTCCCCACAAATTTGAGAAATACTTATGGGTTCTTAGAAAAAAGGAAAAAAAAAAAAAAAAAAAGGAAAAAAAAGAAGAAGGGAGAATCCGATTTGCTTGAAGAGGTTTCATGCATCTGGACATTCATAATTGGTTTTATAAAAAAATAAAAAATAAAAAAAGAAGAAGAAAGAGCGAATCCGATTTGCTTGAAGAGGCTTCATGCATCTGGACATTCATAATTGGTTTTAGAATTATTATTTTTTTTTAAAATAAAATTCGAGTTGTTAATAGTGTCTTTTATTATGACTCTTCGTCCTTTCTATAATAGGAAAGTTATAAGAGAATTGGATTCTGGTGAACGAGATGTAGAACGTGTGAAACTGAAGTTGGAGATAAGAATCGAGGAGGTATAAAACTGATTTCATTATCTTATAATACATACACATATATTAATATGTTTTTTAATTTACCTCTTATTCTTATTGCGTTTTTCCAGATATCAGATTATGACAAGGATGGGTCTATCTTGCGGATACGTGGAAAGAACATGTCACCGAATCAATATGTTAAGGTAACTGACATGTACTAAACGTATTGATAGACTAGAATCAGTGCTATAAGTTTAATTTTTCATTTTTTTTCTCTTTGCAGTTAGGGGCATTCCACACTTTAGAACTCGTGCTACATCGACCCTTTGTGTTGAGAAAGGTGCATTTTACTTTGTTAGTTACTGAATTATGAATGATAATGTCTGGTTGCTCCTGTTACTGTTCATTTTGACGTAAGTCAAAGCAAATTTTTTTACTTTACAACGGTGCTGTGCGTTGTTCTAGAATTGTGTTTACTTTCTTGAATGATTACTTCATGACTGGAATGTCTTTAGCTCCCTGAACATTGGGAATTAGAAAATTTGACTTGGTACCACCCACATGTATGATATTGTTTACCTCTGTCAAGGGATCATGATCTGAAGATTATGTTATCCACCTTGTAGGCTGTTTGGGACTCATTGGCTTTGGAGGTGCTTAAGCAGGCTTCTGGTATGTTATCTAAAATAATCTCTGAGATATTTTGGGAGAAGAGAGAAAGAATTTGTCAAATAACACTCATATCATATGATTCATATCTTATTTTTCAGATCCTGCTGCAAGTGCTGATTTAGCTGTGGTTTTGATGCAAGAAGGATTAGCACATATTCAACTTATTGGTAGAAGGTACTTGTGATGATATTCTGCATAGAATTAGTTTTGATATCATCTTGAACTAGAATTCTGAGTAATAAGGTCAACAATTCCATAAATGTGATGAATTCTTTATTACTTGTATTTTTGATTTTTATATTCTTTACCTAAGAGGATTTGGAACATAAGATGATTATGAATTCAACTGACAACTCCCAACATTTTGGATCGACATATGTAAATATTGTTTCACATGCATGACTATCATTATGAATTGAATAACTTACCTGTTTATTGACATATATGGCAGTGTGACAATTACTCGTTCACGGATAGAAACTTGTATTCCTCGCAAGCATGGGCATGCTACTGCTGTTTATGATTCGGTAAAATTTCCTGTTTTAGTTTAAATGGTTATAATGTTTTTCGAATAGAAATTAATTGTCTGTATAGTTGATAACATGTCAGGATTAAAGAATTTCTTTTCTTTTCTTTCTTTCAATTGGGGGTGGATTCAAGGAACTCTCAATGATTTTAAAGCATCGTTCTCTTTTTTGCAGGCTCTGAATAAGTTCTTTGAGAATGTTTTACAGGTGAGTTCAGTTAGAGGGCACAAAGTGTACTGCCTGTAGAATTTACTACTACTTTGATATTTTTGCAATTTGTATAATTTCATATGTGATGCTCCAGAATCTAATAAAACCTATCAATGTGATTTAGGCTTTTGTGCAACATATAGATTTCAATGTTGTTCGTTGTGCTGTTATTGCGAGTCCAGGATTCACAAAGGTTAGAGATTGCCTTACCTCATTTAGTATGAAAATTGCAAATACGTCATCAGAACAAGTTTTTCTATGTTAATACTCATGTCCTTCTTTATTTACAGTTTGAGGAATTGAGTTCATAGCTTTAACACAATTTCAGCATAGAAATATATAAATTGTTGTGTCTAATGTATAGTTATCTTCAGAACCAGTTTCGTGATTACTTAATGTTGGAGGCAGACAGAAGAAATCTGCAGCCTATTATTCAAAACAAGAAGCACATAATTCTTGTGCATGCAAGCTCAGGATACAAGTATGGTTGCTCTCTCATTTTACTCTCCTGCAAACTATAAATGAAAAAACATTTTGAAGTAACCAGGAGGTTAGAATTAACTATATATGAGTGTGTGGATAAATAATTGGGTGTCTACAAGCACGTTCATCATCTAGTTGTGCTTGTCTGGAGAGAAATTATTCATCATTTCGAGTTTTGAGGGAAATGTATAGTTAAGATCATGCCATAGTTCAAAGTGGTTATAACTTAATAAGTGCTCTGGCCATTGATTTGGTATAAAATCAGCGAATTATCAGTTCCTGGAATCATGTATTCTGTTATCGCTTTGACAAAATCCTTTTATGCAGGCATAGTTTAAGAGATGTTCTCAGTGCCCCGTATGTCATGACAATGATAGAAGACACCAAGGCTGCAGCAGAGGTACACACAATACCTGACTTAATTGGCGCTTTTTACCTTTCTCCTTAGTTCTACCATCCTCTATTGTCTTAGAAATTTAGTCTTTTTTCTCCTGTAACAAATTTTATTAATCATGGTCCTCTAAACCTTGCATTTTTTATCTCTCTCTTCAGGTTCGAGCTCTGAAGGATTTCTTTGACATGTTTTCAAATGTCAGGTTCTTTTTTTTTATGTGCTTGTTTGCTTATGTATTTTTTCCTTTTCTAAAGGAAAACAAGCTAAGTGGTTGTCCCGTATTTTCCACCTGATCTTAGTAACTGAAATTCTGATCTTAGAGCTACTTATATTCTTAGTGTTTAAATATTGACTTCAAAAAATTGAATTTTGCCACCTGATCACGGTACAACTAATGAATGACGGCATTTATATATGATTCCAGATGTAGACCATGGTGACTTTTTTATCTTGATTTATCCGCGATAACCTGAGCCTTTAATTCTTTATATACTGTAATTGAAAAAGTTAGTAAATTATTCAGGCAAGAGAATTGGCAAAGGGAACCGTCTTAGTTGTCATTATTAAAATATTGTAATTAGGATTATTGGTTAAGTACAGAGTAAAGTCGAGAATCTGGACCATTTTTTTTCTGGTGATAAAAGAAACTTCTAGAAAGTTTTCTTGTTTATAGTCAGTATTCAATTTGTTACGGGTACTTGATTATTGTGTGTTGCCATTTTGGAAAAAATAGTTAAGCTCATCTGTTGTTTTTCATTATTTTTTTAATACATAAAAGTTCTTAGGAGAATGATTAAAGGTAGGAGAAAAAGCAAAGGATGCTGAATAAAGAAAGTATAAGAGTATACACATCATTAAAATTCATGGAATGGTACATTTAACCTGAATAAAGCACAGTGAGAGTTGAAGATTCTTAAAGGAAAGTCTTCCATGTGCTTTCTAGTTACTGTGGTTCTCCATGCATTTAAGCCTTTCTATCCTCATCCAGCCTTCACATTCAAAACAAAAGATATAGTTCAAAAGATACATAACTGTTCCCCTTTCCTGGAAAACGTGACTGAAGTATAATTTTTGATGTTGTGCAGGATCCATCCCGAGCTTGCTATGGAGAAAAACATGTTGAGGTTGCCCATGAAAGGCTGGCTGTGAAAACCCTTCTTATCACAGATAATCTCTTCAGGTAAGTATAATAGGATGCATGTTGAGGTTGCCCATGAAAGGCTGGCTGTGAAAACCCTTCTTCTCACAAATAATCTCTTCAAGAAGTATAATAGGATCAAGTAATATATTTCCTGATGTGAGAAATGCCTACGGATGAATCATCTTTTAACACTTTGAAAACATTAATATATTTCCATAAGGTGTAATTTTCTGATTGTGAGCCACGTCATTATCTTGAGTCATTAATTACTTCATTGGATCTAATGGTATGCTTTTCTGGTTGTAGGAATGTTGATCCAGCAGCAAGGAAAAAGTATGTCAACTTGGTCAACTCAGTTAAAGATACAGGGGGCACCGTCCACATATTTTCATCGATGCATGTCTCGGGTGAACGTAAGTGTTATTCTCCTCTCCACTCAATCTCTTGTTTTTCTTGTTTGAGAACAGAAGTTTGGTTTGAAGATACATAGAAGACACTACTCCCCCTCCTCTGTCTCTATACCACCTAATTTTTTTCTGAAGCAGGGGTTCTAGAAGCATGAGCTTTTTCTGCTGACGGTTTATGTTGCTTTTCTCTTTCTTCTTTCTATAGTAATTAATTATCTATATCTACTTGGTTGATTTGCATATTGGCGAACAGAGCTAGCGCAGATAACTGGCATTGCGGCAATCCTTCGTTATCCTCTACCAGAACTTGATGACATCGAGATGTGACATTAAACATTGGTAGTAACAGGACGTGTATAGGTCATATTTGATTTGCCATTCTTAAATGTAGGGGATGATTTCCATCAAATGCAAGGAAATCAAAAGGAATCAGTTGTTTTGGCTAGGTGAACTGGTTCTCCCGTCTTTTTTTATTTTTTTAGATGAATGGTTCTTCTGAACCTTAAAAGGCAGGGACTTGTATAAGAGCAGACACTGGTCATTAATTCCTTTAATTTATTATATTCAAGTATTCAATCTCATGTCTTCGGGTCTATGTACTCCTTCTTGTTTCCTGACCTCAAGAACTTGCAAAGGTTATCTGTTGCATAACGCTGAATTTGATATCAGTGATGTATTTAATGTTCTTGTATTTTCTTTATCTTCAAATTAAATTCTTAATGGGAGCTGTTGATGATACTAAAGTATCATACTAAGAATGAGATTTATGTTTTGGATATATATATATATATATGTTGTTATAAAGCTAGCTCCGGCGCCTGGTTTTTTCTTGCCTAAAAAAAGTTTTCATCCTAAAGTTGATTACTTTCTTTTCCATGTGGAGCTGGATGGAAATCTGTTAATGTTATCCTGCCCGTGGATAGATGGATGGCTGAACCCTGTTGTTTGATTGTGTAGTATCATGATATTAACTTAAAATTTCCCTTGTCGTCATAGAACTTGGCATAAATTACCACATTCGGTACATTTTTTAAGTAACAAGGATCAATAAGAAATTCGGTAATTGTTAAAAAAAGAATTACTGTTTTTTGAGAAAGTGATTTAAACATGGAGTTATTTTACTTATTAGAAAGTGTCGAGTGTCAATAGATCAAGGACTGATAATCATTCTTATTGTTCTGCTATCCATAATTGGATCCATGCATACAGGGTTCAACTCTTCCAAAAAAGGCAAACGACTCCACTCCTAGTTTTTCTCTTCTTAGTTCCTGCAACTCATTTCAGATTTTTTACAAAAGAAATGACGTGTAAGATATTCCATGGCTGGTTTTGAAGATATAAAGCTAAACACATGACGTTTTACCCTTTTGTTTTATTTTTATTCTTTTTAAGAAAAAGGTCAAATCAAGAGCAATGTAATAAATTCAAACCAACCGAAGCCCTCAAATTATGCAATTTAAGACATCCAGAACTTGTTCAAAAAACCTTATATATTGAAGTGAAACTTGTTCTCTGATAACAGGTTCTAACTTGGTATGTAGAGAAGAAAGTAATTAATTAAGAATACACTGCTACATCATCTTGGAAATTAGCATTCAAAATCAGAAAGATCGCTTCAGTTTGTGTTAGGCTTGCTTGTTAGTTAAGAATTAAGATTAAGAAAAAGATGGCGGGCGGAGGTAGTGTTGACCATGGCCCGGTGAAACATTATGATGGTTCCATTACTGCCTTTGTGGTGGTGACTTGTTTGGTTGCTGCAATGGGTGGCCTCATTTTTGGTTATGATCTTGGAATCTCAGGTGCACTTCCAACATCCAACATTTGATTTGATTTGTTTGGTTGCTCTAGCTTTGTTAACTAACCAAGGATCAATTGGGGATTTCTTTTCTTTTTTATTCATTGCAGGAGGGGTGACTTCAATGGAACCTTTTCTGGAGAAGTTTTTCCCATCAGTTTACAAGAAACAGATCGATGCATCTGCTCTTGAAAATCAGTACTGTAAATTTGACAGTGAGCTACTGACATTGTTCACCTCCTCCCTCTACTTAGCAGCACTAGTTGCTTCCTTTTTGGCCTCTGCAATAACCAGGATTTTTGGAAGAAAAATTTCAATGTGTATTGGAGGCCTTGTTTTTCTTGCTGGGTCTGTCTTAAATGGTGCTGCCACCAATGTTGAAATGCTTATAGTCGGCCGGTTATTGCTGGGTGCAGGTATTGGATTTGCCAATCAGGTACAGTAGAATTACATCATACCTCCTGTTCCTCCATTCTGTAATTTCTATATATATATATATATAAAATAACATTCTATGTCTTCCACCTACAGTCAGTCCCAGTTTATCTATCAGAAATGGCCCCGGCAAAGATTAGAGGAGCTCTTAACATGGGTTTCCAAATGGCTATTACAATTGGGATTTTCTCTGCTAATCTCATTAACTATGGAACTGCAAAAATCAAGGGTGGATGGGGATGGAGACTTTCATTAGCTCTTGCAGCTGTCCCGGCAATTATGATGACTGTTGGGTCTGTTTTCCTGCCGGATACTCCTAACTCCATCCTTGAAAGAGGTAATACTGAAAAGGCAAAGAAAATGCTCCAAAAAATCCGCGGTACTCCAAATGTAGATGAAGAGTTTCAAGACCTTATTGATGCTAGTGAGGCTGCCAAATTAGTGCAAAACCAATGGAGCAACATCTTACAACCGCGATATAGGCCTCAACTTATTTTTTGCATTCTCATCCCATTCTTCCAACAACTTACCGGCATCAATGTCATCACCTTTTATGCCCCAGTTCTCTTCAAGACTCTGGGATTTGGTGATGACGCTTCCCTTATATCTGCAGTCATTTCTGGTGCTGTTAATGTCGTCGCCACATTGGTTTCCATCTTCACAGTGGACAAGGTTGGTAGAAGGTTTTTGTTCCTTGAAGGTGGCTTTCAAATGCTCATTTGTCAGGTACATAAACATATATACTACATGTTCCTTAACTTAATTACTATATATGTTGTCGATCTTATGATTGATAAGAATATGTTTGTTTTGATATTGTAGACTGCTGTGGGAGTGATGATAGGTATGAACTTTGGGGTTAGTGGTGAAGGATCATTGACGAAATTGGAGGCTAATTTGCTCTTGTTCTTAATTTGTGGGTATGTAGCAGCATTTGCTTGGTCCTGGGGTCCATTGGGTTGGTTGGTACCCAGTGAGATTTGCCCCTTGGAGATCAGATCAGCAGGGCAAGCTATCAATGTGTCTGTCAACATGTTGCTCACATTTGTTATTGCTCAACTGTTCCTCGCCATGCTTTGCCATTTAAAGTTTGGTCTCTTCTTGTTCTTTGCTGGGTTTGTGGTGATTATGACAGTTTTCATATACTTGTTACTGCCTGAAACCAAGAATGTTCCCATTGAAGAAATGAATAGTGTGTGGATGGCACATTGGTTCTGGGGCAGGTACATTCCAGATGAAGCTGTTGCATCATCATCTTCCAATGTTGAGCTTTATGGCAAGGCCGTCTGATTTTTTATCCACTCGAGTACTAAGGGACTTATGCCTTGTTTTTCTGTTTTCTTTGCTTGAACCTTGAATAATGTAACATTTATATTTAAAGTGCTTAACAATATTTGTTATTTTCTCATATCAGACTCATTTATCCATTATTAATTTTGATGGTCCATTTCCATTTCCTTTTCTTTTCTTTTTCTTTTTTTTATATTTTTTTCCAACTATTAGTATTAAGTATTAACACGTGCGTGAGCAGAAAAGATAAAAAATAAAATGGTGAAGAAGGTCTAAACCTCCGCTCGTTGTGCCTCTTCGCCGTTGATGGCCACCTCGAAGCCCTTGCTCCGCCTCCGTCGCTCTCGTCAATCCTACATTTCGTCGTCTCTGTCTAACGCGCTTTTATTTCAGCTCCTCAACCCTAGCCATCTTTCACAGCAGCCCCCAACATCTCTTTCTCCACCCAAGTTTAATACTACAAGAACTTATTCTTCTACGCTTCTGAGCTCCATAGCCATTCCTGATGTATACAACTCGCGGTCCTTTTCAACTCGTGCTGGTGATGACTCTCAGTTCGGACTAATCGGTGGCGCTGACTCAGTTAGAGACTTGGTGGCTGATTCGGAGCTTATAGATGCAGGACTTGGCCAAGTAACTGAGAACGTGGCTTCGGGTGGTGGTGTTGAAGGCTCTATTCTTCCTGTTAATGCTGTCATTTCGATGCTTGATGGCTACCATGAGCTTACGGGATTGCCATGGTAACTGATGCAACTCTGGTTGGTTTCCGTCAAAAATCTCATCTTTCATGTACTTCCTCTGGAGAGAGTTCAAATTTTAAAATTTAATTGACTTTCCAGGTGGATAATCATAGCTTCCTCTACATTGGCTATGAGAGTTGCATTACTCCCTGTACTTATTTTGCAACTTAACAAGTTAAAAAGGATTGGAGAGCTTTATGGTAAATGTGAGTTTTTAAATTTTATTAGCATGTATTGGTAACTACTATTTCTTCAATGTGTGCTCAGCTCAGCTAGATCACTGAATTGTCACTTGCCACACATGTGTTGTGTGCACTTCTGCGAGAGTCACACAGATTCGTTCTTCTGAATTTCATAATTAGTTTCATGTCTAAAAGTTTGTAAAATCATACAAGTGCATACAACACAAAACACGCTTGACAAGGGACAATTCAGGGATCCAGCTGAGGTGAGCATTTCAGCCAGTTCTCATCACCGGGTCATAAGTTGCAGAATTGAATATGCCAGTTTATGTTTTGTAATTGGAATGTGTCAGCATATACTTCTTCTTTTGGTCATTCCTAATTTTCCCTCTATTGGTATATCCCTGCGCTGCTCTTATTTCACATCACTAGTATATAATTTGAGATTGCTGTATTCTGACTGCTCTGCAGTTCTAAGTTTCATTTGTTTGTTTGTTTTTTTATTTTTTTATTATTATTATTTTTTTATGTTAATATGAGGAGATGTAATAACTTTATTTTTTCTAATTTATCTGCTTAACTTAATCTTGTTTCTTTTGTTTGTCTCTTGTGCATTTCTTTAAGTGCCCCCTCCATTCCCCCCACCTCTCTCAGGAAAGAGTTATATTAATCAATTTTCACTCTTTCGGAGGGAAAGGAAAGCAGTTGGGTGTCCCTCGTTCTTGTGGCTCCTTGCATCTGCATGTTTCCAGGTATAAGTATCTTCAATTGCAATAGTTTATGTGCAGTTCAAATTCAATAATTTTTCTTTTGAAGAGACACCTACATAACACACGATATAATGTTTAAACTTGTGATAGACTTTTTAGAATGCAAAGGTTTATAAGTATAACAGATTAAACATGTTAGCAACTTGGAGAAGACTTTAAACTGAATCTCCAGAAAAAGGAGACAAAAGAAAACAATTTGGTAAACCAATAATGTCAAGAATTGTTTCCATGGAGAAACTTGTTCCTTGGACTACATCCTAATTCTGAGTCAAAGTCAGCAGTAACTGCTGGTTTGCATTTTCTGGCTCTAGATTCTATTGCAAGAAAATATATGTTGCACACATGCAGATGTGTGCGAGTGTGTTGCAGGAAGTTTCTCAAATTTAAACAGTTTTCAGCATTCTGGACAACCAAAAAGTAAAAAAGACAAGAGAATATAATTTGCCTTTGTGTTAATTATGAATGTGGTTGTATCGGTGTATAATGCTTAGATGAAGTTTCTTAATAATTTGGCTCGTCCTCTTTCATTTCAATTGCAGATTCCATGCTTTATCTTGTGGATGACTAGTATCCGGAGAATGTCACTGGAAAATCATCCTGGGTTTGATTTGGTAAGGAACAGGCTGCTAGAATCCTAAATTACGAGCATACACTTTTACAGTCTTGTGTTAGTAGTGATATTTTAAGTTACAATTATGGTTTCTATAGCTTCCATATTTTTATAATTGAAATTGCCTAGTTATAGTGCGACATCTGTTTGAGTTTGTATATGCAGAAAACTTATAACATACACGTGCCACTCATGTAGATGAGACAATATATGAAATTGTATAATGCACATCTGATATTTTAATAGCATTGTATATGCAGAACGTGCACACATTAATTCCGAGGAACTTAAAAACTCCCGTTACATTCATTGCAGGGAGGTGCTCTATGGTTCCAAAATTTGACTGAATTACCCCATGGTATCTTAGGCTCCATCTTTCCAGTACTAATTGCTAGCTTGCACTACATTAATGTTCAGGTAATTGACCATATATACATGATTTACCTTTGAAATTGTATCTTTATCTAACGTGCACACACACTTCTCCTTTGGGGATTCTCACTTTGAGTAATACAAGTTAATTCATTTGTTTAGTATTACCATAACAATGCTACCTTGGCTGCAATGCATCCCTGGTTTATATGTTGATTTTGCTTTAGTATTTCTTTTCCCTCTCTCTTGTACTGGCACCCTGCCAGTCTGGGTGTTTATGCATGCTCTTTTGGGGCAGAACACTGTTGAGGATATGATAACGGCTGAATGATTTCACTTTAGTTTTTGTTTCTTTGATATCCAACACATAATCTGTTTATCTACTAATTGGATAGAAAGGTGCAGTACAATGTGGCATTTATACACGAAACAATACTTTTGACAATGTTTATTGACTCCATGTTTTCATTTATGAAATAATATTTTGACAGTATTTGTTGACTCAATGCATTTAAGCATTCTTTTTTCTAAGTTCCGGATACACACTTCGCATCTGTAGATTCCACTCTAAGTTTACACATTTACTTGGAGAAATAGTCTGTGCCTTCTCAATGGTTATGTTGTAATTCCATCTTTTTATGTATCTATATTCTTATGCTTGCTAGATGGTATGAAGTAGTATGAGCCTATCCTAGGAGAAGTGCATCTCTGCTTAATATAGGATCTGTCTTATATTCCATGGATATATACTTGCCAGTATGAAGTAGAAGTTTAATGTGATATACCATTCCTTTTTGTTTTTTTTTTTTTTTGGTGGTGGGGGTTGGGTTTCTCTTTTAATAGAATAATATATGCTGACTTCTGTTCGATTGATTTTCAGATATCTTTCCAGAGATCACTTTCTGAAAAAACAGATGGCCTTTTTGCCTTATTAGCAAAAGTGAGTAGATACAAATTTTATAGAAGTTCCACTGATAATAGCTTTGTTCTCACAAATTACTGTCGGTTTTTGAATGACCTTCATTTGTGATGTGTACGAAGTTCTGAAAGAACCATTTCTGTGCATTATCTAGGGTGCTATATCTTCCAATTAATGAAATCTGTTTTTCTTGTTGCAGTACTACAAGTTCTATTTGGACCTTCTAACGCTGCCCATATTTTATATTGGCTATTGTGTTCCTCAGGTAGTACATTTTACAATGTTGATGTTAAGCTGTAGTGTATTGGATAATATTATTTGCTGATATGCTTTTTCAACTTTGTATAAATTGAAGTGATGTTTTGTTTTTATTACCTTTTTTTCCCCTCAAACTGTGAAGGTTAAGTGCTAACGTAATAAACTGTCTGTTTACCTTCAAATCTGCTATTTCTTCCAAGCAGGGGACTTGTTGTTGATTCATAAGATGGTCTTGTTACAGTGCTTGTTTCATACTTTCATTATATATATTGAGTTGGACCATGATACATTTTCTTAGTAAACTTTTTGTTACCTCCAATTGCAAGCTGTTATGCATATAATACATATGGACATTTGTCCAATAATTTCAAAGAATTCTGAGTACACTTGTTTCCTCTCAATTGGATCTTTGTATATAAATTGAAACATGCAAACTGATACTGGGACTAGGTAGACAATTAGACACAAATGCATCCAAAGATGCACCGTTATCAGGCTATACTGTCAGATAGTGTTCAACAAGATGGATGGGATGGGAACTTCATGAGAAGACAACCTTAATAATTTTCACAAAGATTGCTGCAGCTAACCTAAATAATTTTCATTTTCCTTGAATTCATAATACTCTACAGCCAAGCTATAGTTAAAGGCTTCATTCATAGTAGAAAGAAGATCATCCTCCGCCTGAACAATCACCAGGTCTCCTTCGACCACCTCTGAATTCCATCAGTGTCAAGAGTAGAGGAGCCTTTTCCTGTCATCCTTTCCTCTGCGCATTAAGAATCTTCCTGTACAGAACAGGTCCATATTGAATGTTTTAGGACCCCTCTCTTCCTCGATCCCCCTCAGATTCAACCTAAACCTGGAGGACCCTTCTGAAATGTCTTCAGTGACCTTAACCTATTCTTGGGGTTGTCATCCTCCAGTAGAATATTGAGCGTTTTGGATTCAATGGAGCAATTGTCAGCCACCCTTAATGCACCCCAGATTATCTAGCAGATGGGAATTGAAAGTTAACGCGCATTTTTGGTTCAGCAAATAGGAAATGAAGAGATGCTGTCTGCTGTAATTTTGTGAAACTTTTTGTGTATTCTATTCATTGCAATGGAATTGAGTCTGGAACTGGAGCTTATAGGACTGACTTTTAAATCTTATTAGTCTCTTGGCAGTGCATGTAGAGCCAAAACAAAGGAGTATCATTTGCAATGGCACGATTCATTTTTATTTTCATTGCTATTTTCTATTTGATATTAACAGTAAAGTTTCCTCCTCTCTTTGCCCTACTCCATTCTTCGGGAATGTTAAAATTTCTTGCTGGCTCTGTCTTTTCAGGGTAGCCTAGTATATTGGGTTACAAATGGCTCATTAACAGTCATTCAGGTGAGTTGCCACATTGTTGCAAACAAACATACAAATGATTTCTTTGCATTTAAGACTTGTGTTAATATATGGCTACCTTTTAGTTTTAAATTCATATGTAAAATGAATCGCCAAATGTACACAACACACAATCAATTTTGCAGCAATTATCTCTAAGATATCCTGCTGTTCGTGCGAAATTGGGGTTACCTGACCAGGATAGTCCAACAGCAACTTCTATGGAAACTGGTGCTCCTAAAACAATGTCCTTGGATTCACCCAACAAGTGGCGCAAAATACCTGTCGAGGACTTATCTCCCTAAAGAACTGGTCTCCGTGAGTGACTATAAACATGAATCTTTGTGTTTTTATTTTATTTTACAAGTTCTGACAACTTTTCTAAAGTTCATGGGTGGTTTTCTTGGCAGCTGTCAGTCCAATTTTTATCACACCGGGATCTAGAAAGTGCAATGCCTTTATTAAAGTAAGTTATTCTTCTTGCAGTTCCTACCTCTCCCCCTCCAGCAAAAGAAAGAAGAAAAAAACACTGAAAAAAACAATAAAGAAGAGAAAAAAAAAAGAGGAAGGCAAAAGAGAATGGAAAGTCTTTTGTATTTGTTTAAGATTTGTCTCCATTTGATGCATTGCATTTGACACTTTGGTTACAGTATGGCACTTGATAAGGATCCTGAATATGTAAGAGCTCTGATTATGATGGGGCAGACTCTATTGCAGAAGGGTTTGCCTGCTGAGGCTACTGAGTACTTGGAGCGTGCTGTATTTAAGGTCTGCATTCACTTCGGGCTGTTAGTTTTTGTTTTCCATTTTCAATTATGGTCTAGTATTTAGGTTTGGTTCATCAGTGGTATACGACTTGCTTTACCTGCAATCTACTATAATTGTCACCGAGATTTAGATTGCACAATTATGTCGTGTCTAACCACATGATATAAAATCAGATGATATGCCTAAGCATGTCTTCCAATACCCAAATGATTTTCTTGCATGCTATTTGGTTTTTGTTCCTTTATGTAAATTCTGAGTCTCATTTTGCAGTGTTTGATCCATTGATCACTAATTGTTTTCTGATTTTTCATCAGCTTTCTCTTGTGGGCCATCCGACTGATATTGAGGGTACTGATCTTCTAATTCTTGCATCCCAATGGGCTGGACTGGCCTGGATACGGCAGGTGAAGCCCAGTAATTTTCTTCTTGTAATTATTCAAATCTTTTATTAAAAGCCCTGTTACATTATCTGATGACTGATGCACCTCAAATAGAATATATATATTGAGATCAAATATATACATCTTGCACCCACTAACATAATTGTTTTTTTTATCTATCTATCAAACAATTCTAAGAAGGTTAATGACCATGGAATCCAATTATACCTTCTTCCCCTTAAGAACAAGATTGGAGGGGGGAATCATGGGTATCAGGTTGATCTGACCTATCAGTTCCTTAGCTGTAACCTTTAGAATCTAAAACAACACGAAACGAAAAAAATAAAGTGTCAGGTTCAGTAATGACCCTCCAATGGGCTTTGTCTAAGTTTGTTGATTGGCATCGCAGTATTCTAATGGCTCTTTGAAAGTTGGACTTGACCTTGGTCTTTTAATTCTCCTTTCTCAGGGAAAGATGGCAGAAGGGCTTGTGCACCTTGAAAGAGTTGCACACCTAAAAGAGCCTGAAGACCCAGTCAGTAAATCCCATTATTTTGATGGGTTGCTGTTCTTTGCAAGGTATAAATTCGGGCAATTACCTTCTTAAGTTAATAAAATTTTCATGCAGAAATTCATTGAAGCCCCATTTCTATCACTGACTTTTTTCTCGTGTGTATGGGTAGGGGGAGGGTAGGTTTCTAGGTTAATGGCAGTACCTGATAATATTGAACGTTTGTCTTTGCCTTTTCAGTGCTTTATCCCAAGTAGGTCGCAAGGCTGAAGCTACAAAATATCTGCGTTTGGCTGCTGCTTATAATCCTGCTTATAATGAATACTTGGAGCAGTATGAAACAGGAGATGATTTTGTGACTGATCTTGTTGACAGTAGGAGAAATCACTGATATCATCTTTTTGTGCTTAATCTGCTTCTCGTTACATTGTATATTAGATTAGAAAAACTAGGCTTGAATGTGTTATTAATTTGACATTAGGGGTTATTTAATTCAATTTTTATAAGCAAACTGAAAACAATGTAAAGTTGATATGGTAACTAATAATTGAAAATTCTTACTGGCTTATGTCAGGTGAATGGTTACCGTATTAAAGATAACCATATTTTTGGTGCACTTATTCGTCTATACCAGCAAATGCTGCATCGCATTCATTGCTAGGAATTAATAAATTGACTAGTGATGATAACTTATTAGCGAGCATTGTTCCAGACAGTTGTAGGCATTCATGCTCGCTCCTCTATTTTATCTTTTTCATTGTAAATTACTTCTTAATCTCTATTATCAAATTCCAGAAAGAGAATATAATAAAATTAAATCTTAGTTATAAAGTGAAAAAGAATACACAATCCACATTTTTTTGCAACTATAAATCCATAATTTAACCAAGTTAGTGGTTTAAGGCTTCAAATCATTTTAGTCAAACTACAGTACTTCCATTTGCGGGGGTATGCGGCTCCATAACCATGTGGAACTGGAAGGATGCCCTTTTAATAATCTTCTGTTTTTGAGCCTGACGTGACGTTACTCCTTTTCTGTTTGGTGTAAATAAATGATGTGGGCTGTAATCTTGAGTCATGGAAGCAGTTCGCTCAGAAAGAAGTTCATAAATTATTAATACACGGAAGCGGTTTTATTCAGCCGTCTCTTTGACTGGGATTGAAGATATGTCAAAGTGGGACAAAGACACAGCAAACATTAACCTTAACCCGACCAAAATAAAAAACGAAACCTCTACAAGTAAGCAATAATGGTTTATAAAAATTAATTATTGAGTAATAAAATTAAAAAAACAAATTAAAGACATAGAATAGTGGAAGGCGTGTGTTTCTTTGCAAAAAATTCCTGATCGGGCCACTAAATAAAAAAAGAAAAACAAGATGACAGAAAGACAGAGAAGAGAAAATGAATAACATGCCCCAAGTAATCCAAGCATTCACAAATGACCAAGAGAGAAGACTCTCTCTCCCTCTCTCCCTCTCTCCCTCTCTCCCTCTCTCTCCCTCTATGAGGGTAAACATTCTTTTCTTCAAGCCGAAGACCACACCGCTGCATCAGACAAAGTACACAGATTTAACGAAATCTATCTGATCTGTTTCATTACATTTGATTAGATTTCATTTGGACAGAACCCAATATCTTATGATTTGCCCATATTTTTGTTCATCGTCTCTGTCTCTAATTTCCTAAATAGTCCCTTTGAAGTTTGAAGTTGAATTACATTCAAATCTCCCATAGCCCGTTCCTCCAAATTAAGCTACTCTTCAATTTCAAGAAAACCCAGTTGCTCTTTTTTAACAGCCTCTGTCTTCTGCCCTCTTTTTAATTATTATTATTTTTTTTTCATAAAAGCCAATACACTGTCTTTCCCTTCCCTCTTTGAGAGTTCTTCCCTCCCAAATCAATGCCAATTACAAAATTCACAAACAAAATTTATCCTTCTGATGTTTCTGAAATTAACAGTAACTTAGATTTTAATTCTCGGCTCCCCTACTCTTCTATCTGGTCTATCTCTATCTATCTCTTCTCTGCCCATCTATAAAAATCTCATCTTTCTGAATCTCATTGAGAATGGCATGTCCTACCAACTCCATCCGCTATAACACCACCCTGTGCGCCTGCCCACCGGGCCACATACTCAACGGGACCATCAACGGCTGCACTCTCTTCACCGACAATTCCATCATCAGTATGGACTCTGGCGTCGAGTACACCATAAGCTTCCCGGAGACTCTTGCTGCGTTTGACTCCCTCAAGAAGTTCACGCAGTCTCAGGCTGTGTTCTTGGAAGCCACCCTCGTTATGCTGCTTTCTTGGCTTTTACTCTGTTTTTTCTTGAGGTTCATGGCACTTGGGGATGGCAGGAATATTTGGTTTAGGATCAGATGGTGGATTAGCAGATTAGATATTTGTTTTTCCACCAGGCATTGGCTGGTAAGTTCCCTCTATAATTTGCTTCTGCGTTTTCTTTTTCTTCTTCTTTTTTTTTTTTTTTTCTTTTGATCGAGTGTTTGATAATTGAAACAACCTTATGTAAATTTCATTCAAGTGAAACTTAAAACCTCTTACTGATGTTTTCCTCCCGGATGTTATCTAAGTCAATTGAAAATGTTGTTCTCATTAATACAATTTAAGCTGGAATACATCTAATCTTTCTTCCATATAAGAAGGAGAGTTTACATCTTGTTCGGCTCTAAGGGTTAATACAACACATGAACACACTATTTTTTGTTAAACATCCAACTTTTGGGGCTCAGCCTTGGGTTAATTTTTTATAGGTGCACTCAGTCAATTGATTGAACAACTCGTCAGATTCCCGGATAGCTAGTTAAAAAAAAACTCAGAGCTGTTCATTTATGAAGCTTTGCAGTTTACTTCCATCACAAGTCTAGATGTGGTCTTGTCTCAATGGTAGTTTTCATTTTGGCTCTTCTCTTTTTCTCATCCCTATTGCACAAATTAGATAGTCTTTACGTTTAACTGTCCCCTTTTTCCCTTTCATGAGAATTTTATGATGGTCTTGATGATTTCAACTTCCAAGTGATCATATGTTGAGTCAATCTATCAATATATATTTATAATATATATATACGTCAATATTATACCTGTGTATATATGTGCTCACAGATGTTGACCCTGTAGAGAATAAATCTATATGAAAACTATTTGAAGACAGTTTTTAAAATCTAATTATGGATATTGAGACCAAATACTCTAATTTGTTCCATTTCTTCCTGTAGGAAGACCAGAAGGTAGTAATGAAGCGTAAAACGGAACTTGGTGGAACTTTCTCAATAGCAAGTTGGATACTTTTTATTGGTTTATTTGCAGTGTGAGTATATGATAGTTTATGGCTTCAATCCATCAGTCGGGATATCTCAATTAACATCTGCTATGTAATTTAACTTATTTTCCTAGTTTTCTTTTTTATCATATATTGACACAGATTTTCATTACCTCATAGGTTGCTGTACCAGATCATATCAAAGAGAACAATTGAGGTACACAACGTGAGAGCATCAAATGGACCAGAGTTAGCTGCATTTTTCAATGATATGGAAATCAATATAACCACTGTTTCTACTATGAGCTGTGCAAACTTACGTGATCTTGGCACTTTAGTGAGTGGGAATTCTGGCTTTTTTGACTTCAGAGTTGCTCCGCTATCAAATTTGGCAAATTACTCCTGTCATAACACAAGCAAGGGGCCAACCTTAACTCTTAAGTGTGCAAACTGCCAGCTCACACAGGATAATTTGTATATTTCTTGGCAGTTTGTTGATATTCCTAATAATCCTGCCACTGCTGTTGGATTTGAATTCAACGTTACTGCAATGAACCAGGCTAGAAAGAAATATGTGAGTCTCGTTGGTGGAACACTAAAGAATGGAAGCATTTTTGACGATAGACCAGTTACATTCCGGGGGAAGGAAACAAATATATTGAAATTTAATTTGTTTCCGCGAATATACCATAATTTACATGATCTAAGGCTCATCCAACCTTTATTTCACGAGTTCCTCCCAGGTTCATTTTTTCGTGATCCAAATCAACTTCAAGCATCTCTTGAAAGTTCTAATGATGGACTAATCAATACTACTTTGTATGTCAACCTTCTCTCTGCCTATATTGTCGAGATTGACAATGAGAGTATTATGGGTCCTGGTAAGTAATATGCTGATCTGAAACTCTTATGGTGATAAATTGTTAGAAAGCGAAGTGGTTCTTCCTAATTTGCACTGGAACATTATAGACATACATATTGGTGTTATTATTTTCAGCATAGTTGATCTTCTTTCCTTATCTTATTTGTTTTCCCCACTTATTATCTTCTGTTACTTGGGGAGTTAGGTTTGTCTTCTAACTGATATGTTTCCGTTATAGTTTCAAATACTGAATTGAATCTGACGGAATTGTTGCAGTTTAACCAATACAGATAAACTAACAATAACAGTGGAAATGGAAATTATATTCATCAACAAGCTTTTCTACTTATAATAATTTATACTCTGACCTGAAAAGCACCTTATTTTTCAAGCTATTAAATGGAATTTTTGAATTGTGTTCATGCCAGCGAGCTCCATGATTGCAGGCTCTAAATGATTATAAGAAGGGGTTGATCGTGAGAACTGACTCTTGAAAATGAAGGGACCAATAATAAATATGCTATGCTGATCAATAATCTTGCTTTGCGTCATGTTTGAAAAATCTAATGCTTTACTCGTTTTATTGTGCAGTGAGCTTCCTTGCAGACCTTGGTGGATTGTATTGCTTCAGCATAGGCATCTTTTTCTACCTCTTGGTGCAAGTATGGTTCTTGCTTCTGTTGGAGCTTGATCATTAGTATTAAACTCCGATTCCTAGAATAACTGGGAATTGATTGACAAGGAGGATAACAAAATCTTTTAAGCTCATACTTATATATTGGCTGCTTTAGACAATGCTGTCTTTTCTGTTGTTATTGGTTTACACCTCCCCCCCCCCCCCCCCAAAAAAAAAGTTTATGGTAATGGAAGGATCCCACTTTCTAATAACATCATGAATTTTATTTTATTTTTAATTTTTTTTATTGATTTTAATCATAATCTCACTTTACTCGAGCATGAACTTTAATGGTAAGTCCTATATTGACCTGCTTATCTGGGTTTTGTAGTGTGAGTACAGAATTGAGAAACTCCGAAATGAAGATACCATATTGCGGAGAATTAGAAGTCAAAATAAAGCTCAACAACATTGGGACAAAGTAATGTCTTCTTTCACTGGCATCTTGTCCTTTAATAGCATTATACTCTCTTGATATTTTCTATCTCTGAATTGTCGGGTTATTAATTGACTAATTGCCTCCTTTTAACTAGTTGAGGAAATATGTAATGTATACATGGGGCTGCAGCACGTTAAATGATGACAACAAGAGCCCTAAAATGGCATCGGGTTGCAGTCCATTTATGATTCAATCCGCTGATGGAAATGACTCTTCACGCAAACCAAGGCAGCAGACTAGTTTGGATTCTGTCAATTTTAATAGGAAAGTCAGCACGCCTGTCAAAAAGGTGAGTTTTCTCCCTTTCTATGCTGTTAAGGTTTCTCTGCTCTTAGCATTTTCAGTTGGGCACATATGTGTTGGGAACTTGAACATATCATTGGAAGTTCAGACAATACCGCCTGTCCTATAAGATACATCTGGCCACTTAAACTCGTCACCGCAATGGATTCAAGGCAGCATCTATAATTTGTAGTTTTTAATCATCCTAGTGATGCCCATATCTCTCTTATTATACCTATGCAAAGAAGAATCATAAAATCTCTTCGTCAAGTTATTTCAAGTTTTTCTCACACCTATGGTTTGACCAGTTTGGTAAGTAAGCAGAGTAAAGTCAGTGATACAGATCATGGTTACTTATTCTGAAACAAATATTGGAAAAAAAGAAATAACTGCATTTGTCTATATTTTTTCCTCCGGTCACTGACATGTGAAGTGCTTGGCTCTACAAATGGTGGAAAACAGCAATCTACAGATAGTGGAAAGCAAAAGCAGCATTCAATTCATAGTGCAAAGCAGCATTACATTGGTTCATGCAAAGATTTATCTCGGCCTCAGCATCAAGAATCTTCTCTACCTGATGAAAGCTTCTTTCCTCCACCACCTTCACTAGGTAACAATTCATTTTAAATTTCAGACCTCTAATAGTTAAAACAATTTTTTTTCTTATATCACATTAATCGAAAAAGGAAATTAGGGGAATCTCTAATATCATGATGCTTTCATTTTGCATCATGTTTCCCCATGGGAAATGAATTTCCTTTACCAAACTTTAAGAAGTCAAAACAGAGATCTAATATCCACTGCCTCATCATCATAAGTTTTATTCCCTGATAAATTATGTCACTCTGCATATGACCTTTGATCCCCCTCTAGGATTGTGGAGGGTGTGATTAGAACTGCTAGATTTGTATGTATTTGTCAATTATACAAAACAAATTAGGTGTTCAAAATTTTATATCCTATAATAGACCTGTATGTATTCCTTTTTTGTTTGTCTATTTACATTGTTGGTATTATATTGCAGAAGTTAATGTTGATTCTCAGATGGATATGTCTGCTATACAAAGGAATCTCACGAATTTGTACGAGTACAATGTGATGCTGAGGGATAAGCTCTTAGCGGCTCAGTCTTTGGTTCATGCTTTATCAATGAAGTCTTCTTCTCAAGTCACAAATAGTGAAACGTAGCATTGCATAATGCTTCATTATCCTTGTTAAAGGAGTTCACATCATTCCACATTGCTAAGATTGCGTCATAATATTCACAACCATGGCTGAACCTTTGGACCTGAAACTTTTTCTTGGGTGAAACGAACTACCAGAACTAGTCATTTCCTGCTTGCTTAAATCTCTCAACCATGGCACTCCAGCCAAATATTCCTATCTCCAAGGCTGCTGCATCGGGAAAGAATGATAATCGCATTTGGATAGGAAGGAATTGATCTTGTCCTGTATCTTTTCTTGTTCTTGTGAATTTCCACGTGGATAGTATGCTTGATTTGATATCTTGGGAAGGTCGTGCATTACTTCATGTTCAGATAAGGTATGTGGTCCAGAGATGGGTTGGTAACAAAATTGCATATGAGATGCATTTTGCAGGAATGTAATTTCAAAGCAAGAGATGCAGTCGAAATGATATGCATGCTTTATTTGGCAGATCTTGTAATATGTATGCAGAACATTGCAATTCTTTCTATGAATGTTAGGGCGGTTGTTGCCCTTTCATTGTTTTACTGTCCTGTTTTATTCTGACAATAGAAAACAAGCTCTGGGAATTGATGTGCTTGCAAGCAAATTAGAAAATTGAGCCTTTGTGAAATATCACAAGACTCTTCGACCTCCTTCAGGATTTGCTTTGGCTACTTCTCCAAATGTTGGTGAATAAAACTAAACCGACATATTTTATGAGCTCAACTTGTGATCTGTTTTAAACCATTCAAGGTTATTACAAATGATATTGTTTAGTATCTTTGTTACAATGAGATTGATATCAGTACCCCTTGTACTTGGTTCTTCGTCATGTTTGAAAACCTTTTTTTGGCACACACCATTTCCTTGAAGTTTGAGCAGTCCACCGTGCAGAATGTGGCATGGAGACAATCAGTCTTGTTGGACATGAGTAACGACCAGAAGTGAATATGGGTAACCACGGAAGTAGTCACTTTGCCTGGATTGTGGAATCACAAAAGACGCTAATGTCAACAGCTGCGATTATTTTAAGTACTCGTTTTCTTCTCCAGAGGCCATTTCGGGTTAAACATTATGACCTTAACCAAAATATAATTAATTGTGAGTTGGAAATCTCCATCTCTGTAACTACTTTCAATACAAAAAGTATCAATACAAAAACTAAATGTTCTTAGTTCTAACTTTAGACCATTTTGTCTTTAATTTATATGAATCTACCATTATTTATTTTGTATTTAAAAAATCAGGGTCATTACGTAAAACTTTATTTGGAAAACAGATCATATTCCATTTTGTAGGCAAGTGTCATAGTATATGCTTTTTCATAACAACAGTACACCTTTCATTGACCAAATCTCTGTGTACCTATGCCTTTGCCCTTGATTGAATTTAGGAACACATTGACTTCTGCAGTACTTCCTGTAATTGCCCACTCTGATATGCCTCTGTAGCCAAACAATAAAAAAAAAAAAGTTTCTAAGAAATGGTATCCATTTGATAGAATGTAAACTTCTGAGACTAGTTTCATATTTCTCTTGTGAACTTCATTAGGGGATCACCTAGAACTCATTTATTTGGCTCTAGCTAAATTTAATTACTGTCTGATGAACTTGTTAGCATTTCCATTCATGACATAAACCAAGTTCCGTAACTCCCCAAAATAAAAATTCACAACACATATTAACTATCGTTGATTTCGGTGGAAAATCAGATCATTAAATTAGTACTTTCTTATAATATTTAGTTTCCTTTAAACTTTCGCATGTTCTCAGTTTAGGCAATACGAATCAATTGATGATTGATGGAAAATCAAGTAAAACAACCAAAAAATGACACATTAAATTTAAATACACTAACATAACTAAATTCACTTACCAACAGTGATGTCACAGCCACCAAAAAACTCCCCTTCGATGTAAAGTTGAGGAAAGGTTGGCCAGTTGGAATACTCCTTCAATCCTTGGCGTAATATTTCATTTTCCAGTATGTTTACTGTTTCAAAAGGTACATTAAGTGAATTCAATATTTGCACCGCCGTGTTTGAAAATCCACATTGTGGAAACTCTTTAGTTCCCTTCATGAAAAGAACCACCTTGTTTGAGGTAACAACCTTGTCCAATGTCGTCTTCAGCTGAGGATTTAATGCTGCAAAAACATACACCGCCACATACACAGGTTGAGAGGGAGAGAGAGTCCAGGACTAACCACAAATATTGATGTATACACGCCCAATGAAAAATGTAAGTGTAAGGAAATCAAGTATCCATTAAGTTTAACTTCCTGAAAGAAATTAGAAATGTCATGGACTCACAGTAAACAAAATCAAGGGAGCATAATAGCTTCAACCCAACTAACAAAGGAGCAATAAGATTTTTAAAATAGAGTCAAGTTAGCAAGAACCTAATAAACAATTTTTGTGTCGGTTAAAAGAGTTCCCTTCTACCTGCCTAAAAAGTTGAGTAGAAAAACTGTACCATGCCTATAACGTAAACGAAAGTGAACAAAGCAGACTGAAATCCTTCAGAACATGACAATTATCATAAAAATAAATAAATAAATAATCATCTAACACTGGATAGTAGAGTACCATTTCAGGAAACATATTTGAATTTTGAATTGTCCATTTTAACACCATCCTATTTGTTGACAAGTGTAGGGATTCTCCAATTTCAAAAATCCAAATCTGAATTTTGGCAATAAAGAATAAAAAATTCATAAAAAAGCAAGGAAATTCAGTGTTACACAAAGAATTTAATATTTTTCACCATATGCTCAACCTAACAAGAGTTTACCAGTTCAAAGAAAAAAAAAGGTCTTATTAACTTATGTTCTATCATAATTATCATCAAAATGTATGGAAATGAGACACAAAACAGTAGTATTAGAGGAACCTATAATTTTTATTTTTGCTATCTTACTTACCTAATTCCCTCGTATGAAATATCTTTCTAATCTCATAGGCTCAAACAAGATCATACTAATATCATACTACTCAGAATCTAGTATGTTAATAAATATAATTCTGATAAGAAATCCAATAATTAATCTAAATTCGCAATTATACAATAACAGCTATAAGCAGAATTTGAATAAAATAAATAAATTAAAAGACGGGGATTTGATCTACCAGAGAAGCAACGAACGGAGGAAGTCGTACTCCGCTTGGGTCTGGCTCCGAACAGGAGTTTATGGGCGACACTGAAAATACGGGAGGATTGGGGTTGCAAAGTAGGGAAAGAGAGGACTTTGAGAGAGCAGGATGTTTTGCCTACCCCATAAACGTAGGAAGGCGAAGAAGAAGAAGATGAAGATGATGCAATTGCCATGGGCTGGAAGGCTTTGACGGACAAAGACATCTTTGCTCAACGACCTCCGACCCCTCTGCTCTGTTTTCAATTATGACGCACCTTCCCCTGAGCTTGAAGAGAAATGGAAAATAGACGGAGACAGAGCCGCAAAATGATTGCCCTTATTTCTGTAAGCCCAATTCTGTTCTTATGGGCCTAATACATACGATAATAAAATAGATATAAAGGTTAAATTACACTCTCAATCATTGTGGTTTGTTTTTTTAATTACATCACTTAGTTTTTTTTTTTTTTTTTTTTTAATTGAATCATTTTAATTTCAATTGTATCTAACACTTTCATTTTTATTAAAAAAATTTCTTGACTTCGTACAAAATTCTTGTACTTTTGTAAAAATTTATATTTGAAAATATTAAAATTATTATTTTATTTTATTGTTTGGTTGTTTATAAACATATATGTGAGATTTTTGAAACTCAATTTAAATTAAAATGAGATCACAATAAAATTACACGGTGAATTTTATAATACTCAAACTCTCTTTGTTAGATATTAAATACCCCAATCTAAATTTAAGGGGTAATGACACTTCAGTAGTGTGTCTGTTTGACCTGTTAAAGAAACCTGCCAATAAACTTCTGTATTTATGTTTTTCACCCACAATCTTGTTAAATGCTTTCACTTTCATCCTTTTCCCCCCTTCTCTCTTTTTCAATGAATGATATTAAGCCCGTTGATGTTCCTCGAGTTCTTGAGAGATACCCAGAAGTGCTGAATTTAAACTGGAAGGGGACCATGAGCACATCAGCAGCTTATTTGGTTGGAATTAGAGTCGCAAGAAGAGAAATTGGAGGCGTTTTAACTAGATACCCAATTACGAGTTAGTTCTATTTTTGCAAATAGTATGAGTTATAGGAATTGTTTTTTAATATGTAGTTCTAAGAAATAAGATGCAGTATAAGTGCAAATTCTATAGTTCTTGAAATTTTTCTCATTGATGTCATGCTTTTCACCAAATGACTGGAACACTGTAGGTGTTTCATTATTGAAAGTGGCATTTCCTGCTATGATTTGTTATTGAGTTGTTATGTAGATCCATGTTGTTGCCTTGTCTGGTCAAAAGGCTCCTGAAATTATATGCGTGTGCTCATACTCATTTGCATACTTATAGCTTTGCATATTCAGGACTTGTTTTTCCCTTGAAACTGCTGAGTTACAAGTTATTAACATAGTAATAACCTGCTGGGTGCATTAGTTTGCATTTCGTCTCATTTCAAGCAACTTAATAATTACGTCTGCTCAAGTAATGTTCTAATTTATAAACCTACTTCTCCTGTTTTGATTATTATAAATGTGTGCAATAGCTTCATGCAGATGAAGTTGCTTGTGCATGTTTTTGATTGAGCTTGGTGCAAGTTTTGTGGTTCAAGAGAAGCCAATAGACACAGTGCAGTACATTAAGATTGGTCAGATATTTAGAAATGCTGCTTGGAAGCTCCTTTGTACCTAGTCCTGGAGCCATTCCTCTCTTCTCATTCTGCACCCGGTATCCGTTTTTACGTGTTTGTTGGGATAGTTGCCGCGCTTTCAGTCCAGTTGTTCGTTGCCATACTTCCTTCATCATAAAACCTGTACTGAACAGAATTTCTGTTAGTGGCTTCTCCTTGAATAGAACAGCTTATATGAGCACTTCAGCTTTTCCTGCTTCATTGTCGATTCATGAATCTTCCACGTCATCTGCTAGTAAAGTTTCTAATAAATCAAAGAAGAAAGCTCGCCAAGAATCGCCTGAGGCACTTCTCAGGCATAAGCTAAATATGTGATCAAAGAATGGGAATATTGTTGAAGCACTTCGACTTTATGACGAGGCACGAAAAGATGAAGTTCCTCTGAATCAGCACATCTACAATGTATTGCTCTATCTTTGTTCTTCTTCCCAATCTCTAGTACAACTGTCTAGGGATGTACGTGATGCCCATGTCTTGAATTTAGGTCTAAAAAGGGGTTTTGAGATTTTCCAGCAGATGATCAATGAGAAAGTTTCTCCAAATGAAGCTACATTTACTAGTGCAGCGAGGCTTGCTATTGCAAAGGAAGACCCAGAAATGGCTTTTGAGTTAGTGAAGCAAATGAAACGTTTTGATATTCCACCCAAGTTGAGATCTTATGGACCAGCCCTGTTTGGCTTTTGTAAGAAGGGGGAAGCAGATAAAGCTTATGATGTTGACACCCCACATGGTTTCATCAGGGGTTGTTGCCGAGGAGCCTGAGCTTTCTGCTCTTCTGAAAGTTAGTTATGATTCAAAGAAGGCAGACAAGGTCTACGAGATGTTGCACCGATTGCGCATGACAGTGAGGTAGGTGTCAGAATCAACTGTTGACATTATTGAGGACTGTTTCAGATCTGAAAATGCAGCAAAAATTGGGGAAGAGAACTGGAACATTGACTAGGTAAGGGAAGGAATTGCTAGTGGAGGTGGAGGGTGGCATGGAAAAGGGTGTCTTGGAAGTGGGAGATGGAAGGTGTCGAAGACTCAGATGGATGAGACTGGCTTGTGCTGTTCATGTGGTGAGAAGCTTGTTAGCATTGATATTGACCCGAAAGAGACTGAATTTTGCTACTTCATTGACTAGATTGGTTTGCCAAAGAGAGGTTAAGGCTGATTTTAATCAGTTCCAGGCAGACACTTTCTTGCTTGCTTGGTCTGGGAATGGAAAAATGTGTTTGCTTCTGCAGACTTGAGATTTATGTTGTGTATCACTAATCAAATGTTTTGAAACTTGCTATTCCTTTTGTCAGCAAGCCTGCAAACAAAATCTAAAATACAAAGCTTTGATCTAAGAACAGAGGAATAATGTTGGGAATAGCATCTGAAAGGAAGCTTATTTCTATCATCACATTTAAGTAGGATGAAATCAACCATAATATTTTGAATAATGTTGTCAGCATGCCTGCAAACAAAATCTAAAATACAAAGCTTTGATCTAAGAACAGAGGAATAATGTTGGGAATAGCATCTGAAAGGAAGCTTATTTCTATCATCACATTTAAGTAGGATGAAATCAACCATAATTTACTTTAAGACTCAAAGAAAAATGTGAATGTTTGATGTTCAGCAACAAACAATAGAATCTCTGATATAAACAATGAAACATTATTCGATTGATATAAACCTTGGATTCTCATAAAACACTCTATATAAAACTGCATACTTCGTTGGGGCCCATCTCGTCAGTTTGGCTTGGAACTAATGTTCTTCATTTATCAATATTAACTGTTGAGAAATTTGTTAAACTGTTCAAATTTGTGGAACTTTATGATAAGACAGCATTAATCGAATGATAAACCAGGAAATAATGACGGCGTTGCTTGTGTTAACTTGTATAGTTTCCATCCTTATCAATGTCACTGAAATGCAGCATGAACTTTTTTGATGAAAATTACATTACAACTTACAAGTACCTTTGAATCTCATTTTATCTTAGTTTTAGAAGCTTAAGGCAAAAAGATGCACGATTATAGCAAAAGAGATTTTATAAAAATTGTAGGTGTTATTTTCATGATTTCCAACTATTATGGGCATTGTTCTTAGTGTTGTTGACAAGACCCAGCCCCCAATATAACAATACAGAGAAAAATTTCCCATTTTTGTTGTGGGCAACTAGGTGATGCTTTTACTTTTTGGATTAGAAGCTATGCTTTACCTTCGTATGTGATGTGTAAAATAGTTGCCATTCCTAACTGATTTAGAAGGTGAACTTCTTCAGGAGTGGCTTCAACAGCAGGGTTCTTTTGTCGATGGTGCCAATGTAGGCCTTGTCAACCAACATAATTTCAGCTTTTTCCAGGTGAATGTGAAGTTGATTATTAACTCTTTATGACAGTATTTTTGCAATTATCAAGGCATCATATGGAAATTATTCTACTTATAAAAAAAATTTGGAAATTATTCCTCTTGTTATTAGCTATTAACTGCTGTAAAACAGTTGCGTCAAATGAATCCTTCGAAGAGATTGCCACTTATAATTTTGCACCGAGGTTGTGTAACTGGTGGTCCTGCTCTGAATCCCAATAGCAAGAAGCAGTTAGAGGGTTGGGAAAAAGCTGGTGCTCTATCTTCTACTCCTCATGGTTCAAATGATGACCGGTCATGCTGTGGTTGATAAATGTTTGTCTCAATGAGTTCTATATATATTGCTAGTTTCATATTAATGTCCGAGTGCTCTTATTATGGTGTCTAAGTCTTATGCATGTTAAAACCTCTATTATTTAAACAATGAAACTCATCATTGACTATTTCATAAATAACTTTTATTGTTTATAAGAATTCTTCTGTAAAACTGTTCTATTTTATCATGAGTTGGACCATTCACATGCGCCAAAATTTATTCTTGTGTTACTACAGGTACTGGCTATATGCTGCTGTTAGTTGTGAATACTTACTGGTGACTAATGATGAGATGAGGGATCACTTGTTCCAACTGTTGGGTACTAACTTTTTCCCAAGATGGAAGGAAAAGGATCAGGTATGTGCAAACTATCAAAGATTCTTAAATACGATCTCATAAAATGCAGCAAATGTTGGCCTTTTTTTTTATAAGTAATGTTTTTAATTTTTATTAAAGAAAAAGTAGAGACACACAACCCACCGAAAATAAGAAGAAAAATAAACTTCAAATTACAACTCAAACCATCTGAGAAATTTAAGAAAGACCCAATATAATGGAAAGAAGGTTGAATAGACATCCATTGTAACCACATAATTAAAAATGTTTTCTTCAGCTTCTCTAGTGACACCTCCTCATTATTGAAGATGCAATTGTTTCTCTCAAGCCAAATATCCCCCATCAAACAAAAAAAATATGATTTAAAATTGTTCCACGTTGTTCGGGTGTTGATTTAATTAATAACCATATGTAATGATTAAATATGATACATCTTTGTTGATTTGCAGGTTTGGTTATCAGTTAGTTTCAAGATGTGGACCTTCTCTCCACGTGCCTCCCCCTTATTCAATAGTTATTCAGGTGTGATAAGCCAACAGTTTGGTAATCGATTGGCTACAATGGTGGCGTAGTAGTTAAGCACTCATCCTCCTTGCTCTCAATTCTGCGATTTGAACCCCACTAGTGTTCTCTCAGACTCGAGGCCCTAGGCCCCTCCTGTCCGGTTCCCCTATAGAATCAGTACTCGGGTTTTACTTCCTCAACTTCTTACCCTTTCTTTTTCTCATCATGAGAGAAAAAAAATAAAATAAAGAAGTAAAATGGAAGAATAGAATGTGGGAAGTGAACCTTTGCCTCTTAATTTATGTGTTTTTGCACATGGGTGCTTCACAATTTTAAAAGTTTCAAAATGCAGGAATCGGCCAATGGTAATTGGCATGTGCCAACAGTTACAAGTGATGACGTTGGGATTTGCAGGCAGTGTTTGTGTGCCACCAGATACAGGAATACATAAAAAAATTTATAAAGTCTATCACCTTTATGTCAATGGTGTGTTTGGTTGATGGTGGTTAAATCATATCTCTTCCGTTAGTGTTGATGGTGTCCGCAAGACACTGACGCACTTGCACGGTTGCACCATGAGGCACATGACACCTGCTCATCAGGACATCTCAACAAAGTAAGTATGCTTTCTGTCTTCATTGGCTGCTTTCAACTTCCTAGTGTAAGTGGAAGTCGTGGATGTGATTATTAAGTTCAACCTCTTATTCTCAGCTATCCCACAGCACAGTTTCCATCTGCAGTTGATGGTTCAATTGATCTTTGAAGTTGAGATGCAGTTGACATAGACGGAAAACGAGTTTTGGTGCTAAGTTGTTCGTCCCAAAAGTAGTTAACATTGCAGGTAAATTTTAGTAGACTGCATAAGTGATGTTAGGCCGAGTTGCAAATTATCATCTTAAATTTTTTTCGTAACAGAACCGTTTACCTTCTGAGTGATGGTTTTAGTGTTTGTCCCTTCTCATATTTATGTCATACAAACAACTTCGCACTTTGAGAAAAAAAAATAAAATAAAATTGCTGGACAACACCAGTCTTCTTTAAGAAATGCTGCCAAATTTGAATAGTCTAATTACCATTGTTTTATTCCTTATTTTATGGTAGAGAGACCATCAATTGGCTATTTATTTCTCTTTCAACTGCTTATTTAGTATTCTTGTCAGCTTAATCAATTGCTTATTTAATATTCAAACACAATTACAAACTATAAGATTAAAACTAATTGTTCTATTGAATAAGCCAGGACTGGTAATTGCGAGAAATCATCCTATATTCTTGTCAGGATTGTTCAGAGATTCATGAGCATCCCAATGAACTTATGATTTGAGCCAAGACCCTTGTGGTCTAGTGACACCTAACATTTCCAGCTATTAGAGGTCCAAAATTGACTCTCCTAAAAGCCTATTCGGGAAATCCCCCTTCCCCCTCTCCAAGAAAAAGAAAAAAAAAATTGATCCTACAAATGTTAGAGACTGCACACAGCTCAGATGATACATTGATTCTTAAATCTTTACCAAGGATACAGTCAAAAACTAAAAGAAAATCCTACCTACGTTGTTAAAGATTCACTTGGAACACTGGCAGTGCTTTAGGTGGGAAGTGAAGCAGCCCTTGAAAATACCTTGCAATGCAAATCTGCAGGTGCAATCATAAGAACGTGGATCTTATGTATACTTGTATAACTGAAAATACGGGTAGTTGTGCAGTAGCTGGATTCGAGCACTTCAACATAAAGAAAAATGACAAACTTCCATGTTGATGTCTCTTAAATTGAGAAACCATAGGATACAAAAGAATAATATTACAAATGAAGTATGCCAAAATAAGTGCCATTGCAACTCAAATTGACATGGAGTCTTGTAATTTTAACAGACTACTGAAAGAAAAAGAAAATAATGTACAACTTCCATAGAAACACTGGTTCCTTCTTCTAGTTTCTCCATGTAGCTCACATCCCAGATGATGTCCTGTTTATCCTCTGTGCACCCAATTTCTGAGCAACGGGTTTAGCTCCTCGACCTCTGCCAGTTGATAAAGGCTTTGCCTTGGTAGTAGGTGCTGGAGCAGCAATGGCAGCCCAGGGATCATCATCATCAGCTGTTCCAGCAGATTTCACATTTACAGGTTTTGATTTTGTTGGTGGAGCAGGAGCGGTTATGGAACCCCACAAATCATCATCATCATTATTGTTCAGCTTTGTTGTAGTTTTTGATCGCAAAGTTGTAGCTAAGGACATAATAGAAAACTATAAGTAATACTTTCTGAATATCTAATCCAATCAGTCATCAATATTCATCCATCATTAAAATGTCATTATACATCCATATGCCAGAAAGAAATAGAACACTACATAGTAAAAAGACAAAAGCAACAACTTAATATGTAACCAAGGTAAATATCAATGTTGTAGACAATCTAACTAATGTTTTCAATGACGTCCCACACTGTGACTGACATGCCAAATAACAAAGCTCAGAATGCATTTCTCAGGAAAGGGAATCCAAGCAGTTATGAGGTAAACCATGACCGACCCTGAACTAAGGAATACAACCACTCACATCAATCATTTAACAGAATTCTGAGTCATTCATATGGAGATACACATAACAATTGTTTTCTTTCAAGCATACTTGAAGAAAAGCAATTTATATATTTTTCAACAGACCAGCCAGTGAAAATAAAAATGTATCATGGCAAACCATGCGAAACACTAGTAGTTATAATGAAATGTTACCTTGTTTTGACTGTGAAACAGGCTGTGAGACTGGCCGCCTTTGAGCTGCTTGAATGGTTGCAAGAGCAGGAGATGGCTTTGGCTTTGGCTCTGGCTTGGCTCTTCAAGTGGTTCAATATCATCCCACCCATCCTTGTCGCTTTCACGCTCTTCATGAATTCCATTCTCAAGATCTCCCCAACCATCCGTTGATGTTGGCGACACAGATACAGGGTGTTCAGCCAAATCTGTGGAAGAATTTACACGGACAGGTGCTGTAGATGGAGTATCTATCACTAGATTGAAGAGAAAATCAATCAGAGATCAAATGTATGCATGTAGCAAAGGCATCTAGGTATTTCAGCATCATTAATCAGGAAGGAAACCAGCATACAGACAAACAAATGCACTTATTGTCTTCACTTGATATTAACACACAGCACCTTTTTGGTATGAAGTGTGTAGAATCACTATGTCTTGCACCTACTAAACTTCATACATATTAAACATTGATAAAGATTTGGAAAAGAACTTTTGCATCTTGTAAGATGATATTCCTCACTCATTCATACATATTAAATTCAGATCTTATAAAATGATATTCCTCACACAATCCCACTTTTACACCTTGTAACAATTGAAAATTAAGTGTGATTCTCCCATATAATTCCTTCAAATTTTACAAACGAAATTGTTTCGACTAAAATAAAATCAAGCCAAATTCATATTAACGTTATCCAGCTACATGATACATTGAGGTCATATAAGGTTTTCTAGAGATTTAGTAACCACAATAAGGTTGTAAGCAACAAAATTCTAGAGAATACATTTAACACCACAAGATTTACATGGTAGAATCACAGAAGCAATAACTGGATCACAAGCTAAAGTAACAAAATCATTGATGGTAATGCATACCTGAGCTGGCATTTGAAGATGTAGAAGCAACAGGCACACTGGAACTTCCTGGTGCCACAGAAGCATGATCAGAAGGTTTACCCTTCAAGGTCAAGGAGCTCATAGCCCATCTGTACGTTAAGTTCTTTGTCAATACCACATGTGATGCAATAAACAAGAATTACTCAGCTGCGCACAGTAGCTGAAGTGCAGCTGGAGCTCAAGTAAAGGTAACCCATAAGCTAGCACTTTGAGACTGTTAAGGCAAGGCAACAACAATAAGGTAGTTGAGCCAATTCCTATATTATCTTCTAAACATCCACAATTTAGACAGTCCCATGATATTCCTCTTCTAAATATATGCTAAGATAATCATTTATGCAAGCTTCTGAGTGTAATGACCAACAATCTAGGGGAAAAAATAAGAAGAAACAAGACTACATATCAGATCATCAGACATATTTTCATCCCACTCCTTGACAGTTATAACTGTACTTATGTCCATGACAAGAATTAAACAAGAATTAGCCCACAAATCCATGCCAGTTAAACTGCCAGTCCTACATTTAAAATTACCCACCTGGATTACAGCAACTGGCTACATTCTTACTAGTTAACAAGTCAGTAAGAAAAAGAATCTGTCTCTATGAATGACTTACCCAAGTAAACTAGCATTTCCTGGGATAGATGATATTGCAACACCTGTAGACCCCGTGGAATCGGTTGTATTTGTCTACAATAAACATCAGGAAAAGAACATCAACATCACATCATAAAAAGAATAATAACAGATCATAAAGATTTCTCTGAACCATAGAAGAGTTTTGCAAACTCAAAAAACAGCAGACTATGTACACAAAAGGCAAGTTCTAAAATCTGACTTGCCTGGAAAACTGCCAAAGTTAAAATTTACATATATAAAAAAAGAAGAAGGAAAAATGGTTTAACTGTCAGGTTCCAAAGTTCAATCAACTTATAGCAGGTTTTGGACAACTTATGTTGGACTAGTCTAACCAGATTACAATATTACCAAATAACCTGTTATTTCCCAAAAGCATAATATCTTTTGTTTTTCATTATTTTTATTGTCTTTGACACTGCTGTAGAGAGATAACACCAAAGAATTAGTACTAAGAAGCAACCATGCACCCGCGGAAGTTAAAGATCGCAAAACTGGGTTGGTAGGTGGCCAGGGAGGGAATAGTGCAGGTGACTGGTGCAAGGCAGCTTGTAGTATGTGACAACAAAAAAGAGTACTGCCACAATGCATACCAGTACCAGACCGAGTGTTTCATCATAGATGAAACGTGAATAAGATAAAGAGAATAATTCATGCGGAAAAATAAGAAAATAAACCTGGGGTGACAAAGGTAAGAATCAAAGAAGATTATTTTGCATTTACACAACTCAGCAATAATCTCTTTTCATACATCCACATAGATATTAGAAATATAAGAAGGACTTGAATTAAACAAAAAAGAACTTATGAATTATGATCACACCTTTTTGTAGTGTTGCTTCGCTATCAGCAAAAATTGATCAACTGCTTGAAATGCCTTTGACCGAACATCACTGTTTATCCAATAAAACAAATAACGTACAATAAAACATACTGTGAAGGTTCACTTGACATCACTGAATTGATATTTAAACTCAGAACTGCAAAAATGGAATTCAATTCTGATAGGTTAAAACTATGATTGCACAAGAGAGATAAGATCAAGAATAGTAACTCTAGAGATTCTAAGTGCTGTTTTTAGGTATTGATCTCTGCTGTTGGTTCTGATGCTGCTCCTGTCTTTCCTTGTATAACCACACATGCATCTTAACATTCTTACCTCCACGACACTAGTTTTCTGGACACATTGTCTCTTGACAGCCAACATTCTGTACTATAAAGCATAGTGGTATATATGACAAACCAATAAAATTCATCCTTTAGCTCTGAAGGTATCAGTTGATCATATAGAACTCACAGAACACTTCTGTACTTCATCTAGCCAATCCTGATTGTATGCAAAACATCATCCTTAATCTTTTTTTCATGTTGAACTATTTATCCAACAAACTAAAAGTGCTCAATAGTTGAAATCTCAACTCTCAATACCAACTAAGAACTTGTTCCTTCCACGACCTTTGTGAAACTTACATGCTATATAATTTTCTATTGTTCTCTTAAACCTAAAACTTCTAAATTGTAGAGCATTTAATCTAAAATTCTAGCTTAGCATAAATTTGGAAACTGCTAGAAAGAATTCTTCAAGAATGTAGAATGTCTAATTTCTACAATCAGCATCAAGTACTCCTATTTCATGTTAATCAGATCAAAGTAGTGGATAGAAAACTGCTAGATAACTAAAAGTATTGTGGAAAAAACAGGGTAGCAGATCAGGAAATCAAAGTAATTTGTAAGTTAGAAATACCCATAATGCATACTCAGAAAAAAATGCTGAACAAAATAAACTCATCAGTATCTTATCTAACCTGTCCGGATCAATAGTAAGTACAACAACATTTGGAAGGATGCGAGTTGCAACCTCACTGATGTCATAGTAGGAACTGGTGGCACATAAAGCCATAATGCCTGAAATGTAAGAAATTGTAAAATGGTATCAGGAAAACATCAGAGTTAATCAACTTTCAAAACTGAAAAACAGGACATAAAATCTAAAATGACTAGTAATTTTTGAAAGCAAAATCGCATTGGCAAGCAAAAGATGTGGTTCCAGTACCTGCTCCTCTGGCAGGTGGAAAAGTATCCCGCAGTGCACGAACAGTAAATGCGTTAATCAAAACTCTTTTTCTCGTCTGCACAATAGCCCTGAGGGCATCAGTTGATTCTCATACAAGCGACATATACCACCATGATTATATAATTACATGCTTTGCATCTTAAAAAAAAAAAAAAAAAAATTGATGTGGCATTTGCCTCTTCATTACCCCTTCATTTAAGTAGCTTGCAATATTCCCGAGTAATATGGTGGTATTTGTTCTAATTGCTGGTTCTTCATCAACCTGCAAGACTAGCACATTATTCTCATCAAAATAACTGGAAAAGGGGAAACTATCATATAAACGAATAATTTAACAGTATTACTGTATATCCCTTCTTGCAAGAATAGGTTTAATGCCTACAAGTACATCAAAATAGTCACTAAAGGTAGAAGGCATTTTGCATTTGAAAGAGAATCTAAGATGTGACTAACAACTAGATCAAGTGTTGATTTTTTTCCTTAATCAGTCTGCATATCTGATTAGGCTTTGGTTCCATCAAGATATGATTGAAACAATACCTGTAGCTTCGATAGATACTTCAATAATGAACCTGACATGGTTCTTTGAGAGAGCTGCAATTGAAACAGAAACAAAATTTAGTAATAACTTGGACACAAACGTGTACCAACTTGGAACAATAGAAAAGTAAATGAAACTGACAAAATCAAGAAAGGGAAGGAATAACAACACACATATATATTTCTTATAAGAAGGAACGGCCATATGATAATAATAAACTATCCATAGTCCAAACACTTAATCTATTAGGAATAAGGTCAAATTCCAGTATAATGTAAACCATGACAAATCCTCAAATCTGGGAAATTTGAGTAGAAATTAAGCTCCACCCTTTCAGCCTATAATGGCCCCTCCTCTGCCCATTAAGGGGCTGTTATATATCTTCTAGTTTCCTATCTGACCTCTCTCCCTACCCAGTAACCCAACCCCCACCCCCCACCACAAGAGTCCATTCAACTAAATTTACAACATCCTATTAATATATAATCTGAACATTAGTACTATAAACAACAAGAAAGCTTGGCCTTTTATTAAGGTGTAGATTAAGTTTTCTTCTTTTCTTTTTATAGGTAGGTGTAGGTTAAGGGTTTGAGTGGCCCGCAAAGCCCAAAGCAGAAAACAAAAGTGATAAAAAGGTATGCTCCTATCTCTAGCCTTAATACCATAACCTCATCTCATGATCTCACCACTGCTAAAAAAACATTGCAGTTGCCTCCGCTAAATATTAGACCAGGCTGTGACTGCTCCATCTGCATGTGGTCAGGGCTCTCTCTTATTCAATGCCATATCCAAGAGTTCAACCCAACCATGCCTCCGCTAAATACTGTATCCATGTCATGTCATGTTGCTACAGGTACTTTGAGTTCAGTTTGAGCTACACAGAGTGCAATGTAATAGCTATCCTGTTGCTCAAAATCTCTCTCATGCAATTTAGCCATGTGCTTAACTGAAAATGGTAGCAGCTTATACAAAGTTTGATGCCTCTTTTAAGAATACAGATATTCATTCTCAACCTCAGATTGACAAACATCAAGGGAAAGTGAATATTATATATTAGGCTCTAAAAATGAACTTGTAAAGAAGTTCTCTTCAAAGCAAATTTAAAGTTAATCAGTACTCAAGCTTCAATCTTCATCAAATCTTCACATTTTTCCAGGCAATATATGTTTTGAAACCACTAACCCCAAGATTCATGAAGACTAATTATCCTAACAACTATCATAACAAGTGAATCCCATTCATCAAAACTTCTCATAAAGACAAAAATAGTTTCACGTTGAAGGTGTACCAGGAGGAAAATGGGAAAACTGCAATCTACATACCTTGGGAGCCAGAACAAGCATGGACTTAAGAGTCAATTCCCGGAGAAAAGCTGATGTATCAGAGAACCCAGTAGCAACATGAGGGTAAACCTAATAGCAAGAGTCATGCACCAAAACTCATTTCCAAGTCATTAACAATGATAAACAATAATAACAACACTCATAGCAATAAAATCATCGTCAATATACCTGCTCGTCAACAACTTGTGCTGATAATGACTCCCCATATTGATCAATATGTTGAAGGAGACCAACTCGAATAGCCCGGTCGTTGGAGGCAAAGAGTTTTACAATAGTAGGTAGGACCTATATATGCAAGCAAGAAATTACCCAACTAAAACATGACTTAAAACCTAACTAAAAGAACCATGCAAGAGAGAGAGAGAGAGAAACAAAAATGCAAGTCAAAAGATTGTATTTAGTCACTGAAAAAAGTTTAACCTTAGAAGCAAATTCTTCAGGTGGAAGCCAGGAACCCATTTTCAACAATGCAGTCAAAGCAGGAGCAGCCGCTGAACCAAATTCAAGGGCAGAAGCTAATAAAGGAAGTAACTGTAGAAACAAAGAACAAACATTACAAAATTCAGTAGAAAAGTTAATCACACGCTTCAACTTGACACTTGAGGTTTAGATATAAAAGAAATACACCTTCTTTAGCACAATCTGGCGAGGAAGTTGCTCAGCTAAATTTGGAAGCTTGCGGAAGAAAGTATCTTTCTCAACACTGTCTTTCAAATTGAGAATTTCCATAAAATGTATGGTGTCTACTAACTTATTCTGGAAATACTCTGCAAATTCATCACTGAACTCAGAACAAGACCAAGAATGTACAGACTACAGAGACAAATAGAAAATAAATATCAGAAATATATGAAATTACAACTCAAAATTGTTAAACTAAAAGGTAAATATGATTGTACAAACTCATGGAGCAATATATAAGAATGTGAAAATACCATAAGCATTTTCACTAAAAAGGTATTTCTATCTCTGTGCATGATTAACTTCTCGTTTGACGCTATATGTAAAATATAGAATGAATGATTACATCTTTTATTTATATCTCCTCAATCTCCTGCTTGTAAGAAGGTATACACTACGAACATATCTATCTCATTTCTGAAGCCGCCAGAAGACGTTACCATGCCAAAGATCCTCAACATCTTTAGCCAAAAACTTAAATCCTCAAAATCTATATAACTTTTTATTAAAACAAACTCTGCAGAGCATTTTTGTCAAGGAAGCCTGCGAAAGTCAAGAGCAGAAATGGCCATAAAACTCTTGCTAACGAGTCCTGCAGAAGCTTTTACAGCCTACTCCATACTCAACCAAGCTCAAATCAACTAAGCACTTAGGGCCAGTTTGGTACGCATGAATAATTTTTACAGAATTGGAATGAGAATGGGAATAGAAATGGAATGTTGTGCAATGAAATGATAATTCCTTTCCATTATTTGGTAGCGTTAATAAGGAATAGTCAGTACATTTCATTTCTTTATTTGATATGAAATTTTCAAACATTGAATAATATAAAAATTATACTAAATAACAAAAATACCCCTAAGATAATTCATAAAATAGTAAAATTTCACTTAGTATATGAAATTTATATATTTATTAGATTTTTATTATTTATTTCTTTTTATTATTATTTCTTATACTTTTACTTATGTTTATTTTTATTGATCTCTTTTATTTTTTTAATATTAGTTAACTAATTTATTTATTTATTACTATTTATTTGATATATATATATATTTTGTATTTTTATTTTATTTATACAACTTTTTTATTTAATTATTTGATCATTTATTTTATATTAATTAACTATTTATCTATAATTATATATATATATATTTTGTAATATTTAATGTGGTATGTAGGATATTTCTGTCATTTAACTAAAATGAACTGATTTATTATTATTTTATTTATTTAATTATTTAATATGACATGTAGGGTATTTTTGTTATTTGACTAAAATAAACATTTATTATGAGCTATTTTTTCATATTAACATTAAATAAATAATAAATTTATGTATTTTCAAATTTTTAGTTAATTATTTTATGTGATATAGAGGCTATTTTTGCCATTTTGAATAAACTAAATTGATTTCATAGAAGTAGAAATGAGAAATCCTACTCCTAGATGGGTTTGACAATTCCTATTTCTGTGGAATGAAAAAAGCGGAATGCAATTAGCATTCCAAGTTAAATACATACCAAATAAAAGCAATTAGCATTCCGAGTTAAATACATACCAAATAAAAAAATGATCGTTCCATGAAATCGTGCCTGATATGGAATGGTCATTATTATATACCAAACTAGCCTTTAATCTAACATACTTAAGTAAAAACATGAAGCTTCCCTTCCCCAAAAACTAGCATCTTAACTCTTTAATGTATGATCATAGGTAGATTTTCTTGTTAACTTTTTCATCAGTTAATGAATTTTTTTTTTTTTTTAAATAAAACAGTGAAGGACGCAGTCCACATCCTTGTATACATCTTGGCTACTGTACAATCTAGAACCCTAAAATTAAAATGAACCAAAAATTAACTAAATAGAAAACATATTTCCAATGTTAGAGAGTATTGTATTACAGAAGCATCTATGAGTACATAACTGAAATAATATTATTTATTTAAAATATACAAACCCTTCATACATTAAGGAAACCTAGTACATTCTTAGACTAAAACTTCTACATAATATAAACTTCAAGTACATTTTAAGTAGAACTCACCACTGTTTTCTATAAGCTTTGATGTATTCAATCTACGAGCAGGCATAGAACTCAAAAGCCGCTGATAATCTGGAAGCAGAGACTGTGAGACAAAAAGGTAGACATACAGACATGAAAATGAATATTTAATAATGATGTAAAGATAAAACCAGTAACAGGGCACATAATAAAATTTCCATCAATTTCTATTACCAGTCTAAACATATTATCACTATCATAGGATAGTAAGGTTAACCTTAGGAATGGAAGCAGTGTTGCGCAACTCCTCTGTTTTGGCCAACTTCATACCAGAGAATAACTCGTATATTAGACAACCTGTGAATTTAATAAAGAAATTTAACCATTTAGTGAGGAACAGTGCTTGATGAATGCTGACCAGTTCCAGCTAGCATATGACCAAGTTCTCACAAAGTTTTATGCAAGGAGCTAATTCAAACAACATGTAACTATCGTATGTAGAAATACATCAATGCCGGGTTTGCAAGAACAAGGATCAAAAGAAATTGTGTAAATTCAACATATTCAATATTCTGTTCCACCGTATGTGCGAAAGTAATATCATAATTCATTCACTGAAAAGGAACAAGCAAAACAACTTACTCAAGCCCCCGTGTATAAATGTCCTACCAAGGAGCTTTTCTAATTGCAGTCTAGTCAGTAAAGCTAGAGAGTTGAAGAGTTTCGATAATATTAAAATTACTTATCCTCCTACAGAAAGCGCCAGTTCAGTTCACATAACCGTGTTCGCACAAAACTGTAAGTGAGGAACTATCCAGAATATCCCAAGGTTCAGGTTTAACAGGATTAAGAGATCATTACCAGCAATCATGTTAAAAAGCAACATTAGATTATAACATTGTTCTATTCTTCCTTAAATACCAAAGTGACATCACAATTAATTCTCAGCAAAAGGTGCAGGGAAAAACTTACCCAAGCCCCAGGAGTCAATGGCCCATGGAGGAGATTTTTTTATAACAGCCCAGTCAGATTTTACCAATTCCATTGGTTTGTATTGTGTTCCAACAAGCCACGCATATTGCTGAATAGAACATATAATAACGTGTGAGGAACAAAACTGGGACTCCCAATTGCAAAGCTTTTAATTTCCAATAAGATTCACATGAACAATGGTAGAAAAAATTTAGATCTCAGCAACAGTCAACAATGTCAAAAAGCATATTTTTGACTTACAAAAGTCAGATGCAAAACATAAAAAAAGATAGTAGAAGTGAAGCACTATATAAGTGAAACTTGAGAATATTTCTATAAGCCAAACTGCAGGAATGTTACAAATGGGCTTCCATTCTCCATGGGAAGTAACTTTTACCTTCTTAGACAAAGTAAGAGAATCACTTCACTAGGAAGGGTTGCTAAAGTTGAAACTTCATGAAACTATAATGATACATATTTTAGCATTACATAAAAGAGGGAAGAGCATAGGTTGACCAATCCAGATACATGAATTACCAGCATTGATCCAGTGGAAGTTTCATTATTCCCATCAATCTCAGAGAGAACATCGAAAGCATGCAGCTTCCAGTCCAATGTTTGAGTTACAACAACACTAGCCAAGCAAACATTACCATGGACCTGTAGTAGACACAGCTTGTTAGAAAGTAAAGAAGACACAATATAGAGAAGGATGGGAATGAAAATAATAAGCTGGAAAAAACTCTTGCATGATAATTTAAAAGTTTCACAGGGATACTATACTCAAGTAAAAAGCATGATTTTACTCATGGATACTTACAAGTTTACAATCATTATTTAAGAAGCTCACAGCTTTGGCTATCTGATTCAGCCCCCATGCATAATATTCATCCCTGGCGTCACAGTACAGTAGAAGAAACAAAAATTAACAGAATCCATAAAAGTGATACAAAATCATTAAGAGGAACAAATTAAATTCCACATATGAAGCAAAACCAAGGACAGGCATCCTCAGAATCAGAGTGTCAGCTTTTCAGAGGCAGTTACAATGTTTCCTAAACTTCATCAAGTAATAGCATAGTGATATTCATTAGTCAAAACTTCTGCAGAAGTGTAAACCATCATGATAATTAGCAAAAACAAAAACACAATTAAAATAGACATCAAACATAGTAGAGTCTCTTACCTCTGTGTACCTTCTAGCCTTAACTCCCTTATCTTTTCAGAGAGGGGCATAACAGGCTCTGTTACAATATAGATGGTAACTTTGGTAGAGCCACCATCAGAAGTTTCAGTCTCAGTACTGTGAAGAAACGATAGTATATTTGGATGCCTCACCTGAAAATAAGAGCAACAAAAATTCCAAAAACAAAGACAAGTGGCAATTAGTGTGGATCAAAAACTAATTCACAATATGCTCGCAGGAAGCATGTAAAAGACAGTCTCCTACCATGCAAGAATTGACGAGGAAAGTAATTTTGATTGGTTAAATTCGAACAAGTTCCTCACTGATACGGGCCCAAGATCTGATTTATCAATCCCAGTTTAGAGACTGTAAGTGCCAGTTAGTTTAAATGCTTTATCAACCTCGATGTTTAATTTCTTGTCTAAAAATGTTCCCAGATAAAAAATAAATAAAAACAATTTCACTGAGTGAAGCAACTAAGCAAGAAGGAAAACATGTGCCAATTCTCACAAGAATGTGGCAAAGCAAAACAACAGTGGCTCAAACATGCTGCACACAGGTATAAAAATATTAAAAAACTGACCCGGCCACTGACAATGACAGACTGCATCAATGAAATCGTAAAATTAAGCGTCACGTATTTACAGCACGTGGTTGGATACCACATATAATCACTCAACAAGAAATTGCACTCAATGGGATCATGAACTCTCTCAGATGGTAGGAGTAATTGGATAAGAAACACGCAATGCAGAATGTGAGCTACTATTAGTGAAGAAAAATAATGAAATAAGTTGCATAAAAAATAAGTTGATTTTTTTATTTTTTGAAGGCACGAGTATTAAACTAGAAAGGAAGGATATCTTATCTCTATTCAGCAATATCTAAACATGATAACATTGATATCTTACAGTGCGAAGTCGCTTGACACCATTACGACCAGCAGCTAAATGTCCATCCTGTGCATTACTCCCAGAAAGAGAAAAAATTGATACAGCAGACCCATCATCCTGAAAGCAAAGAAACTTACAGAAATCTATTAACATTTTATGAACAGGAAAAGAGACTAAGACCATCCTTGCAAGCCTAAGGTCTGAGATGTTCAAGGTTAACTGAGTTGGAGAGGCTTTTTTGCTGATGGCTCTAAGCTAATGCAACATTTTTCATATCTGGTAGACACTTGAATGCTAGCAATCATATCACAAATAAGGATACAAAAATTCTAGAATAGTTCTTTCTCACCTATCTGCTCAGTTGCATAAATTTAATAAATACCACGCCACAAACATGAAGCAACAGATCAGAAAAGGTTCATACTCTTCATTTTCATTCAAAAAAGTTCCATCAACTTATTTTTCATTTTTTTAAGCCTTTAGGTATCAAGAATAGTTGTATCCCATAACTGAGCAATCATCCTCGGTCCATGTATTCTTGTTAGATCCAAATATTATGAGCTTCCTTTCATTTTAATTTCTGATAGAAGATGCTGCTAAACCGACTTGAACCAACAATTTGTCTCTATGTACCAAACAAAGCGGTATACAATTCAGACAAGACTACAAACTCTACAATAACCGCCACATTTCAGGCCAACAATGTATTAGCACCGACCCAATTACGGGGAAAAAACTAGTACCTAGAAAGAGAAGAGTTATACTACACCAGATTTATATCTACAGCAATTTAAACCTAGGAAAATGCCAGGATCATATTTTTTATAGAATTGCAGAGTCCTAAACATTGGGGCACATAAAGATACACTTATGTGTGCATAGACACATGTATGCACGAATTGTGTATGAGGGAGAGAGGAAAAGGGAGATGACAATTGTACCTTGGAGGTGCCGCGACAGTGAGTCCAAGAGCCCCAAGCAGAAGGGTAAGGTTCACCGATATTGTATGGCAGATCTTTGAGTCGAGTACCAGATCCACCAACGACCTCCCTGAAGAAATTGAACATTTTCTTCAATTTCAGCTGCTGCCTCTACAGAGAAAGAGATAGGCGGACGTGAGATTGGATCTGTGATGGTCTACAACTGGGTGCAATGTTAGAAATCGAATTTTCAGGGGCGGAGACGAAGACAGAAACTCGGATCGAGATTTGTTGCTTCGCGGTGTACGGAGTCGTTGTAGTCTACCAGAAAACCGTTATGATTGCCAGAGTGAAGCAACAGCCAACCAGTACAGAATGAATTACTTCGAGTTTATGAGGGAAGAAGAAACCTGCCAACGATTAATGAACTTTTTTTACACCCATAATTTTTAGAGAAATTACAGAATGATATCCCTTGTTTTGAAAATTATATTTAAGCACCACCTTTCACTTTCCTTTTCTACCAGAAAAATGTGGTCGGTAGCCTGTCTTCAAAACAATGTGGTCAATTAGCAAAAAGAAAACAAATTTATTAGCTCTGAACTTGGACTAGTGGGTGATTCCTTCTTGTTTTTTGTTTTTGCCTAGTACAGTTTTGAGAGTATTTCTTTCTGTAGTTGTCTGCAGTCTCCTTCCTTTTCTAACCTTGCAGCTGACGCTGGAGTGCAATATTATTCAGGGGACATTATCTTCGATTAGTAACAACCAACAAGGCAAGCATTGCATCGTTTGCCCAACATTTTGCGCCACTTGTTTCAAATTATAATTTTTATTCGCGGTGAGACGCAATTGGTTTTCAAGGATTTTAACTGACAAATTGGATTGGGAATGCTTCAGACTCTCAATTTTTCAGGACCCAGAAGAATCTTGGTTACTTCGTAAGGGATTTCTTGCCGATAACTCAATCTGGGTGTGCGTGATACTCACAAGATTATATTAAAGCAACGTCTAATTACTTCTGACTGAGGATTTCGCTCATGAATCAATCTGGGTCTGCTTCAAGATCACAATTTCCCTAATTTGGAACCGGATTGCTTCCAAGAAACATGGTCTCTTTGTCGGGTGGGCCTTTGTTTCCTCTGACCACGTCAAATGGTGCTTCCTTGTCTACTAGATCTGCAGCTGCGGATGCAAGGATGATCATTCCATTTTGTTTTAAGCAGAGAAAGAAGCACAGGAAGGTTGTTTGTGCTTGCGTGGCTTCTCCGCTGAACTTGAGAAGTGATGAATCATCTGCAATGATATTGAATGTAAAGTTTCGGTCTTTGGTGCTGCTTGTTGACGTTTCAAATTCTGTTAAATTAGTTTGTGCATGATGGCCATTTGCTCAACTGGGTTCTGTTTAATATCTAATTTTCACATTTAGATTATCATTATTGTTAGTACCATTGCTATTTTTGTTTCTATTTCTATCTTCCTCTTTAAGTTCTAATTATTTGGTCTACTATATGCAATCATTAGTTACATCTTGAAAATTATTAATATTATATATTTCTAGTGCAATTATCCGTTTTTAAAGTTGTCTGATGTCACTAGGGTTCATCTAAGTCGGAGCATTTAAGCACAGTACCGGAAACTGAGAATGATTCTGATGTCCTTATTGAGTGTAGAGATGTTTATAAGTCTTTCGGGGAGAAGCAAATCCTAAGTGGTGTGAGCTTTAAGGTGATTTGCTTTTCTTACTTTCTTTTTCATTAGTATCCTTTTAACATACAATTTATTTATTACTTCTTCCTTTCTTCTTTGAAGGAGGTTATGTGAGAAATCAGAAATTTCAAACTAAACTGCCGATATCTGCCATGATGAATAATTGCCAAATTGATAGGAGAGGTCTTTGGCATTATCAATGAATGTCTTTTGGGGAGCTCATAAATTATTTTTGTTTTAATTTCCTTTTGAATACCATGAACAGATTAGACATAGTGAAGCTGTTGGAATAATTGGCCCCTCCGGGACAGGGAAATCTACGGTTTTGAAGATTATTGCAGGTCTTCTTGCACCAGACGAGGTGAATAGTTAGATCTCGTCCTCAAATTGTTTTACATGGACATTATTCTGAAACTGATATGTAGGGTTCCAACCAAAATCATACTCCTTGAGATATGTTCATTTATTTTTTATACTGTGCAGGGAGAGGTTTATATTCGAGGTAGAAAGAGAGCTGGTTTAATCAGCGATGAAGAGATATCTGGTCTTCGTATTGGACTGGTAACACTTATCAAATATGTTTCTTCTATAGTTTTTTTTATTTATTTATTTATTTATAATTTTATCTATTTATTTATAACAGGTTTTTCAAAGTGCAGCACTATTTGATTCTTTGACGGTTCGTGAAAATGTTGGTTTTCTTTTGTAAGATACAGTCTAAGATATCTCTGACTTATGTTTTACTATTTATGTTTTTCCCTGCAATTAACTATTGATCACTTTATTGGTCTTTGACATCTTCCATAACTTTGACCAAAATAATGCACTGACCTTTTTGATTTTTCAGATATGAGAACTCAAGCATGTCTCATGATCAAATTACTAAGCTTGTGAAGGAAAGCTTGGCTGCTGTTGGCCTGAAGGTATGCTTCACATACCATTGAAAGCAGGTGTCAATTATCTTTTCCATCATATTATAATTATATGTCTAATATGTGTTGGCACAAACAATTGAGAAAGTATCATGAAATTGCATTCAACTATCTTTTGAAGTTTATGAATGTTTTTACTGATTAACACTCATGGCTAGCACTACTTCCGAACTCTGCATGAAAATGGCTCTCTTAACTAGTTGAATATGATCAAGTTTGTATCATGTAATTAAATAAATCCAACAAAAACATGGAGGTTCTTTTATCTGTCATAATTAGCACAGTTTGTGTTTTAACCTTACTTCCTGCCATCATTTTATAGCTGCATGGAGGTTCTTTAATCTTTTGTGTTTTTCTTTTCCCTTCTTCATCTAAGGGAGTTGAGGATCGGCTGCCTTCTGAGTTGTCAGGTGGGATGAAGAAACGAGTTGCTTTGGCTCGGTCTATAATTTTTGACACCACAAAGGAGGCAATAGAACCAGAGGTCTGTAAGTCACCAACAATTAATAATAACATTTCCTTCTTACATATATTTGCTTGAAAGATGTTGCTTGCCTTGAAAGATATTGGATTGACAATTGATTGAGATGTACCTGGGCTGTGCTTCTGGCTTCAGGAAAGGCCATAGCCTCATAAAAGAACTATTGTAACCTGTGCCAACAGTACTTTTTAATAGTTAGTTGTGCTTAATGCATCATGTGCATTGTACCTTTTCAGTGGTCTCTCTCAAGTTATCTAGAATTTGGTAGCTAAAATTGGGAAACAAGGTTTTCCAACTAGTTGATTTTTGATGGGTTATGGAAACCACTCCTAGCAAGTTTCCCAATGTCTACTATTTATCACTCTCTGGGTTTTCCAAATCTGTGAAAGTAACACCATACAATCTATCATGTAGGGTTACATTTTAGTTTTAAAATCAGGAGATGGAAAATGAAAATTGTTTTCCATAACCAAACAAGGCCTAAAGGATTTTGAGTTGATTATTAAGGTGGGGTGAAAATTATAAATCTTTCTCACATTATGTTTTATTAGTTTATGTTCCAAACCAGATCAGGTTTATGTTTTATCATTTCAGATCGAGAGTCTCAAAACTTACTATTTTTTGTTGATACTGCTCTTGGTAAATGTATATGCATATTGTATAAAAATTTCAAACTTCATGCAATTGTTTCAGATCTATACCGTGCAATGTGTACTATGTTATTAGTACATTATTTCCACCACCCCCCCCCCCCCTCCGCCTTCTGCTTCTAAACAATTTTTTACACCATTATAAAGGTACTGTTGTATGATGAACCAACTGCTGGACTCGATCCAATTGCATCTACTGTAGTTGAGGATCTTATTCGCTCTGTCCATATTAAAGGTCAAGATGCAATGGGGAGTCCTGGGAAGATTGCATCTTATGTGGTTGTCACCCACCAACATAGTACCATTAATAGAGCCATAGACAGGTTCGTGTATATTCATACTGACTGCACTTTTTCCATTTTTTTTATTTTTCTTTTCTTCCGTTTTAATGTTCATTAGATCAGCTGGCAAGAGAAGTATCTATTAGTGAGTATTGGTAGTGTGATATGCCCTAATAAATAAGTTACTTGATATGTATAGGTTGTTGTTTCTGTACAAGGGAAAGATTGTTTGGCAAGGAATGACTCATGAATTCACGTCATCAACTAATCCAATTGTTCAACAGGTAAGGTTCCAAAAATCAAGATAACAAATTGGTCTTAGTTGAAAACCAATACGATTTCTTAAAAATTCTATACTTGCTGGCTCTGCAGTAGAAATTTCCTTCTATATGATTCAACACTGTCAGTGAAATGCAGTGAAGAAAGAAGATTTCTTTTTCTCTTCCTTTTCTTTCGTTTTCAGCCTATGAGGTAGTAATAGAAACGAAAAGATGTGTTTTGGTAGCATAGAGGATTTCTTGCCTAATTTTTTTCAACCCATGAGATAGTAATAGAGGCTAAAGAAGTCTTTTGGTGAGGAAGATTGGGATAGGACCGCCTGGACTACTATAAGACCATTTGAACTTCATTTTTTTTTTAAAGGCATGCTTCTCTCTCTCCCTCATTCCTCTCATGATGATCATGCCAGGCATTTAATTGTCCGCATTTAAATTGTTAGTGACAATCATCCTTATTCTTTGTTTTTATGCATTTGCAGTTTGCTTCTGGGAGCCTGGATGGGCCAATCAAATATTGACACATGTGCAAGGTGTTATGAACCAGAGGACAGTTCACTAATCTTGGGGGTACCAAAGGACGTGCATATAGGAACGCTTAATGGTGCATCCGAATCTTAGCCTTCCACAAACAACGGACTGAAGCAATAAAGTAGTAGCAGCATGGAGTTAAAGGGTGTGCTTTCACAAATAATGAGTCTTTTCTTTTTTTAAGTTTATATTTATAAAAATGGGCATCCATATTCTATCCACCTGCCAGCTTGAAAAAGGAAACTTATTTTAAACACAAATATAACTGATTCATTGGCTCTAAGGAGTGGTTTATGCTCCAGTAGTTGAGCACCAAATTCTTGCAAATAGGCAAAAGAGTGGTTAGCCTAAATCTCATTTTTTTGTGGATGTTGCTGTATCTCTCTCTTTGCTCTATCTCCTCTCTGTTGGAGTTTCCTATCAGGTGCTCTGCCAAAATAGAGGAGATAATTTATTTATTTTCATAAAGAAAGAGTAAAGAATTGAAACAACACCCCTCTCTCTTGTTCCCCGTTTTTGTTCTTTCATTCCTAAGCCAAAAGAATGAAAGGCTAGAGCACAGGGGATGGAGTACAGGGAATTCATTGGCAAAAGAATGAACTCTGACTAGATGGTCCGGCAGTAGATTGACTTCGTACACAAGTTAAACAATAACCAACTGGTGACAATGTTAGTTGAAATTATAGGTCTTTGGATGGATGATCATGCTTAGTTTGATGAACAAGAAGGGCATTATGTATGATGTCAAATGTCAGCTCTTCGCCCGACGGGGGGCTTACCAACGTAAGTTTGCTACTAAACAGAACCAAATGTACAACATAAAGTTTCACACCCTGCATTAAACTTTTGTTTGGCAAATATAATTTCTTACTCTAGCTGAACAGAAGAGAGCAACAACACCAAAATCAAAACTAACAAATGCACTTAAACAAAAGACCCAAACAGATATTGGTCCATCCATCTTACTTTCCTCAAAAGTTTTCTCAGGGACTCCTGGAATGGTTGCATTGTCACATTTATCACTGGAAGATTCCAAGCATAAATCTGGATTACCAGCAAATGCTCCTGGAAACCTCCCGTAACCCTGCTTCTGCGATACCAATCCGGAGAAACAATTATAAGACAAATTCAAGAGAGCTAGATTTTGTAGGTTTGAGATGTTTCCTGGAATGTGACCTGAGAAAGAATTATGTGACAAGTCCAAGGCTCTTAAACTATGCATCTTCTGCAAACCTGGAACTTGTCCATCCAAAAAATTGTATGATAAATTGAGATACTCTAGGCCTGCTAATCCAAATAGACCCTCTGGAATCTCCCCTCGCAGCAAATTGTTGGATAAATCAATTCCAACAGTTGAAGATAGAATATAAGTCAAAGTAGATTCATTGCCATCAGCAACTGAAAATTTGATTTCCATATCTCGTGCTGCAACAAGTGGCTCTTTATCAGCTATGTGTTTCTTGTTATAGGGCAAACTGTTATTGAAGTTACCATCAGGAAAAAAGCCAGAAAACTTGTTGCCTGATAAATCCATCATTTGAATTGCTGCAAATGTGAACAACCAACTGGGTAGATTTCCATTGAATTTGTTCTGAGCCAGAGAGAGATACCTGAGGTTCGACCATTTGGTTATTGCATCATTCAAAGATCCAGAGAGATCATTGGAACTGAAATCTACAATCTCCAGTGATTTACAGCCCGCCAAGGTGAGTGGGATCTGACCAGAAAATCTATTGTTACTTATGTCTAGTATCTTCAAGCTATCCAATGCATCAAACTCCGGTTGAATCACACCCGAAAGATTGTTGTTATTGAGTATCAAGGCAAGTAGCTGAAAGCACCCAACAATGTTCAATGGAATGCTACCAGACAATGAGTTGTGTGAGAGATCAATCACTTGGAGATAAGTCAGATTCCCAATCCTAGCTGGAATTTCCCCAGTAAGATGGTTGTGAGAAAGGAACAAAGCCTGCAAGCTTCTCAATTCTGTAATTTTGAAAGGAATTTCACCTGAGAACTGATTGTGGGAAAGGTCAAGAAGAACAAGCCCCACTTTCTCTGTCGTCTCTGCAATTTTGCTTGGAAGAGGACCAGATATATCATTGTTACTCAAGTCCAACACAATAAGCTTTTCAGAGAAGACAAATCTGGGAGATATCTTATATTCTAAGTGATTAAATGATAGGTTTAGATGAGTCAAATTATGAAGGGAAGCAATACATGTAGGTAATCCCCCTACAATAGAATTGTTAGCTAAATTCAAAAAACTAAGAGACTGAACAGAAGCTGAGAAGCAAGGCAAAGTACCCGAAAACTGATTGGAAGCAAGACTGAGAAAATCCAAAGACTGGTGGAAATCGCGCAGCTTACCTGATAAATAATTTTTTTCAAGATTTAAATGCTTTAAGGATTTCAGATAAAGCAAGTTTGTGGGGATTTCTCCAAGAAATGAATTAAACCCCAAATCTAATTTCTCCAAGTTTGATGAGAAATTACCAACCCAGCAAGGTACTGCACCCCCCAAGTCTTGGTTCCCATTCAAAACAAGTTCCCTAAGGTGCGTAAGCTTCATGAGTGAGTCTGGTAAAACACCATGAAATCGATTATGACTTAGATCAATGGTTTCGAGATTAAGCAGAGTACCAAAACAAGAAGGTATTTGGTATGTAAAACTATTGTGGGATAATATCATGAACTCAAGATATGAAAGTTGGCAGAAATTGGGGTCAATTTGGCCTGACAAGTTCATGTTAGTCAAGCTAACTGAAACCACTCTGCCACTCTGGTTCTCACATGTGATTCCAATCCAGTTGGTGCAGTTAGAACCAAGCCAGCTTGACAAGCTCTGGTTGGGATCTTGCACCCATGACCTGAACAATAAAAGGGAGGCTTTGTCTGCTGGGTCAATATCAACAGATTGACAAGAGCTTGTGCATAGCAGAAACAAGCAAAGGAGCGGCAGTGGGTGCAACTTGAGGGTTTTAGAAAGGTAAAAGGCCGAGACCCATGAATGTTTCATGAGATAAAAATGTGATTTTGAGGAAAGAAAAGAAAGTAATTGAAGGCCGAGGGATTATTCAGTAGCACAAGCAGAAAATGAAAAATTAAGGCTTTGAAAGAGGTTACAGTAGTCAGTAGAGGGTTTCAGATGTTGAACAAACAACACAAAAGAAGGAAAGGAACACAGAGGGAGAAACAGAGACTTACAGCATGCCAGCAGCTAAGAATGAAATGACATTCCCTTCTTTCTCCTCTCCGTCGATTAAAGGTGATGTTCTGATCTCTGGAATTTATAATAAAGTGAGGTGACGATGAAAAAGGTTACTCTTTTCTTTTTCCGAGTTTTTCTACTTACTAACATTTCTCCTCGGGTGCCAAGCCCCGTTGGGATGTTGTAACGAACATATTTGCGTCATAATCGCGTGAAGATGACGCGCGGACATTTTATAGCAAAAAAGAAAAACAATTGGCAATTATTACATGTTTTGTTCTCCAAAAAAATAAAACAATAATTCCCTAATCTTTGTTTTTTATTTTCTTTTTGATCGAATAATTTCACCGAACTTTCTTCCTTCTCCATTCTCATCCGCAAGCCACTCCTCTCCTCCCACTACAACACACCCTCTGCCTCCCCGAAAATCTACCAACTTGTGCGCACTTTGTGACAGAAGAACTAGTCTGAGACAGAGATCCTTGGATCTTTCATGGGCCTTAACCTTCGTTCTCTCCTAATTCTTTATCCATGGCATACGGTTTCGGCTCCTTCACTTCGCTTCGTCTTCTGATCTTGTACAGACTACCCATTACTGGATTTCACCTTCTTCTCATCTTTCTCCACTCACTCTTATAACTCCTGCTCCTTTCATTGGGTTTTCCATTAACCCACATTTTATTCTCCGATTTGTTCCACTGACAAATTTTTTAACTTATCAAATCTTCCAATCCAATAAATTTCCTGAGAAAACAGTTATCTTGTGTATTGATAAGGTTTTGATTGCGGTTACTTTTGTTGAAACTGGAAAAAAATAATAATAAATTTGTGATTTTTTTGGGACAAGCAATTGTCTGTACGGATAAAGTCTGAATTGGAAGACTTTGAATCTTTCTATTCGCGGGAAAATAAAGATCGTGGGTTAATTTCTTTTTCCTTGTCCTTTTCTGGCAGCCCATCAAATAATTGTAATGGCATCTGTGTTTTTGTATCATGTCGTGGGCGATCTGACGGTAGGGAAGCCGGAGCTGGTGGAATTTTATGAAACAGAGACAGTGGAATCTGCTATTCGGGCAATTGGAGAATCAACTGAGGGCAGTTTACCCATTTGGAAGAGGAGATTGCATTTGGGTATGGTTGAGAATGGTGAAATGAAGCAACAGAGATTTTTGGGTCTTCTTAATTCCTTGGATATAGTAGCCTTTCTAGCAAAGAATGACTGTTTGGAGGATCAGGAAAAGGCCATGAAGACTCCCGTTTCGGAGGTTGTCGTTCGAAATAATTCCTTATTGAGGCAGGTCGATCCTGGAACAAGGTTAGCTCATAACTTTCAAGATTAGTGTTTTTTAAGCAAAACTGGATTAATTCATTGTAATTACCGCTTTTCTACTAATTCGTGGTTTCTGGGACGTTGTGCTTTGAAATCCAATGATCTTGCACCTGAACTGGAAGGGAATTAGTTAAGTTATTTTGGTTTAAATTGTGGGCATCTGCTCATTGTTACACTCCCAAATTGGAACTACTGCGTTTTGGTGTGAAATGGAAATGGATGAGCTGGTGTTTAGCTCTGCCAGCTCACAAGTCCTGAATCTTAGGAGAAAACTTAGGAGACGGTTTTGGTGGTCCAAGTGTGAAGGCTATAAAGGAGTAGTTTTATTCCCTTTGTCTGGGGGAATGAAAATCTGAGTATTTTATAGTGTTAATTTCTTAGTGTAGTGTTAGTTTTAGGTAAAAATTGTAGATCTCAGAAATGGGATATAACACTCGATACCCAGTTTACTGTTTCCTTTTATGGTCATATTTAGTTTTGTTCTTATCGTTGTGTTTTTAGATGAACAAGATTCTCTAAATAAGAATTACTTTTGCTGTTAGACTTCAAAGTAACTTCTGGAGATTTCTAGACTTCTTGTTTACTGGGATGAATTGCATTATAGATTCACATTGATTTTGTGCGGGACTACTTTAGATAAGTGTTAATGCATATTTCTTTGGTTTCTATCTTTTCATGGGTGTGAGAGAAATACGTGTGTTTGGGTGCAAGCACAGCTTTGATTTTGCACTTCATGCGTATGTCAAGTTTCTCACATTTTATATGAAAATGAGATTCTGTAAGTTTGGGAATCAAGTATGAATCAATTTACTTGGACCTCATTCTCTTTGCAGGTTTATATCTTTACTTGTATTTTCTAAGCATACTGTCTCATGGATATTGATTTAGTAGGATGTTATTCATGATTAGAGCTCTAAAAGTTTGAAGATTTATCAATTCAAAAAGTAGTAAGAAGGCTATAATTATGAGATTCTTCAACAATAAACAAAACAACTGTAGGACTGATGACTTAATTCAAAAACAATAGCTGATTTTAAAGCTTAAAAAGGATAAAGTCTGTGCACATAACCAGCACTAAAAGATTAGTTTTTCATGCACATCTCATTCACTTCTGTATATACTTAAATGTCAGGATAAGTCACGATATGTCTCAAAAAGAAGCTTCCAAGTATAAAAAGCTAAACTGCTTTCTTGAATTGGGCCTAGTGGCTCCTCCTCCTTCTTTAAGAATAAAGTTAGGTCATAGGTTTAGACTTGCTGGGGATCTCTGCATAGAGGAAACCAAATACGTACATTTATAGACTGGACAGACAATGGGTAATGCAGAAATGAAAAACTGAATTTAAACTAAGTTGGATCTACATCCAATTTTCTTTCTACGAAATTCTCATTAATACCATTTTTTTTCTTTCTTTGAATCACAAGAAAAAAGAAACTGATATTTTTGTATTGTTCCTCTTGTTTGTTCAAGATTGATAGATGCATTGGAGATGATGAAGCACGGGGTGAGACGTTTTCTTGTTCCAAGGAGTACAGTATGGAAAGGCATGAGCAAGCGATTCTCAATTCTCTACAATGGAAAGTGGCTCAAGAACATTGATACTTCTAGAGGCAGCAACAGTAATCTGATTGCAAGCACCAATCGACCTTCTTCATCTGCCAATGCCACCATTCGTGACAAGTTTTGCTGTCTCTCAAGAGAAGATGTCCTTCGTTTTATAATTGGCTGCCTTGGTGCTCTAGCTCCACTCCCTCTCACCTCTATCTCCACCCTTGGAGTCATTAATCCAAATTACTGCTCTATTGATTCTTCCCTCCGAGCCATTGAAGCAACTCATAAGCTTCCTGAAGACCCCAGTGCAGTTGCAGTGCTGGAACACACACCAGACGGTGAGTATAAGATCATTGGAGAGATCTCTGCATGCAAACTATGGAAATGTGATTACTTGGCTGCGGCATGGGCCTTGGCCAATTTCTCAGCAGGACAGTTTGTTATGGGAGTTGAGGATAATGTGACCTCGAGGCCTTTGCTTGACTTCTCTGTGAATTCAGCAGCTGGTGATAATTCTGTCAATGGTGCTGGGTCTAGAAGATTGAGGAAATTTAGCAGCAGGAGTATTGGGTTCATTAGCAATCCTGCAAGCCCAAGTTTTGGTGTCAATAGGAGCATGTATAGAGGGAGAAGTGCACCTTTGACATGTAAGGTTACAAGTTCATTGGCAGCTGTCATGGCTCAGATGTTGTCTCACAGGGCAACTCAAGTGTGGGTGACTGAGGATGAGGGCGATGATGTTTTAGTTGGCGTGGTGGGTTATGCTGACATTTTGCGTGCTGTGACCAAACAACCTGCAGCCTTTATTCCTGCAAATAGATCTTGTGAGGAGTTTGGAAATGAAATTCAGAATTGAATTTTTCATTTATTAATTTTTCTAAATTCCAAGTAGTTCATTTTTCTTACATTAAGCAGTTTCTCACTTTGCTACTCCATCCTCTTAGAATACATTATAGCAGGAAAAATGGGCTTTCTGGGTATTGGTTTGCTTAAGTTTGTAATTATTTGATAAATAAAAGAGATGAGCTATACCCATGTTGGGTGAAAATTTAAGACTGCGTCTAGGATGCTTGTGTTTAGCTTTTTGAGGAGACTGAGCAATAAAAACCATTACTGTTATCTTTCTAGTGTTGGCCATGCAGATTTTGAATCCTCTATGTCTATTTTGAGGTATATAGGAGTGAAGCATCTGCTTCTTGTTGATAAGTTGTCTCAGTGGATGAGGCTCCTCATAATTTTCTCCATTGTTTTGGTTAAGCCTTGTGGTATGATGATTTTTGCTTCCTGAGCTACAATGAGTTTGATATGTGTCCCTAATACTGAGCAGAATATCCTTTACTTTTATTTTTTTCCTTTCGCAGTCAGTCCTTCCTTCCTTGTTAAACATAATGAGTCTTGTTAGCCACAGCATGTTTAACTGTTCTTGTTCTTTTTCATATTCCAGGATAAAACTTCGAAGTTTTGATTGGCAACCAAAGGATGGATTCTGATTGTAAATATTATTCCTCAGTTTGCATAATGCCTTATCCCTCCCTGTCTTTCCTTTGGATTGAGGAGGAGATCTATGTTTGAGTTCTGTCCTAGTGCTATTAAGGTCAATTGGTATAAAACTATGTATACTTTTATATATTGGGGTCTATATATTTATTCTGATTTTGTTGCTGCATCAGGGGGCTGCTTCGCTCAGGAAAGGGTTATTCTTGCTGCTTTGCATGTGCTTGTGTTGAAAATGGAAAGTAAAGTTGAATGGGATAGTTAACATATTGATTATGGGAGGTTTCTACTTTTCAGTATGAAAGCTTGTAATTTAAGCTTTTAGTAGTAAGACAGCAACAATGCAACATATATCTCAAGATTCAGATAAGATAGGCTATGGAATGCATGATCAAAGACGTTAGATGCCATGCATCTTAGGAAATTGTTCTGATAACTAGGTACACTTGCACCTTCATGATATATATCTATCCAGATTTGTCTAATTCTGTTCAGAATGGAATCCAAATATAAGCCACATGAAATTAAAACCAAGCTTAAATTGAAGGCACATTGTCTCTTTCCAAGTTAAGAATGAAAACTAGTTAGGAAGAAACAGAGAAAAATAAAATAGTGATAAAAGATTCCTGGAAGCCTTCAAAGCCAGGTATATGATATAATATGGGATTCAAATAGGCCTTTTTTGCCACTCAATCCTAGAGAGGAGAGATGCATATCATGATAGGAGGCAGAAGCCACTCAATTTGGATCCAAGCAAACTGATGAAGATATGGATTAGTTTAAGGAATATTCATAAATGCTTCATAAGCAACAACAATTTTCTAATTTGACAAAACACCAAACATTGAAAAGAACAAACTGCATGTATTCTTCAACAGATATAATCGGCAGCAGCAAAAAGATGAATAACTTAAACAGATGAATGCTTTTTTTTTTTTCTTTCTTCAAAAAGCCTCTTAATTTTCCTTTGATTAATATATTTCTATGGTAATTGAATTGTCTTTAGGTCTAAAATATGGGGAAATCCCATCAGCTTAAAATAGACAGAAACAGAGCACAACTATCAAATCCAGTACAAGCTAGATATAATTCATGAGAATATTAGAAATTTTCTGTACAAAAATGAATTTATTCCGAACATGCATGGTGGGGATAAAGGCAATAAACCATTGAAATATTTAATCACAAAAGAGAAAAACCCTCTCCCAGACGCAAATAAACCAGGACCGTGGTTAGAATTATAATTAAGACATTGACAGTGATTTATGGAGTATAAGCGAATAAATTTGACTGTACTCCATCCCATTAGACTAGTAGTGGAATTTATGTGTTGATGATAGGATTGTTGCTAGCTAGTTAACACAAAGGCATATATATAATGAAATGATTAACGTTTATGTTTCTCATTATATAGTTATATGAAAATTCCAAAAAAGGGTAATAGATTTTTAAGATATACGTGCTAATTAATCCATGAAAATAGTTATTAAAGAGTATTATTTTATTTCCTCTTAATATGAAATATATATATCACCGACATAAATTGTCAAACACAAAACCATAGACTATGAATTGTATACTAATTACTAAATAAATATTGAAAGCATATGATGATTTAAAATATTTAAGACATAAATAAGATAAGTGTCTCACGATTTACTTTGTATATATATTAATGAAGAAATAAATTGAGCAAAATGTTTGACAATTTTCTATGAAATATTTATTCACTCATAAATCGTTAAATAAGAAAATAATATTCTCAAGAAAACTTGAATCAACGAAAGGATAGACTCAGTTAAAATGTAAATCGTCTACCGCTACTAACGATTTACGCTCATATATATATAATTGGCAAAACATTGATGGTTTATGACGAATTGGCTAAATCTATGACGATTACTATTTAGATAAATAAAATTATGAACTTTTTATTTAAAAAACATGACTGAAATAAGATGTAAATAGGTAAAATATTTGATGATTTAGTGTGAGATATCTATTAAAAAATAATAAAGTACAGAAACATAGATGTAAATCAACTAAAACTATGTAAATTAATTAAAAATAAAAAAATTGACAAAGTGTTTGCAAATTTACTATGAAATATCTAACGATAGGCTATGACTAAATAAAATTTTTTTAAAAACGAAAGAGTATAAGTTATAGCAATTTAATATTGACCACGTCTCTTATGACTTATGCTAATTAAATATCTAATAGTTATAGATAACTTACTTGACGAACAAACTATTTACCATAAATTGATCATATAATAAGACACAAATCGACAGTACGTATTTGATGATTTTTTTTTTTATTTTTTTTTTTGATTTCACATGAAAATATGTTCATACTTTAGTAGCCAGCTTATTTGCTAATTTATGAACAAATAATAGTAGAACAGAAATTGCCAATTGGATTGACGATTACGATTTAAGATAATAGTTTTACTATATACTGAAAATATATATTTGTTCTGATAAAGAAAATAAATTTATTAGCACCAAAAAAAATTATTTATTTAATGGTGAATAGTCAGTTTTCAATGACGACCAAGTAAGGAAAAGGACAAAAAGAACAGAACTACTTATTGGAGAGAATGAGATTTTGATCATGCTTCCTTTGAAAGACCACTTTCTCTAATTGTGAGAATAAACGCTGTGGAACTCGTTCAATTCCTTTTCTAAATTGAAACATTGCTGACCAAGTGATCATATACATAAATACACAAACTATATGCATCAACCCACTGGGAATACAAACTATATATATATAAAGATAATCAATTATTGAGGATGATTGGGTGGCAATGGTACCACTCTATGTAGCACTAATGTTAGGGTATGGTTCAGTGAAATGGTGGAGGATTTTCACAAGAGAGCAATGTGACGCGTGCCTATTTGACACTACCACTTTTCACCTCGAGTTCACAGCTCATACTGATCCATTCAAGATGAATTTCTTGTGCATTGGTGCTAATACCCTATCCAATTAATTAAATTCATTATTGTTGTGGTGCTTGCATTTAATATGGGCAAAGTGTCTATAACAAGCTTCTCTTTGTGTACTTTCACTAACTCTCTTGTTGTAGGAGTTCCATTAATGACGACTATATATGGTCCAATGGGCGTGGACCTAGTTCTGTTGTGCAGGCTATCATATGATTACGAATGATCGTCACTCTTCCGGTTTTGATTGCTTACTACGCAATTTTGGAGCTTGTTCACTAGTTTTCAATTATTATGAGACCCTTTTCTTTGCTTGTTTTTATTATGGATAGAATGAAAGTAAGAAAGATAGGTACAAAGAGAGAGATTGTTGAAACTTGTTTCTGGGTCGCATTAATGGAACTAGTCTTCTAATTTGCAATGTTTAATGCCATTCTATTACTTAATTATCAGAATTGGGTAGGTTTGTCTGTGTATAATTTGACAAGTGACACTGACAACCATATTAGAAAAAGAACAAACTACTCTTGCTGGACTGGTTTCTGTTTATGATCATATTTAATTGTACATAACTATAATTGAGTTAGAGCAAAATACAATATATGTTAAGGCACAATGGAACACAGCAAATGCGAATTGCAGCATTGCCAATAAAACACTGAAATGGCATGCCCATCATCTGGATTCTGGAACTGGTACCAGGTCATTACCTCTTGCCTTTTATTACTTAAATTGCAAACCAGCTATCTATCTATTAGATGAAGGCCTATCACCGGAGAAAAAAGATCATGCCACAATAATAATAAAAGGGCTCACCCGGTGCACAAAGTGCTCCCCGGCTATTGCGGGGGTAGGGGAGGGTGGGCGCACATGTACGCAGCCTTTCCCTTACATTTTTGCAAAGAGACTGTTTCCACGCCTCGAACCCGTGACCTACAGGTCACCAAAGGAACAACTTTACCGTTGCGCCAAGGCTCGCCCTCATGCCACAATAATAATAATAATACAAATAACAATTTTGGAAGAAACCCATTAAAATGTTATTTAACAGGCTTAAAAAACAATCGAGTACCAGCTTCACCGAGGGTTGCTCGTGTTTTGCTTGGCCTTCTCAATCAGGGGCTTCAACTGCTTTTTCTCTGCCAGGACCTTGAGAAAGTTGAACAAAAATGGAATATAATTGTGTTTCCTACGGATATTTTCTGTTCTCCATTTTTTGAATTTTTCTTCCTCCATCAAGATCTTCTCTGTGGCAGCTTCAATCCCTGCGTTCACTTCTGAGAGAGATGTGTTCAGTGCCTCAAAGTTGTTGTCCACCACTCTCTCCGATTTCATTGCAGCCAACTGCTGCAAGATACGCTCCCTCCTCTTTTGGAGTTCCTTTAGTTCAGCAGTGTATATCTCTTTCCTGTTCTTAATAATCGCCATGAGATTAAATCGTATCTCACTCTGGGAATACTTTTCAATTCGCTCCTGGATCATAGGTTGCACCATTCCCAGCCAATCCATGTCACCTTGACTACCAGGGCACTGACCAAGGCTAATGGGACCCTCCTTCAATCCATCCAGCTCATACAAAACCCCATCAACAGGCAGATAGCTTATAAAATGGTAAACATCATCATCCTTGCCAGCAACCTTCTGCTCCTCAGGTATGAAAGGTTCAGGCCTAGCGTAGCTATTATGGGCTGAGCGTATAGCTTCACTATTGTTTATAGCCAGACCTTTGAGTTCTGGTGGAAAGTTCTTGGTGAATTCTTTCAACTTCGTCAATTCTGGTCCAATGTCAATGTCCAGAGAGTTCAAAAGAATAGACAAAATTGCTTGGGTTGCACAAGCATTGTTAATTACCTACATCAGGCCATTGACAAAAGTATTTATGTCCAAGAAGCAAATTATTGTTCATAAAAATGAATATCAAGGAAACTGACCTGACTCGCAAAGAACAAGTTAGGATTTGGATCTTTGATTACAAGACGGTCATCCTTATCTCCTGGACGCCATTTAAAAAGAAAGATCAACCCGTATACAGGCCTGTAATTAAAATGGAAAGTTTCAAACATATTATCATGAAAATTCCAGATAAGCTGTCACAAGGCAAAGTGGCTGATATGATCTACTAACCTAAGATTGTTGAGAGAATCAAGATCCAAGGAATATAGCTCCTCAACCTGCCAAGGCATCAGAATATACAGTGAACGGCATAATAAAAAAGCACAAGGCGAAGGATGTGCTAGGTGATAAAAGGAAAAGCATACATCAGGATAACAATTAACAAACATATTCTCATCGAGCAAATGGCCTAACTATGTTGTAAGACAGAAAGACATGCCAGCACGAGAGGATTTAGGAAGCAGAAAAAACAACGAACACGTAAGAGACTATCTCATATCTTATGCAGCAAGTTCTTCCTTTATCACCTGTAATTCGCATCAAAGCAACTACAGTTGTAGGAAACTTGGGCAGGGACATTATTATGGGAGCAGTACATCAGATATCACTGATCACACCACATGCTAAAAGCCTAAAACTGTATAAAAGTAAGCACTGTTAAAAACAAACCAAACTATATATCCCCAGAACCAGAACATTTACCTGAACTCCTTTTACTTGCATTTGTTGTATAAGTTCTGTAAATACACCTGGAAAGCAAGGCAAGGATCTTATAACAAGTTTCCAGCCAGAACCTTTGTAAATACAAAGCAGAAGATCTTATCTGAGAAAATCATAAGCAAACTCTTTTAAACTGAGTCCTTCAAACCTAGTCACAATTATTCCATTTTTAACCATCTGAGACAACATACATCTATAAAGTAAATATGATGTGAATGATTACTTATTTTACTTCATTCATATTGAAGGTTTAGGAGTTGTGGCAAACAAAGCATCAGAAACAACCATAGCTTCACACAGAGACTAAAAAATATGCTAACAATCAAAATAAATGACGGTTCTGGATCAAATTAATACCCTCTTACAACTACTGATCATATGTGCTCCACTCTAAATTAGAGAAGCAATTCCCAATGCTCCAAAGAATTCAAGGTTTTGCAAAGTTTCTCTTTAATTAGCAAAAAGTCAAAGAGTTTTAATTTTATAACTCAATTTAGTTGGAAGCTGGTGTGTTACAGACTCCATTTTTCTTTTTAATCTTGTCTTTGCTATTTCTTTCCTTCTTTTCTTTCCCCCCCTCTGTTCATCTTTTCACCATCCCACTGTTACTTTTTCGTCTTTCTCCTTTCACTATCTCTGCAAATCTCACTTTAGAATCACATATTTTCTTGTTCCTCTCCGGAACAAAACAAGTACAGGAACTCTTCTTCCCTTAACCCTTCACAAAACCATGATCAATTTCCAATAACAAATAGAATTACAAGTTTCCAAGATCTTCAATCTCCCTCCCTCTTTGAAATGCTAACACACCATCAAATTCTTTTGCATATAATAATTACAAAACACAGCAGAATCTGAGCAATCGGAAACAAAAACCAGCCCGGTTCTTCAAATCTTAGAAACAATTCTTAAGTTAGTGGCTCATCTAGAAGATTTCCCTATAGGATTCAAGTTATAAATCACAAATTTTGAATCATGATGTCTACCACTGCTCTTTCAGTTACATTCCCATAATGCATAATCTAATAAATTTCATTACCATAGAACCACACAAGAGAAAATTTATATATACAACAGGAAAACAGAAGGCAAGATGCTGACAGCATACCAGGATCAGACTCAATTGTGCACCAAGACATGTTGACAACTTCACAGGCTGCAGCTGCACCCCCTAGATCAGTAAGAACCTATAAAATCACAGAATGATAGAGTGAACAAAATCAATTCAATTTAGTGCAAAGGATCAAAAGGGGGGAGAAGACTTGGTCATAGTCATAAATCATAATACTAGGTAGTAAGCACGGTTACATGGAAAATAGCAATATGTGGCAGAGGCCAGGCTTAGGAATTAGGACCAATTTGTTGCGGAAAACCGAATAAGATTAAGACTTTGTACAGATATGGATACAAGTTAGAAACAGAGTAGTTAACTAGCTATGCCTAATTTCCTATATTGAAGGTCATCATGAATGTAATGGACTAATGAGATGAGTAATGGGTGTGAGCTTATGCAACTTAGCAAAAATATATTGTTGCTATTAAAATACTACCTCTGCTGCTTCCAAAAGTAAGAAAAAAATGGGACCTGGATAACTGTTACAGAGACTAGAGGCTCACCGGAGGCTGTGTTCTTGTGCTGCGGAGGTCGGCCGGTCGGCTACTGTCTGCTCTCTGGCATGGGATTGTGGATTGGAGATTGGAGAAACTGAGAGTAGAAATGAGGAATGACCGATGATGGAGAGGAGCTCAAGTTTCAACAACTAAACCCGCCCATTTCCGGCCTGCTATGGTTGGGCTGGATAGGATATTTGGCCCATCACTATGTGGGTCTTAAGTATGTGATCTAACAAGGCTAATGTGAATGAATTTACTATGAAACTGTATAAATCACTATAATCATGACGATTTATTTTCAAAGTATTGATTTACTCCCAATTAATTTCATACGATAATATTATTATTAACAAATTGACAAAAACACCATTATATTATATTTTAATTATATACTTCTTAAGTTTTTTTTAGATATTTTCTTGTGTATATATTAAATTATCAGTTGGTATACAAATAGTTCAATCATCACTAGTAGACATTGACAATAATAATTTTCAAATTTAAGATATCATATTAATGAAATTGTACCATCATAATATTTATTGATCAATTGTTGGATGATGTAAGCTAGCAAAATTCTTTTGAGCTTTCATTATTAAATAGAATATCGCACGATTTCTATATTTATATTTAAAAAAGAAGATGGAATATTTATAAGTTACTTCCCATTCATCTAATTAATAATTATGTAATAAAATAACTTTAAGCAATGCTTATGGTGCGCATAGTGTGATTTTCCATCATCATATGTGTGACCAATCAATGTGAATATGCACTGTATAATAATTTGTCCCAAAAGTTCAATCTTTTCATCACTGTTATAATTTAAAGATCACCAAAAGAGTCACTAGCTAAGAAAACAATATTTTATGCAACCGAATTTCGAATGTCATGTATAAGGTGTTAGGAGTGAGAAGTAATTAGGACAATCAAACTTAGGGTATGGTAGGGTATCCTTCAAAGATTTAAATTTAAGTAACTTAGACCTACATCCAACAACCCCCTTCAGTCCATTATCCATTAATACATAATTAACCCTTTTATTTTATCTTCTCTTTTTGTATCATCATATAATATAAATTAAATAAGAAAACATTTATCATTCTACAATTAATTTAGTTACCACAATTACCTACAAAAACTAATAGCTGTAAAGACTAACAACTAACAAGAGTGAAGATAAGCACAAGAGGTTGAATTGTGTAACCAAGACAAAAGAATAATTTTTTTTTTTCTAGAGGTATGGTCTTTTTGAGTATGATGAAAAATAGTTTAAAAAGGAATAAATTCTTGCAATTAATTGTTAATATTTTATTTTAGATCTCGATCTTAATTATCCTACAAGTTATTTAAAAAAACATATATAACATTTTTCATTATCTTAAATGGCTTAGCATCATCGTATTCCATGAAACATCAACGAGTCAATCTTTATATATACGACTCGTATGAATGTTATCAACCTATAAAAAAAAAAAAATTAATTAAAAGAGAGAGTATCCATGTAAAAATTAGTAATAAGAAGAATGTAAATCACATATATCTTTAAAATATTATATTTTTGTCAATTTTGTTCAAAAGTATACATTTTCTCAAAATTTTAAAACATTTACAATGTATCTATCCAGTCTAATTAACACATTAATATTTTACAAATTGTCGATATAACTAAAATATAATTGTTTTTGTCATATATATGCTAAGGTGGCACTTTAAAAAAAAAAAAAAAAAAAAAAACTCATCTCATGCTCTCTCACTCGTATTCTCATCTTTTTTCTTAAAAAAATAATAAAATTATGGTTTATAATAATTGTAATATTTTAATATTTGAGCAATTTAATAAATGTTTTAGATTTTTTGAGAGAGAATAAGAGTGTACAAATAATTTTAAGACAAAATTAACCCAAAAAATAATATTTTAAAGATAATTACTTTTATATTTTTATGTCAATTCAATATACGTGTGACACTCAATAAAATATTTTAAGTCACATAAATATTTTTTATTTTTAAATTATTGCAAAAGCTATTGAGATGAAAATGATGAAAAAAATATTTTTGAAACAAAATTGATAAAAATATGATATTTTTCTGAGGGTAAATAATATTTTGTATAACTAGGAAAAGAAAATTTTACTTTTAAACTTGTAATGGGGAAAATAAAGCATGATAGGAACTTTTGAAGGCACAGAATGGTGAGAAACATGTTACAAGTGTCCCTTTCATGCGGGGGGAAAATCCCTGTAACAGTTCATATAAATCGGCCTTTATATACAAGTCAGGTAATGATGATATGGTATGTATGTTTGTTTTATCGAAGATCGTGCAAAGCTGAATTCTCCACCGTTTCTTTCTTACTTGGCCGTGTTATTCGGGTTTTCCACTTTGCCTTCCTTCTCCGTTCGGACTCCGCCCAAAGTCATCCTTCTCCTTTTTGTTTAATTGAGTTTTTCCCCCTAACACCAATAGAATTATTCATAGACAGAGACTCTCTCAAAGTTGTAATCTTTTTTTTATTTTATTTTTCCTCTTATCAAAATTCAACTTTCTGATATTTCCTATACAATCTGAATTTTTTTTAAAAAGGGAAAAAGATCCCAAAGTCTCCGCTTTTGCTTGGACTACTGGTTAGAAAGTGTTTTTTAGAGTCTCCTTTTGATTTTCAATCAACTCCTTTTCCTCGTTCCTCGTTTCTCGTTTCCACAGGTGAAACAGAGCGCTGCTGCTGTTTCCTGCAGACCCTTTTCAGTTTATGGAATATGAAGTCTTCTGGTTGTGTAAGTACCCCCTGTCTCTCTGCCTTTTATTCATGTATGTATTTGTTTCATTGTTCATTTTGGTTTAGTAGCAGATATATCGTTTTTTTTCTTCTTTTCTTTTGTGTGTGTGTGTTTTTCTTATAGTGGCAATTGTGGATGAGTAGCAGAGTATTAGAGTTATCAGAGTTGTGTTGTTGGCTGCTGATTTCTTTTTGCAAAACCATTTGAGATGATCACTGTTCATCTATGCATAATAGACATGAGATTCATCAGTTCTGTTCTACTGAAATCACTGATTCTATGGATTCTGATAGTTTATTTATTTATTATTACTATATTATTAAAAGTAGAAAAGGAGAATCAACAGAAGTTATTTCTCTTTTTTCTTTCAGTGTTTGTTTTTTTACTGAAAGTCATCTTTGCATCTTCTTGACTGACTGAGAAATTATCAGCCACACTTGGCTGATTGATTTCTGGCTTTATATGTCTACGTAGAGTGTTGTTTCTTGTGTATAGGCTTCATTATCTAATATCTGTTGTGCAATTAAGTTCTCCTTTAATTTATTCAGATGATAAGAGTAAGATATTTTAATATCTTTCTACTTATTCTTTCATTCTGTCTTTTTCTTTTTTGCAGGCATTTATTCTTGCAGATTCAAAGAGCTGCAGATCATGTCTTTGTAGCATCTTTCCTGCAGCAAGTTTACTATGTGTAGTCCTTTTTGTTGGGACTGCATACCTAGCACCAGACTACAAAGGGGTATACATCTAAATCCTTCTCTTAAAAAATTTTAACAAGGGGATATCCAAAGGAAAATTTCATTACTTATTGTGTGTTACAATTCCAATTGTTAAATAAATTTTGTTTGAAGTTTTTATTTTTCTCTTGAATTACCGGATACCCAGTTCAGATGTTTTGAATACTTGAAATGATTTTTAAGTCTCATTTTGTCCAGAAACTATTAAAATGGCAAATCGCGGATAGTTTTGAGAATCCAAAATTGGAAGAGTGCAAGGTTTGTCCTCCATAATATGACCTCCTTCAGCATATATTTGTTTCTCTGAATATTTTGCATACAAGAACCTGTTATATATAATTTGATATGTCCAAATATGATGCTTATATCAGTTTATATGTTTTAGTAGAATCAGTGCAGGCCTTCTGGGAGTGAGTCATTACCTGAAGGTATAGTCTCCAAGACTTCTAATTTGAAAATGCAACCATTGTGGGACATTCGAAAGATTCGAAGGTCCAAGGACAAGAAGGTTTATCAGACAATGGATGTAAGTTTCCAATCAGTGTTGACCACCCAATTTTCTATTACTCTGTTTCTATGGCAAGTGGAGAATAAAATTTTGAGGATCATACTGTCAATCTTAAATGCGAGGAGATTTTGTAATCATTAGAATGTGTTTGAACTTACAGTGATATGTTTTCCTGGATGTTACACATCCTTCCCCTAATTGGCAAGATACACTATACCAACTGCAAACTAAGGCATATGTTCATTTATAACTTTGAAAGGGTTGGATTGGGACAGTAGTCAGAATGTACAAGATTTATCAAAACTCTTCATAGTTTCTTGCGGTATCTGATTTAGGGACGAAGTGCAAATCTAAGGTCGTGCCTTTCAGTAAAGGGTGCTTCTATAGTAGTGACCCTTACCAAGGCATGAACTGGTGATGAATCCTTTCCAGGATCCTCTCAATTAAATCATACTAAAATACAATACAATTGAAGTAATAGAATTTTGTGATTCATACTCTTGGCCTGCAGTAGTCATCACAGTTGTATCGGTTCCTGGGTATACATCTGGATGCTATTCCAGTGTTTAATTTCATCAATACTGAAGGCCTATAACAGCAGTCTTGGTGGTGAATGTAATGGGGTAGAAGTACGATAAGAGAAAATATTTTTTCTAAGGAGTGTAGAGCAATAGTGGACTCGGCCATTTATAGTTATTCACCTTATTTCGAGGTATATGAATCTAAAATTGGTAGCAAATTGTATCTCGAGGTATATGAAATATGAATATAACATTTATAGTGAGCTGAATTACTTGTCCCCTAAATTCCGTCTCTCCTGCTCCTTGCATGTCCATTTTCTACCTGGTAAAAGTTCAATGACCAATTAAAGAAAAAGGAAAACACTCTTACAACTGTCAAGAAATCAGAATACTATGAACCCTTTTGCACATCGGAAAGGCACCAAAAACCTTGACAATTTTCTTTGGATGAGAAAATTCATCATTCTTTGTGAAGATCATTGTGACATTTAGTGATTAGCATTGGGTATAGTTTACAGGAACTGAGTAATGATGTGCACAGTATTGGAATAGTTGTTGGCATAATAGTTCTTGACTGAAAAAAGAATTTCTTAATATATCTACTCATTTGTACTCTACTTTTTCTCTTTTTCTTGTTGTCTTTGTATTTCTTTTTCTTTCTTTTTTAAGTTAGTAAGTTTTATTGTAGTTTAGCTAATCAAAACTGTTCTTCTCAATCTGCCTTCTGTATTTGGTACTTGGTTGCTACAAAGTACAAACTTACCTGGGTTCAAGTGACACTTCACTTTTTGATTATTTAGTGACTTTTGTGTCATGCGTATTTGATTAATTTATGTGTAAGAGCTGAATTGCATATTGTTTCAACAGAGCAAGGCAAATTCTTCAACCAATTTATTTGCAATGGCTGTTGGGATAAAGCAGAAAGATCTCGTGAATAAGATGGTCAAAAAGGTCCTTCAATCATTTCAGTCCATGTTGGTAGCCACTATTTTTCTGTTGTGGGGTCTCATTCTTTTAACCCAAATTGCAGTTTCTAGCAAGTGATTTTGTCTTGATGCTTTTCCACTATGATGGTGTTGTCAATGAGTGGAAAGGTTTTGGATGGAATGATCATGTCATACATGTATCTGCTATTAATCAAACTAAATGGTAAGTAGTTCCATTTTACATTTCCATTGATATTTTCAAAAGTTTAAAGTATTTTAAAATTTAAATGGTTTCCATGACAACCAGGTGGTTTGCCAAGCGTTTCTTACACCCTGACATAGTTGCAGAGTATAGTTACATTTTTCTCTGGGATGAGGATCTTGGAGTTGATAATTTCCACCCTGGACGGTATGTCGATCTCTGCTTCGTGCAACCTTAAAAAATTTGAGTTTGTGCTCAGATTATCCTTTTTTGTTTTATTTATTTGCTTTCAGCTTTAATACTACGTGGTTGAGTAAATCCAGCAAATATAAGAGTTATGACTTATAAGTAACAAAGTTTCAGGGTATTGATGTCTCTGCTCATCCTTAATATCAATGTACTTTTGTGCATCCAAAGGTTACTCCTAGACTTTTTTACCGTCTCACTTGTGTCATTAAAATAAATTGAGTTAGGAGAGATGGAAAGAGTTTTCCACATAAGATTTCAGAAGTTTATCATCTTAATTTATTCATTCCTGATGCATGTTACTATGTGACAAAATGCTGGGCGCCTGATATTACATCCCCATTTATATAAATGCTAACTTAAATTTTCAGAGGGGAAATAAGTGGAAGCTTATTTTATACATGATACAGTAGCTATTAAACAACTTGTCCAACTTGATAATTTTCTACTGCCATCAATTCTAGGTATGTGTCTATCGTTAAACATGAAGGGCTTGAAATATCACAACCAGCACTTGATGTTCACAAATCAGAGGTGCATCATCAGATTACTGCCCGTGGGAGGAGAACACCAGTGCACAGGTTCTCTTTTAGCATTAGGCTGTTGTCAATGATATTTTTGTTTTTTTCAATAAGCAATTCCTTGTTCTCAGCATAGCTGCCTTGTATTAGTAATATCAATGTCAAACTCTAGTGCATAAAATGCACTACAGGCAATGGGGATCGCTGGCTAATCAGGTCGTTTTAACCATTTTCTTTTTGTCTCTACTGGCTCATCTTGCCTGCAGAAGGACATACAAGCCCAGTGGTAATGGGAAAGGCTGTGATGCCAGCAGTACTGCTCCTCCTTGCACCGGGTAAAAATCTGCTTGTGGTAAACTCCATATATATGTTATGTGGCTTCTCTTCTTTTTTTTGAAATTCTAAACAAGGACCTTTCACGGCATCTGTGAAAGGGATTTCTACATCTTACGCAGTACTCTATTATAAAAATTATATTTTTCAATACTTGTAGAAACTAAGATCAATTTTATTTATTTTTTGCTCAGGTGGATAGAAATGATGGCGCCTGTTTTCTCTAGAACTGCCTGGCGTTGTGTATGGTATATGATCCAGGTGTGTTGTTTCTAAGTTCTACTTATGTTAATGGTGTAGAATAATCCTTACTTTAGTGATAAGGGTAATATCTACTATTAGTATTGGTATTCTAGTAATTCACTTCTCGGTTTTTTGGAGGAAAGTCTAGAAGTTGGACTCGTCAAGGAATGCAGTTTGTTGGGTTTTTTTTTTTTTCCCTGTTTGGTTCCACTAAGGAGAATTAGAGGGCTTCGAAATGTGAATTGCTTTCACCTGTACTATGATAGTCTGATAGTTTTACTATATCGTCATAATTGTTGATATAGCTTATAACTTTAGGTTGCATGACAAATTCATACTTACCATACATCCCATATTTCGCAGAATGACTTGATTTACGCATGGGGCCTCGATATGCAGCTTGGTTATTGTGCGCAGGCAAGCTCCTTGTTATCATTACTTTTTATGTTTTAGTCTTTCATGATCTCACTTGCTTCTCATTTTGAAAATATCTTTGGCCAACTGCAATTGCTGTTGTCTATACTTATTTCTAATATTTCTTGCATAGGGTGATAGAACGAAAAATGTTGGTGTTGTGGATGCTGAGTACATAGTCCATTATGGTCGACCTACACTTGGAGGATTAGATAAGACTGAGGTGAGGAATATAAAATTCAAATGTCTGAGAATCTGAATTGGCAAATAGTTTCGTTGTCTATAAGACTGCAACGTAATTTTACAATTTATAGTAGTAGGCCTTCTGCACGCAAAGCTTTTGACTCTCATATATATACACAGAAAATGAGAATTTAAATTAATGTCTCTTAATTGTAGGCATCATCTCAATCTCATGCTAAGGATCACAGACTTGACGTAAGTTAAGCCTTTTCATGATTTGTATGCTGAAATTGATTTATTTTGTCTTCCTAGTCCAGTTACAGTAAAAGATGATATATTCCGCTCTGAATATGAACTATTGCGTTTGGTAGATACAGTCTTGGTTGTTGGATACTGTTACAAGCATGTTACTTACCAAAAGAAAGAAGAAAAGCAACTGTTACAAACATGTCTGATACACCAAACAGTTGAGACCATGAGTATCAGTTCTTTAAATTACTTGTGAATTCTATTCTCTTGAGGGTTGCAGGTGAGGAGACAGTCTTACAGAGAATTAGATGTCTTCAAAAAACGATGGAAAAAGGCTATGGATGAAGACAAATGTTGGATTGATCCGTATCCTTAGTCGGTGCAGGACGTTATCTGATATGATCGCCAATTTTCATGTAAATTTTGTCACATATACATCCATCTCGTAGACTCAGACATGTAAAGCAAAGGCAAAACTGACGAGAGGCTAGAGCAGGTACTACTTGATGGGGGAATAGGTATACAGGAGCTTGAGCTTGTGGGATATGATCAGTAGCAACTTGTCTATAATGTAGAGCCCAGGAGCAATTTTTATGACTTGGAAAAAGTACTTGTCTTTTCATTCTATACTGTCAATATATCTTCTTCTTTTTTTAGTTTCATCATTTATTTTCTGGGAAAGAATCTATCTTTTGCAAACCTCGAATTCATTGAGACCCATGTTAAGCTAGCACTGTAGACCGGTCCTCCCTAATCTTGATAAGATTCACCTACACTTGCAAAAGATGGCGCGGCTCTAATTGATTTTTCTTTGTGATTCCTGTTGTGACAATATCTTTGGTTTGTTTATTGTCATAAAAAAAAAAAGTTGCTTCAGAAATTGAGAGAAGATGAGTAAAGCCTTTCCATTTGATCGTTATTCGTTAGTGTACTTTGAACTGCAGATTATCTGTCATAAAGTCTCCAACAACACTTTTGTCAAGGTCACTATAGCCATTTCTACATTCTCTCTCAACACAAATCAAATTTTACTGAAAACGATTGGTTACACAGTATGAATGTCATGCTTTAGTAAAACAATTAGATATTTTGTATAGCATAGGGTAGTGGCAGGCAGTGGCACTAATAGAATAGAGGAAAAATAACACTAAACAAATACAGGAGGATGCATTAATTAGTAGTTTGAAAATGAAAACCTTACCTTACAAATGAGGCAAGTTTCAATGTAAGCTATATAAAGCTTAATTGCCCTACCCACCCAGTTAGTTACACCTCCATCAGTTTAATATCACCCACATCTATCTTATCCTCTCTCTCTCTCTCTCTCTCTCTAAATATTGATTAACAGAATAACCCTGCTGTTTCAATCTGCAAAACCGCTCAATTATTGTATAACATAAAACATATAATTGATCAAACAATATGCCAGCTTACATAATTCATAATATACCCAATTGTGAAAAAACAAATCAAGAACAATATTCTTCTCATTCACAATTTCGATAGTATCAAGAAGACAGGGAAAGAGAGAATATTAAAGATTACATCCAAAGCAATTACAGGTCCTGGGAGTGAATGAACAGAAGCCAAAAGGTCTATTGGGAATGTTGCAAATGATGGCAAAGCAACATAGAGAAGGCAAGCAAGCCCCTCTAGCTCCACCACAGCAAGTACAGGAACCACATATCTGGAAGCTTCTCAGTCTCCTCCTACTCTCATTCATCATCTCCATCTTCCCTGCCTCCAAAACCGGCACCATCTGCATCTCCTGGACGCTCTCCACCACCGGCAAAGCAGACCCATTTATCTCCTAATCATAAAACAGGAATCCAACCACAAATACCAAGGAACCATAAAAAAGAAAAATTAAAACTTTGAATAGAACAGTACTAGGATCTATGAATTAAAAGCAAGCCGATTCTGAAAGAAAACACTTACATGGGCTAAACTTGCTTGGTTCAAATGGGCGACATTAGCTAGAAAGAACGTAAAAATGAGACGAACAATGACCCCGTAAGCAGGCATCATGACTCCTGGGAAGTGCTTTTTGGGTTTCGTAAAGAGATGAAAGGAGTGTCTGTGTTGCCACTTTCAAAAAGAGATTATAATTTAATTTGGTGTATCATAAATGAGTTAGCTTAAGTGGGTTCAAAGCTGCTTTGGTGGTTTTAAATTGAGGGGTTTCTCTCTAAATCACGAGGTTTTGCAAACTTTTGGGGGGACTCGGAATTTTACTTTGGTAGAGAACTGGGAAGAGAGCCAGGGAGGGTCAGGGGGAGATGATTTTTTCTTTTTCTGGTTGGTAAGTATCAAAATCCCAGAAACGACAAATAAAGGCCGAGCCCAGGACCTTAATATAGTATACTTTCTTAGATGGAACAAAAACTAATTAATTTGGTTTGATATTTTTATTAAAAAGCCAAGGTTCGTACACAAACTCCAAGACAAAAAAACCTTGAATTGAAATTTGGCCGCACCATTCAGCTTGCAGAGTGCAGACTTAACCCAGCTGCAGGAAGTTGACTTTGAGCTTGTAAATTTGATGCCTGTGCAGTTCAGCAACAACACAGTATGGTCTTGACCCTCCAATTTCTTTATTTCAGACTATTGCTCCTTCGACTTCTGTTAGATGAATTTTATCCAGGATATAATGGAGAGAAAACTATATAACAAAAAATTATCATTATTTTGATTCAAGAACTTCATAGAAAGATCTAAAAGAAAGTTTTAGATGATTTTAGAAGATTAATGCTCAAATCCAGTAGAATGTAGTCGTTTACAGATTCTAGCAGCACAATAAGATGAACAACATAGAGGTAACAATGATGCTGGAGATGAATGCAAATCAGATGTGACAATATTTGGATAATTTATACAAATAAACGAACATCATTATGAGAAAGCCAATATACTGAGGGAAAATAAATTTTAAAGAAAACGTAAAAGATTGGCTTTAGGACTGAAATGTTCACATTAGGTTTCACCAAATGTGACAATATTTGGATAATTTATACAATGCGGCATAATGAAATTCACAAGCGTTGAATCTGTCAACTGAATGTATTTTCAGGAGAACAAAACCAAGTTGACTGGGCACCTGTACATCTCCAGCAATTGGAAAATGACTTTACAGATAGCTCTTTATATCCCAAAAGATTGCAAAAAGCAATGACCCAAATCTTGAGACATTGATCATTCCTCAGAGTCAATGTTATCATCACCAGCAGGAGTCTGTCTAGTCTCTGAAATGGAAAGCCGCATGGGTTTCGCTGAACCTGCTTCAACAAGTCCTTCTGATGACAATTTTAATCCAGCAGTTCCTGATGACGACCCTAACAAATGCCGGGCTGGGGCATCAGCTGAAGATGGTGTCGAGAGATTGTATGTGAAGATTCCCATTGGGTGGTCAAATTTGCAACTTGGACCAAATTTGCATATACCATAGCGAGAATAGAAGATGCACAAAGGCTCTCCCTGTAGGGAAGGAAACATGGCACATTTATCATCAATCAAGGTTCTACGAAAGAACCTGCATTCTTATCTGAGACAAGATATTTGAATTTATACAAACACTTTGACCTTTTTCAAGTTACCACTCCAAAAAAGTATAAAACATATAATTAGCAAAGCAAGAAACTTAATGCAAAATAAAATTTCAATCTTCATATGCTTCTGCTCAAGATGCTAGTATAGCTCTCAAGTGTTTGTGCACTTCCTCCACAAACAGAGAAGTTCATATACACCAGCCTACATAAACTTCGAACTGCATATATGTCGGTATTGTTGCAGAATTGGTTTTTGATGTATCCATAGATAAGAGAACGGTGTAACAATGATATTTTACCAAGCTAATAAAAGCACCAACAAACAAAGAAAGCAATCAAATGCAAGGTTGATCTGAAGTTAAACTTAAGCCTAAATGAGAATATAATTAAGAAAAAATTCAGACATATATAGTAGGCTATATAGTCTAAGAACTCAGAATCAACATGGAACATAAGAGAGGAGGGTAGAAATAATTTCATATATGAGATAGAATTGGAACTGCAGCATTCATAAAAAATCAATACAACCACCTAGAAAAAGAAAGAAAGCAACTTCATTGCAGGGACAACCCAGTAAGAACTATAGTTAAGAAAGCTTCTGCATAATAGTATACTTAGTGTAAGAAAACTGAGAGCCAACATGGAAGATATTACTCTGCAACAAGAACTTAGCTTACCGGACGTAAAGGAAGGCCTATGGGGCTCAAGACACAGTCAGGAGCAGGAACTAGCCTCTCCCGAGGATGATGGAAACGACAGACTGTGCCAAACTTGCAATCTCCAGTCTTCATGTAAAATTGGCATTCAGGCTGGCCAGGTCTCTCAGGAAATACATTTTCCCTCTGCAATGCATAGAACCCTACAGGGACTGAACCAGAGCGAATTGGAGAAAATGCCCCCTGAGTTCCTGCATTTGCTGGTTCACCCTGACGTGAATTTCCATAAATATGAGTATTTCCCATTGCCTGCAGATTCTCTGAAGAAGAAACTGATCCAAGCTGACCCTGGAAAAATAAACCCCATTAAGTGCCAACACATTTTTAACACATCTAGCCTACCCTCAAGCTAAAAGCAGCCTATCCACCCATAAAACAAGTACAAAGCATACACTTAAAATATCAAGAGATATAATGAATGTTTTCAAGATTGCTGCAACTTCAATAGCAGAAGGGTAATGACAGTACACATGTTCTATATGTCTCTGTTTAATTGAAAATCAAAATCCAGACTGAACTCTGATGCAACAAATAATTCATTTCCAGTTGATCATAAAAATGTCAATTGATGGAACGAATAACCTTCTTTACCGAGGCATTACAATCTACTAGGCTATAACAAAATTATACACAATAATCACAGTTAATTCTTCTGTTTTTCTTTTTTCAATCATGGATGATGAGAGTTCCAATGATTTCAGAAATATCATGGCCTTTTCTAACAAAGGATGCAGGAATGCTCACACTGTATGCACTCCACCCAGGAACTGAAACAACCCCTTGAGGTAGAATTAGAGGTGCATAACTCGAAGGACCTTGCCAACGTGGACTAGGAATAAAAGATGCTCTGGACCAATTTGTTATCCCCCCTGGATATGACTGCTGACCAGGAGTAGTTGGAGAATGGACAGTAGGATAAACAGGAGACCCACGCAATGAAACCATCATATTAGATGGTTGAGGATGGTGAAATTTACAAGTGCTTCCGAACTTGCATTGTCCAGTTCTTAGATAATAAGCACATTCAGTTTCATTCTGCACAAACAAGAAAAGAAGAAAGCAATAGAGTAAGACCATGAATTTCAACCAAGGTAATAAACTAGAGAAAGGGCTAGAAAAGATTCAAGTTCACTCAGATATGTTATAACCAATTGCAAGACCACAATATACTGGAATTGTGGCCAGAAACTATGTAAAAATATAAACATGCAGTTAACAGAGTTTTTTTTTCCAGGTCAGGAACAGTGTGGGGTAAGGAGCTGAGACAATCCTAAGACTCTAAGTAGGCACTGATCCAATAATGTGGCAAAAAATTAATGAAATACTTTTTTCTAAATCATAGTAATATAAATCAAAGAAAATCATTATAATTCGAACCAAGCGAAGTGGATAGCCTAATATGTTCAAGGCAACTCTTCCTGCAATCCCAGCCTTGTCTCTAGGATGATGAAACTTGCATGTGGCTCCAAACTTGCAAGTTCCTGTTTTTATGTAGTACTGGACAGAAATTAAAAGAAAAACATTAGTCCCCAAAATCCATAAAAATTATGTAATAGTTAATATAAAATGAGTCTGACATCTGCATTACTTGCAGAGTTTGAGGTTTAAAATCAAATTAGTAAATTCCATGTTGAACAAAAAAATGAGTAAATCACACCAAAAGGTCCAAAACAACCTTTTCTGTAAGGATTATAATGAACTCAGAAAAACGGAAAAAGGGAAAATTCCATTTCTTAGACTGGATGGCACTTCCTTAGTCTAAATGGTTTTTAATCAGATGAAACTACAAGATATCCACAAGAACTAGTGAATCATATGCACAAGGCACAATATAATGCATCTCGCTGAAAGATTAGAAAAAAAAAAGTACATGCCTGACATTCGGGTTGCCCTATTCGTTCAGGAAACTCTCCCTTCATTCTCGCAGTTGCAATAGCCTGAAGAAATTCAACATAAAATTATTAAGTAAAATACTCTCAGCGCATAATCACATTAAAATTAATATACTTTCAACATGGTAGATACAAAATTGTATAATATCAGTACATGAAATGTATTTATGACTACGGGAGAATGCATGTGAACCTACATCAGAATTTTACTAATGCTCTAAAAGACAGTATTTTTTCAAGCAGATTCAAAAAGTACATGGAGCAAATAGAACATGTGATATACTCCTCCCCTCTGTATCCTGTGTCTGTTTGTTTGTCTTTGATAAAGTAAATGCAACCTATATCTGCCGAGCATTTGATTATAATTGAGAATATAGTACACTAGTTCATTAGTCTATCATTTCAAGTTTCAACTACCTTCAGAGACTCAGATGATAATAGTGAGGCCTCAAAATGAATGCACAAAGAACCTTTACAACAATGTACTAATAATATCACACTCATATATTATTAACTAGGTATGCACTTAAACTTGTCCAAACTTGCTGCAAGTTATACCAGCTTCCTGTTAGGAGGATGATTAAAACAACATGTTGTTCCAAATCTACAAAGGCCTGTTCTGATGTAATATGAACAATCTGGTTCTCCTGGACGCTCAGGATAAGGCCCAGATTCCATTGTTTCACTTGATCTCAATTTCATTTGCCACATTGCATCTGAAACCACATTGAACAATAAAGTTCACCATTAAAAACGGTCATCCGTTAACCTCACCAAAAGAAAGAAAAGGAATTTCACACCATTCAATTCATCATCAAATCATCTTTCTGAAATTGTATCTGTCATACTTGTTGACAAAAATCCCCAACCCTTCCCCACCCTGCATATGCAATGATCCAATGGCCAAGTTGTAGGTGGGACAGTTAGCCGAAAAAATACAGAAACCCCCCTCTACATTTTTCATTCCTACCACTGTAATAGTTAGAAAACACATGCAAAAGAAAAAGAGAGGAAAATAAATTTCAGATTGAAAACAGAATTTGAAGCAAAACCAGCAGACAAACAAGATAGCACACAAGTTGCAGTTCTATTCTCCCTAATTCTTCTAGTAACTTAAAAACAGAGCACAAACTTTCCCTCAAATTCCAGACATTAATTATATAATTGCAAAAATGAGAATTGACTTATCCTATATATATATAAACAAGGATGTATGCATTTTTAGAAACAAAGATCCATAATTGTAGATTTATTGCAGTGTATTCCTAAAGTCATTTCTAGCCTCATGTAAGAAGTAAAGTTCATAATTGAGTTTCTCCGGTACCTAATTTCACCATGCAAAAGCGAGAAATCACCAAAAATGGCATGCAAACAAGGCAAAAATTGCATAGCTCAAATCCCGTCATTACTAATCTGACTAAATTGTTTAAAATCAAATTCCATCGCCGATCAAACCCTAAAGTGACATGTAAACAACGCAAAAATAACATAGCAGAAATCCATTAATTAATAACTGACTAAATTGTTAAAAAAAATTACTTTCATCGCCGATCAAACCCAAAAATGACATGCAAACAAGACAGAAAATTACATAGCATGAATCCAATCATTACTGATTGATTAAATTGTTTAGAACCTTAAATTTCAGTACCCGCGATGAAACCCAAAATAGCATGCACACAGGACAAAAAATTACATGGCATGATCCGATAATGACTAAATTGGTAAAAGCTTGCTATTCACAGCTGAGCAAACCCCACTCACCAAAAAAAAAAATAAAAAAATGCCGAAATAAAATAGCAAACCTGGTGAACAATTCATATAAACAACTCGAAACCAAAAAAATAGAACTATAGAAACACAAAGAGAAGCAATGCAAAGACTAAACCATGTTTACAAGAGCAACCATATGGCAATTATGATTTTCCAGCAAAAGTTGGCTTGCACTCATGAAGATTAATATAGAGAATTAGAAATAAAGTGCACAAATTAATCAGAGTAAAGGGTAAATGGGACAATTCCCATCATGAACAGATGGTTCTGCACTGCCAAATTGCATTTCCACATCCATATGGATCACACACAAAACACGTCGCCTCATGAAAACGTAAGAACTAAGAACAAACAAATTACATTTAACGGAAATATAAACAGAAATTAAAAAAGCCAGAAAGAAAGAAAAAAGAAAACAACAGAAAACAATGGTACGTGTGCGTATATATAAATATAAATATAATAAACTATATATACGTATTGATAATTGAATACTTAGAGACGAACCTTGATTTAAAGACGGTGACAGCGAGGGTCCCTCGGTGACGGCAGCTCTGGACATCGGAATTCCGGCATCAAATTCCATCGAAAAGGGTCCTTCTCCATTCTAACAAGCTGTCACTCTATCGGAGCAAGCCGGGATACCCATTCTCACCCGCCTGTCACTGTAGCTATTCCTCCGACGACGATCAAATTCAAGTTAAGAAGAAAAAGGACGAGCGAATTTTAGAAAGAGAAGAATAAGATTTCACTCCCAGATAGAAAGTTTAAAGAGAGAGAGGCGCTCTCTTCTCCCCTCCACAAAAACGAGGAGAGGGGAATAAAAACCAACCATCCAACCAGACATCCCAGTCATCTGTTCGCTTTTTCACCCGCGTTTTAGAGAAAACGTACGACGATTACTCCCTCGGTCCAAACTCTAAAGGTTTTGGAAATTGTAGGCTACTCGCGCTGTGGCCTCGACACGCAAGGGCTAATGTCTTTGATGTTTAATTAATTAATTATTGTAAGAGTTTAAAACTAGCATTTGCTTTTCTGTTTGAGTTCAATTTTAAACACTAAAAATAAGTTTATTTTATTTTGAATTTGAATTCATACGTGCTGGTTTTGTAGAGCAAGTAGGCGGGTCATTTGTGAGAGAGACTCAGGGTAAACTCAAGCCAGGTACCAAAAACTCGGCCGAGTTCATATAACTAATTTTACTATTTCCAGGTAACTTTTATATATTCCAAGCTACGATTCTGATTCTTACCCAAAAAAGAGATGGGTTAATTATACTTTATCTAATACACTATCATTTATTTTATAATTATATATATAATTTTTGTATTTGAGACATAATTAATAAATTAGCTATAATTATCTAAATTAATTATTACAAGTGACAAATTAACTCAAAAAAAAAAAACTTAAACCATCCAAGTTATAAGTTTGTTTATTTGTTTAATTATGTTTTCTATTTTTTATCTCTTGTTTCTTATTTTTATCTCTTTTTAACTATTAATCTCTTCATATTTATCTAAATTTAACATTTTTTTAATAACTGTAATACAATAATAAGAAAAAATTGATAAAAATATTCTCATTGAAACAATAACTATATGATTTTTTATAAATGTAAAAAGTAGTATTAGTAAATGTATTGCTAATAATAATATAATGATAAGAAAATAAAGATCATAAAGGATTGAACTATTGTTTATGTATGCTAAATTTGAATTGATATAAAGAGTTTAATTTTAAAGGAAAATAAGAAAAAAAATGTAAAAAGGAGAAATCATAATATATAAAATAAGGTTGATTTAGTTTTTCCAAGTTAATTTGTTAAGTTTAATGATTAATTTGGATGATTTTGGATTATTTACTAATTATAACTTAAATAAGAAGGTTATGTATCTAATTTAATAATTTATGAGGGTCATTACAAAATGAATGATAGTTCATGTGATAAAGTGTAATTGTTAAAAAAAATAAAAATGCAATTCCGATTTTACTTCCTTTTAATTAATTAAATTTTTTTTCCAAATTTTACATTTTTCTGAATAAGTTATATCATATTTTTGTCACATCCCCTCACGAAAGTATGACTGGTAGGAGAAATGGATAACCAAATTTCCATAACCCTGACTTTAAAAAAATATGAAACAAACATGACTATTGACTACCCTAAATAGTGAAAGAAAATTTTATAAAACATGAATTAACTAAAAAATTTGTTTACTGAAACTTATAACAATTTATTAAAAATTTCGGAAGAGGTTCTCCGTGAAGTGAAACATGCTCATATCATATAAACACGCATTCCTATTTTTATACAATAACAATCACAACAACAAAGACAATAATGAGCTCCACTCTGATTCCCATCACAATAACAAATAACTATACTATTACATTATATAAGACTAGACTCTCACAGCTCTAGTGTGATTGTAAACGTTCACCCTTTGACTTCAAGATTGAGATTTCAGAGAGTTACCTTACCGGCCAATAATCGACAAGTCCAGTATAGATAATTGTTGTCTAGTGAGATCCTGTTACTAAAAAAAATGAATGAGTCCTACAGACTCCGTGAGTGAAAAAGCGTACCTAAAAGGTATTAGCATCACTCAACACACGTGTATAATGTAATCAACTAATATCAATATATCATATATTATAAATAACTAATAAAATTACACATATCCAATTACGGAATTAGAAAGCTTAGCAAACATAGTTCAATTAACACTCTTTATAATCACTGTAGGAATTTTGATTATACCAGGCACAACGAAAATTAAAAATTTGGCATAATCAAATCTTTAAGATAATTTATATTGTTTACGAACCAATATTTTTATATTAATCTTATAAATAGAATATTACCTCTTGAAGCGATTATCTTAAATTTTGATCCACAAGTTGTACAGGGTGTACAACCTCTAAGTGTATCAACATCGAATGACTTGATCAAGAGCTATGTGCTGGCTGTAAAAAATCTTCTTGTGTGCTAGCATAAGTGATGAGATTTTCTCACGTCTCACAAACACTTAGTTTGCCAATAATTCTCTGTGATATCTAAATAAAAGTTACGTACGTTACTTATAAGGTTTAACCTTATTTAAGTATGATATAACTGAACTCTAAATAATAATATCAAATCTTATCTATTAAAGACTTTTAGATAAAATAAGAAAATCTCATCAAAGTTAATCCTATTTTAAATTTCAAATATTAGTTGTTTGTAATTACATGAAAGCCCAAAACTTCTCTTAATCAAATTGCATCCATTTGTGTGTGACCCCTTAAGTTCATATTAAACTGGCAGTAGACCACATTAACTTAATGTATTTTTTCAATTAAATCCACATCTAATTAATTTAAATCAAAACTTATTTTGATTTACCCATTAATGAAAATTAATTATTTTAATTCTCGGGTTACCTACAAGTCAAGATTGATGTCCAGCAGCATGTGATGATTACCCAAATAATATAAATATATTTGTTAACCTTTCCGTTGTTAGCTACCATGCAATTCAATCTTTCCATCATTCAAGTTCCTGATTAAACTTAGAGTATTGATTAATGTCAAACTCTAAATTGTTTAATATGATGTATCTATTTATAAGTCACAACTCATGTGGTGAAACTTAAATTCTCTAATCTAATTTCACACCACCCTGGATAGGGACTTTATGAGTTATGTCTTAATTAGATAACATGAAACATTCTCTCTTTTCACTAAGAGTGATAGATCCCTTATTGTACATTCTTATACCTTCATACATAGATAGTCATACCCAACATCTATCTCTGTATAACCCATGATGAATTATACTTAGATAGTATTAAAACATAATAACCTATGTATAATGTATCTATGATGCCTCAGGTCTGAAGATCATTTGCACCACTACAACGAAGAACACTCATTGACAACTATGTAAAAGTCCATATGAGTATTCTATGATCGAGTCTATTCAGTGAACTTGTTTTCTAACAAGCACCTACATGTTTATTATAGTGTCAACTACACAAGTGATCATAAGATCGATCACCCTCAACATTTGAGCTAATATAACATATACTAATCTAAAAAATTAACTAGCAATTAAAGTACATGATAAATAATAATACCATATAATAATGAAACATATTCATTTTATTAATAACTGAATAAGACTGTATTTATAAGTAATATACCATAGACATCTAATATCATTGGCTTATAGGGCATACTACTAACAATCCAATCATAGAAATTAGAGCACCTGAATCATACAAATCATATAAATTATCACCCCCACAGGGCATTTATGTGCCCACATAACAGATTAATTTATGTACACAATCTATCTAACCAGGACTGAGCACTCAATTCTTTATTTTGTTAGCCCTTATCAACCATAACCAATTTCAAACATCAAACATAATTCCAATAACTCAATCATAGCAATACAATTCTTGTTCACCTCAATATAACATATATATTCATATATATACACAAATATATCAAACAATCAAATAAACTAATCTAGCACCCAAAAGGTAACAATTAACCACTCACCGGTTTACAAATCTTGTTCGTCACTTCTCTTGTTCTCACTTGTGTCATCAGGCCCACAGTAGAGTCCGAAACTGAAATTCATATTTCCAAATAATACTTAGTTCATAAACATTATTTTCATAATGTTTTAATTACTAAGCTTATATACATCAACTTATATAGGTTTCTTTATGAAAGTTTTCTATTAAGCCATTACGTGTCAAGTAGTATTAATTGTACTTTATATGGTAAGATTGATAATGAAAATACATTTTAGATATCTTGACAATGCATAAAGTAGAAGGAAACAATTAGAAAAGAAAAAAAAAAAAACTAGAGAGTTAGAGATGTTGAAACTGTCTAAACTTAGGGTTTTGACTAGTGTTCACTCTAATAGTCATATCTTATTCTAGGAAATTTCAAATCTAATTTCGTAAAATTTATTAAATACTAGACACATGCATATTTATAATGGTATATCATTTGAAATTTTTAGATTTATATATTAATACAGTTTATTATTTGAAGTTGTATCAAATTCTGCAAAACGCATGATTTTTGACAGCTTTAACCTTGTCTTAGTTAATTGAACATAACTTTCTCTTGGAAAAATGAAATCTAATTATGTTTGTTGAATTTATTAATAGATATATAGACAAGTATATCTTTCTAGATAAGTATCATATGTATTGTTTGGATGTGTATATTAATACAGTTAATTCTTCAAAATTTATTTCTTTTAGGTATTGCACAACCTCCTTGAATATATTTATTTTCACTTATATACTTAATTAAATTTAATAAAACTAAGTTGAAACATTAACTTTAAAAAATTAGCTAGCTTTCTTATTTCGAAACTTTTCCTAAAATCAGCCTTGACTTATTTAATTCCTCACATGAACAAAAAATAGGGCACTCTTATAGTATTTCAAGATGTTAAGAACATTTAATTTTCAACACTGTTCTCCTAATTCATCTTTTAAGATCCTTTAAAGTTAGTTACACTAAAACAGGTGCAATCAATACTTGAAAATCATAACCCTAAATTCCACCACTTCCAAATATTCGTAACAAGGAATTAAAACTTTCAAAACTCCATATTTGCTTTTTAGTATACTAGGAACATCTTTTATTTAAAGCTAAAAATATCACAAACTAATACTCAGTTTAGCAGCTTTAACGATCAATATCCTTGGAATCAGGTTACAAAATTTTGCAGACATTCTAAGCTACATTTTCTCTTTTTTTAACTCTTAATTAATTCAACTCCAAAAGCACCAGAAACACACAATTTCTTTCATCCACGAATCTGGCCCTGCACCCCTTCAAGAACTCATTTACTAACCTTTTCCAACACTCTACTCACAACTAACCCTCCCATGTTCATTCCTATTACTTACTTTCATCAAATCCTCAATTCACCACATTAATCAAACATTCATTGTTCTTGTTTAGTAACTTTTTATTTAAATTCCCATAACAACTAACTACAAAGAACTAAATCTACCAAGTTATACTCATTATACTATAATTAGTTTTCTTGTAGCCATTTTATCAAATACCTTAAGAACATGATTTATTATAGTTCATGTGTATGTAAATATATATTTTCCTTCACCCAAAATCCATACAATTCATCTATTCCCAACATCAATACAATCTAATTCAACTTTTCGTTTTCCATTAACCGTTTAATTTCTACTTTTAATCTTCATTCCTACTCCATGTTATTCATAATTCCTTTAATTCCCAATCCTAAATCATCAATTACCCAAAAATATCACAAACTAATACTCTAAACTAAGAACTATCAACAAAATTGGAGGGCAACCACAAAGGCAGCTTGCAAATCCCCTTTAAACTACTACCAAATTACATGAATTAAACTTACCCAAACAGCCACAAAAGGCTAAAATAGAACACCTTTGCTGCAAGACTAGAACAGGGTACGACAAAAGAGCTTTAACAGCTGATCACAACCCTTGCTGTTGCAGCTTACAAGGCCAGAGATCAACCCCCTCTCAACCTGCCTCAAATAGGGCAACTTCAGCTCCAAACTCCAGCTGCTACCCGATCCCCAAACCATTACAGCGTGACAAAAAAAAAAACTTGCTGGCTGCAACAAAGTTCAACGGCAGGAAGAAGAAGAAGTACTTCACTTGCTTTGGAAGGAGCACACATTAGTTGCCACACGAATTTCTCTAGCTGCCCAACGAAAACACAAGTAAAGGAAGGAGGAAAGCAAATGGCAATGAGTGAAAAGGAAAGCAGAGTAATTTGGCCAACAAAAGAAAAGGATGAAAGAAGAAGGCTTGGTTGCAAGAGACACTCTTATGGCAAAACAGGGCTGAACACACTGAACTGGAAAGGAAGCAAAGCTGTTGTCTTTGCCAAAAGAACCTCTCAGTAGCTTGAAAAAAAGATCAAAAATGGAAGCTTCATGAATGAGGAAAAGAAAGAAGAATAGGGAGAAAAGTGAAGTCCAAAGGCAGTGAAAATTCCATGGGAAAAATTGGCCAAGTCAAAGAAATAAAAGGAAATTGATAAAAGAAATACGGAGGAAAAGAAAGAAATAGTAAAATAAGTATTGGTCAATGTTTGAAATATGTGCTGACAATTTCTCTAATAATTTTGTTTATACATACTTATTTATTCATATATATATATATATATTTTTTTTTTTGACTTATTAACATGTAATGTAAATTTATTTTTAGTTATATATATACATATGTTAATTGTATTATTTGCTTGTGGTGGAGATTAAATATTGACATATTTATATCTATACCTTAATTATTCACCCATTTAAATTTACTTGATCACAATATTATTTACTTTATGACAACTTATATACAACATGTAAAAATAAAAAAAAAATTTGTATACTAAGGTTACACTAATATATCAAATTATAACATGTTTAACTATATTGTTATTTAATTAATTTGTTTATGTTAAAACAAAAATTTACACATCGTGTCTTGAAATTCGATTTTTCTTTATCAGGTTATGGGGATTATAACAATTTTTATAAAACAAATTAAACATACTTTTGAATTTCTTATCTTATTTAAAAACAATTATTTACTCTACACCACTGCATTATAGGCCATATTTATTAGTATCTTTTATTTATTGTACCTTAGGTTTAAAATCTAAATCTAATTAAAATCTAAATCTAATTACTTGATAACCACAATATAATAATCTATTCACTTTTTCACTCTCATGCTCTCTTTCACTATTTTATCAAATTAAATTAATTCAGAAAACTAAATAAAAAGAAAAATTAATAGTGACTAGTAAATTATAAATTTAAAGAAAAAAAAACAAATTATATCCATGCATCCACATGATATTTACATGATATATTTATGTAAGAACTCTTCATGTAAAATATATTATTAAGAAACTCATTTAAACTATAAATTTTAAAACAAACAAAAATAATTTTTATTTGAAATTGCATTTACCAAAAAAATAAAATTATCACCCGGAACAAAGGCTCCATATTTTTATTGAATAAAAAATAAATAGTATAAACACAATTGTGAAGTAGAAGACTCACAAGGGTGCAAGTGATAGAAAACGGAAACAACAGGCTGAAAGTGTAATTAGTCCTTTTATTATTTAAAATACAAAGCGAGCCCATTCCGTACGCTTTACTGTTTGGGGATCTTCGCTCTTTTGCAAGATCTCTCTGCCGAGTTCAGACGGAATTGAGATATCAGACGCGCCCTTAGCAAAGGGTAGTATATGAGCAGATCCGTTTAAATACTTGAGTTTCAGAGGGCTGCTTTGCCTTTCTCTTTCTATTCTGCTATTATATTATTATTATTATTACACTATAAAAAGGAAGGAAATTCGCAGACGGTGTCACTGTAATTCCTATAATGGGTTTGCGCTCAAACTCAAACCCTAGGAGAAGCATTTCACTCTCTACCTTCTCCTCCTTCTGTTCTCCGTCTTCGTCTACCTGTCTACGGCCTTTGCTCAGGTATCTTTTTCTCTCTCTTCCCCTCCCTGCTTCTGTATGTTCATACGTGCATTGATGGTGATGCTTTGGTTTTTTAGGAAGCTGAGATTGATAATGATGATAAGGAAGACTCGGGTGGATCTATAGATCTTGGCCGTCGGAGCAAAGTAAGTATCTACCACCTTTGTTTGACTGCCAAGAAAACTGAATTGGAAGAAATGGGACGCCAGAGAAATGAGATTATTATTATAAAATGATTTTATTTTATTGTTTTGGTTATATGGAAATAGATGAATGAACTGTCTTTCCATTTCATTGTGTATGTTTCTCTTTGTTGTGTTTTATACACGGAATCTTTTGAAACTACTATCTATTTTATTTTCTTCATTTCTATTGATTGCATATTTGCGTGTGATGGAGAAGCAAATCATGGTTTCTTTCTTTTATTCTTTTTGGACGTTTTAGAACACAATTTCACCTGAGTCGCATCAATTAAAATTTATTTTGTTTATTTTCACAAGTTCAAAACCCCAAACAGGTTTTCTTTAGTTTTAATGTGGCCTATATTGTTGTAGCCTTATGAAGTTTGAATTATTGTGAAATGCAAGTTCTCATCTTTTGATCACTGCATCTTCTTAGGAAAAAATTGAGGATGTAGGGAATATAAACACATCGGCTTCTTGATGCTACTGAAACATTTCAGGGATTTCATTCTTGTTGACATTTGATATCATGTATAGAAATAGTGTAAATATGAGTTTTGTTCTTTATACAATGTAAGTTTCTCTGAACAGATTAATTTGAGCAATCTCGGCAGAGTTAGAGACAACAACGACCCAAATTATGTTGCTCTCAGTCTTGACTTGGACTCTGCCGGTCTTGGAGTATTTGATGCATTTTTTGCTAGTCTATCAATGATTATTGTCAGTGAGGTTTGAGCACTCATCCTTGTCTTTTCATTCACTAATTTCATCATCCTCTATGTAGATTAGATGTACCATAAATGATATTTTTTTTTCTTTTAACTGTGAATTTTGATTCTAGATTGGGGATGAGACATTCATAATAGCAGCTCTTATGGCAATGCGTCACCCCAAGTCAATTGTGTTATCTGGTGCTCTCACTGCCTTGGTTGTAATGACGGTGAGTGTACCTATTTCGGCCCTCATATTCATAGTTTGTCTGTTATGCTTCTATTCTGAGTTCTGAATAGTAGTTTAGTACTGCATTTGCATGGTGCTTTAATCAACAGAAACTACAGAGCACTTAAGTGCTCTTACTCTTATTATCAATATTGTCAAGATTGAAGCTGTTCTGTATGTCAATTAGGTACTCTCTACAGGACTAGGTAGGATTGTGCCAAATTTGATATCAAGGAAGCATACAAATAGTGCAGCTACAGGTGAATTTATACATTTGGAAGTAGTATTGAGCGACAGATTTTCTGTGCAATTATGCAAATTATAATTTTTCAAACTTCAGAATCAGGTGTTTATCTGTAGCTCATTTCTTATCCACCTTTGCAGCTGGGTCCGTTTTGCTGCAAAAGCCTCAATGACTATAATGTGCATATTCTTTGTACTTCTTAATCTGTGGATGATTTTGAACTCCAATTAGATATAATGAAAGCAATATGGTTCAGTCATTCAATTTGATATAATAATGTCATTGAAATCTACGCTTATGTCAAAGCTGACTTCATCACCGCATATTGCAAAATTACACCCCTCTCACGTGTGGCAACTGGCACGTACATCGATATATTGTCTCATGCATTTGTTTCCTGGCTAGTATCAAATATGAAAAATCATTTGGCATTCAGATTCAATTGCTGCCAAAATGATTGGGAGAAATAGATGTATTTTGTTTGTCATATGCTTGTGGACATTGTCTTGAAGATTGTAGAAAGAATCAAACATCAACATGCCTATTAAGATTTGCCCGTGGATACTATTTTTATTAGTATGTGACACTCTTATATGTACTGTTTACTCACTTGTCATACCGCTGATGCCTTTGAGATTATCATATTACCTGCGCTATTGATATTTTTCTTGTTTATGGGATTTAAAGTATGTTCTAGTTTGCATTGAATTAGATTAGCATGAACTTAAGCATATTTTTTTATTGTCGTTTGCAGTTCTTTATGCATTTTTTGGGTTACGGTTGCTGTATATTGCTTGGAGATCAGATGCCAAATCTTCACAGAAAAAGGAAATGGAAGAAGTATGTATATGTCATGGTTGTACTATTATGCATTTATACGTTCATATTTGGAAGTTTTCTTTTGCAACATCTTTTTGTTTAGTAACTATCAAATGACATTATTATTGCTAATGGAACTGGGGAAAGTTATTTTTCTGTTTCTAGTTATTCTTCTCCACCCTTCTCTCTTTCTTTCTCTTGCCCTCCTTCTGTTTTATTTCTTTCAAACTTGTTTTCTTTTTTGGCCCAGGGGTTAAGGGTTTTGCCTTTTAATGGAGGGATGGAAACTTTGTTATTGAATAACTTATGAAAGTGAGATCATGAAGGGCTTATATTAGTGATACATTGGTAGTTAGGTCTTATCATACTATCTTCTAGAAAACCAGAAAATCTATGAATATGTGTCTATATTATGTACCCGAAATCATATATTTGACAAATTGATTAGTTCATCTGTAGTTCACATGTCACAATGTCTACAGTAGTATCCATTCAAGTGATTTGCATTGCAAATTTCGTATTAACCGGGTGCTCCTCAGATGCTTAAAGGGGTTCCTTTTTCTGTATACTGTACACCTATAAGTGCTCCCTTTGTGTTATCTGAATTTGCTTATCTGACATAATTAGGTAGAAGAGAAACTTGAATCAGGACAAGGGAAGACAACCTTTTGGCGCTTCTTTTCAAGATTTTGTACACCGATGTTTTTAGAGGTTAATAGCTGTAACTGAAGAGTTTCATTCGTTTAATTGTGTGATAAGTGGTTGAAGCTGAAGGTATTCAATCTCTGTTTGCCGTCTTTTGTTTTGACATTTCTTGCTGAGTGGGGGGATCGTAGCCAGATTGCAACTATTGCGGTAAGAGAGATCTTTTTGTCATGGCTCAATTCTTGATTCGGTGTTTTCTCCATGCTTGAAGGCAACATGTTACTGTCTCCTCATACTTACATTGGTTTTCTTCCTTTTTTTGTCTTAATTTACAAATTTTATGTGGTGTCTTGTAATTTTTATGGAGAGAATTTAATTATTCTGCAGTTAGCGACACACAAAAATGCAATTGGAGTGGCTGTTGGAGCCACTATAGGGCACACTATCTGTACTTCACTGGCAGTAGTGGGAGGAAGCATGCTAGCATCGAAGATCTCGCAACGCACTGTTGCTACAGTCGGGGGCTTGCTCTTCCTGGGCTTTTCCTTATCTTCCTATTTCTATCCTCCTCTATAAGTGTGATATAACAGCAGACTAATCTGTTCTTTTGTACTGTCTACCCAGCCCCATTTTCCTTGGTTAGCAGAAGGGGAAGAAGAATCCTTTCCCATTAGTGTTCACTATTTTAAATTGTCATAGTATGTCAGAGGTTTGATACGAACAGAAACACCAGATTTTGTCAGCTTATTCTTTTGTAAAATGTTTATAATAGTTCCTTTTACTTGCGCATTGGCAGCTTGTTTTTATGATTGAAAGCAAAAATAGTCCTAGTGAATGGTTATTAAATAATCTAGCCCGAGAGAATCCTCAAGTCTAAGGTGGACTCTAAATAGTTGTTTAAGTGAATTGTGAGAAATGATAATCTTTTGCCATGGTTCATAATCAATGTCCTTTTCTTTTTCACAGTTCTAACACTAGATCTAATTGATCTTGGTCATATTGCAATTAGCTTATCTTAATCACCTCGTCTTAATTGACTGTGACAAAGGGCCAACTTAGTGAAAAATGCATAGTCTTTAACAAACCAGTTTTTTTTTTTTTTTCTCCTATTGTCGCAAACAGTCATTCCCTTCATACTCAAGAAATATCCGATTTGGTCTATATTGCCAGAACTTGGAGTTTGAACGAGAAAGTTGGCTTGGGATGCACTTCTTGTAGTTAGAGTCCAAATCAAGTAAACAAGAAAGAAACATAAAGGATTGAAAAAAGAAAATAAACAAACTCTGAAAGAGATATAGATGAAAATGGTGGGCTGGTGTCTTATTGTACAAGAGAGGTAAGTGAACGAATGGGATCCCACAGTCCCACTGTAGAGTGGAAATTAATTGAACAGAAAAAGGATTTGCCAAACGGCGAAGGATACAAAACGAAGAGCAGAACTTAGTCAGTCAATCAACTTTTAAAGGTGATGTACCCTAAAAACATAAATATATACATACTCTTAATTAGTCATTAACGTCCAAACATACCCATCAGTTGGAGTTTTAAAGCATTCTCTCTCTCTCTCTTTAACTATCTCTATCTCTACCAAACAGATTCATATGTAGCTTGTTTTTCATACGTAACATTATTGTAGCTTCATGACAAAGCCAGTGTCTACCATTATAACAAACCTATGTTCTACTTCTTTTTATAACAAACCACATTGATTCTTGTTCTTTCTAGTTGTTAACCAAGAAATGAGAAACAAAATGGAAAGGCTTGTTATTCTTCCTTTCTCTGTTGGTTGCATCTCTGAGGCCAACGTTGCCGTCGGTAATCCTCAGCCAAGAAGATCACCAACACCAGACACAAACCCATCTGCAATAAGTCTCTTATCTCTTTCCCCCATCTTAATTTTAGAAATTTTCTCCTTCTGTTTTTTGCTTAGTTCTTATGTTGTGGCCATGACTAAAATTTGCTACATATTTTCTGTAAATTTATTTATGAAGGAAGTAAAGAAGAGGATGAGGATACAGAGAGTTTGTCAGGTGAAGGCATGAAGAACTCACTCAAGTTCCTGGTTATTCCAAAGTCTAACATATCCACAGGATTTCACAGGCTGTTCAAGGGTTTCAAGAACTTCTCTCAATTGTTTGGTAAGTGGGTGTAGGTTAAGGTTACAGTAACCCTTTATGGGTTTAATTCTTGGTTATTTCCTCAATTTTATTATTTATTCTATTTCTTATCTAATTTAGTGGAGAAAGATGATTTGGAAAAGCTAGAAATGGAGATGGAAATAGGTTGTCCAACAGATGTACAGCATGTGACACACATTGGATGGGATGGTTCTTCTGCAAATACTGCTAATCCAATAGGGGGTTGGGATAATCTAATTACTCCAGAGCTGCTCTCTCTGAAGCAATATGAGCTTTCCATGGCCGAAGGAATAAGGGGTCTCCCAAATCCAAAATGAGAAGAGTGTTATTGATTGATTGGCCTATGTGAATGAATTGTAACGATAGTTGCAATTTGCACAGTCCATGACACACTTGCAGGGCAGCTTTGATGAATACGCTTGTGTGTAATCTTATATGGGTTATAATATATTATAAAAGTATATAATGTCAGGCAATTCTTATATTTAAGTTTTGGGCACTCTTGTCTAATTTAAGAGTAGGCATCATGACATACATGTTCTGAACAAGGGGGACAGACTAGCACTTTAGTATCCCACTAATTTTGTCACTATGGTAAACCTCAAAACAGAGTACTGCAATAATAGATTCCAAATGGTAGTCAAATTTCACATAGAACATTGAAGCATCATCAATATCAATATCAATCCTACAACAGAAATAGGAGAATTACTTCACTTGAAATATTAAGGAAGAATTAGGACATAGAGAAGGAAATAGGCCCAAGTGACACCTGTAATCCCTCCAAAAAAGAAACCACATGTGAACTTGCCTCAACCTTCAGCTGTTTGCAACTGATCAGGCTCCTTCTTCCGCCCTGTCAATGTTAAAGATGGAAATATGGATGGCTCTCCTTCCTTGAAGGAAGCAATTCCATAGATTGTCAAGCAGATGCTGAGAATGACAAGAAGTCCACCAGCAGCAAGAGACCCTGCTCCTCCTGCGTAGGGGGTGTTCCTCAAAAGCCCTGCCTTTACAAATGGACCCACAAGGAGGAAACCATGCGCAGCCAACCTCAATACCCCTGAGGAGTGGGCTGACTGCTGTCCTATAAGCTGGAAGATTAGAGAGGTACCATCCAATCAATGGGCTTGATGTAACTGGGGTTTCAACGCTTCCAATGAATGAGTCACCATTGATAGGCTGAATCAGTTGAAAAGTTGGCTGCAATAACACTATAACAGATCATGAAGGAAGGAGCAAGGAAATCTAAAATTAATGTTAGAAGTGTATAACTTATTAATATAGTAATTGTATTAGCAAAAAATTAAGATAGTAATTAAGTAAGTAATAGTTAGTTACCTTTTCAGATTGGATGGCCTTGATGGTGAAGCTAAGACTTCTAGAACAAGGTAAGAGTTGAGAGGAAAGGCAGAGAGGCCCTTGGGTGTGACCAAAGCCGAAGGTGTTGTAGTTATGGTGAGGTAAAGCTGGACTTGAGCTGGCTGGCCACTGGAGGAGCAGTTGGCATAATAATATTTTTATATTTTACAGGTGACGAAAATTTGGCAAACAGTTAGGTTGGTACTTACTACTTACTTGGTAGAGGCAGAGAGGGAGAGAGTGGATGAATTAAGAGGCGGAAAATGGAAATCAAATCGATTGCCTTGCCTCTTTGGATGTAATGCAATGTCAAGACTCAGAGCCTTATCCCTTTATCCAAAAATCCAAAACTTCTCTTCAATATTTGTTAAGGTATAAACGGGTCGGTGTTAGACTAGCTGGGCTTAATTTTAATAAGTTGGGCCGGAAGTTGAAAACAACTTGGCAAGCGCATGCGCGCGTTAATATTATTATTATTTTGGTTAAACAGGAAAACGAACAACAAAATCCAAAGTATAATTTGGTAATTTGTCAGCACATCTATTCCCTTTCCTGTATGTATGCTTCAGCTGAACCTCTTAGTCCTCTATTTGAAGCCAACTTCTAATCTCATAATTCAGAGCCTTTTTAGTATTCAAATTATTGTAGTCTTCACGAAAAACCTCCAGCAGTGCCTTGGAGTCCACTTGTGCTTGTATTCTTTTGAAACCCAAGTGCCAAGCATGCTTGAGCCCTAACAGTAACGCCCACAATTTAGCTTGGAAACAAGAACAACAGCCTAACTTTCTGCGATAGCCAAACTTCCACGTACCTACAGCATTCTGAAGCACGCCAACTGCACCAGCCAAACCTGGGTTGCCACGAGAAGCTCCACCTGTATTTAATTTGATCCATCCATCAGGAGGCTTCCTCCAACAAATTAGAGCGCTTCCATTTTAGAGTGTGGGTGCTTGATTGTTTTAAGAAGAAACTTAGCCTTGCAAATCTCACCCATCAAATGCTTGACCACTACTTTCGGGTTCGCAGGCCATTGAAAATCATCAGCAAACACATCCCTATTCCTCCATTGCCAAAGATACCAACAAACCACCCCGAACCTTGTGCTCCAATCACTAAGAGAAAGAGCCAAACATCTTGACGCACATAAGTTTTTCCTCAACCAATCAAACAAGTCCAACTGGAAAAAAGTCCCATCCATTACGATCCCAATCTCCTCCCAAACGGCCTTAGTGTCACGAGCAACTTTGCTAGCATGCAAAGAAGTCGATGTAGCACTTGTTAGCCCTTCATGAGTAGCAAGTCGGCTTCTCCAATATTTTTTGGGTGTCAACTTGCAAGGTTAGTACGAAAAGATGTAAACAAATTGTGGCAGGAAAGCAAATATAACTCTGTTTGCAAGAAAGGGCTTCAACTTCTCATTAAATGAAAAACGATCAAATTACAATATTAGCAAAATAAGAATGACACGTCCTCGACATCGTTAAATGGCTTGGTGGAGGGGGGTTACAAGCAACACCAAGGCTTTTGACAATCATCTGACAAGCTCGTGTACAATTTTGAATTTTCTTACGTTACACTCCCCCTAAAGAACTTTTTGTGCCATAGTCTCTTTGGCAGGAAGAGACATCATTTTTTTCAGTTGTCAATAGTGATTTCTTTACAAAAATGCCACTATGTCATGACATATGTCTAGCTACCCATAATGGTGCCAAGCACAATGCAAGCGGATATGTACAACATGCACTTGACAAGCTTGGATTGTAACATTTAGGCATGTGGTGTTTGGGAACTGAAAAATGATTTTAATCTAATTAATTGTTTGTTTGGTTAAAAATTAAAAAGTGATTTTGTCTAATACAAAATGTAGTTTTGGCTCATTTTGGAGAAGTTATAAATAGGTAACTTCTCCAAAACAAACTTTTACCAGTACAAGGGACACAATTTTTATAATATTTCAGGATAAAATTACCCATAACATTTTTCTAAATTTAAATGTGTTGGCCATTGTTTGCTTTCTAGATTGTTGCAACCACTCTCTTCACTACTCTAGACCCTCCTAAGGTATTTCATCAGTTTATTCAAGATTCCAAGAGATCTAGCTGCTATCTTTTTTTTTCTCCATCTTTTCATTGAAGGTGACTCTTCCTATTCTCTTTGACTCAGTGTATTATAGCTAGGATTTTATCAAAAAATTTTCTTTTTAATAATAGATTTGCATGTGAAATTGTCCAAAATAAAAGTTACCTTTCTTTTATTTGGTTTTTTTTATAGATATATCATTGATTTGATTACATATTAGAGGGCTTACCTGATACTATGTTTGAAGGTTTTGAAAGGGAAAGAATGGAAAGACTCTATCGTGATATTGCAGGCTAAACATTTCAATAATTTATTATGTTGTGTAAAACTATTTTTCAATTATTATTGAAAAAAAAAACTAAAATTTTATAATAAAAACTGTTATTTTAATTTATTTATTAAAAAGATTAATAAATAAAAAACACAAATCATAAAAAGTCATTTTGTAACTAAACATATATTCACAAAAATCACTTACAGTCTTTTTATATGTCTTTTACATCATCCAAAACACTTGTGAATTTATGTAACAAAACACTTCATTCAAGATCAAAATCACTTTTCAAATAAAGTAACCAAACATGAAAATAGATTATATCAAAATCAATTCTTCAAAATACTATTTTACAAACACCAAGCCAAACTAGCCCTTAGCTTTATCACACTCTGAAGAACAATTTCTTCAACATTTCTGCAGATGGCACAATAGGGGTTAGCACCTTCAAATATAGAGGCTTTAGAACTATGGGTCAACAACTTATTATGAGAAATCTACCATAGGAATATTTTAATCCTCTAGAGTCCGTCCTAATCCCAAACAAAGCCCCAAAGCCCCAAAGCCTGTCTCCCTGAGGCCAACGCTCCACTACATAAAAGGTCAAAGGCAGATTTGATTGAGAACTGCCCTCTAGCCGAATCTCACCTAGCAATGAGTCATCTCCTCGATCATCACTATGAGAAAGAATAGCAGTCAAGTTGTCATTTATTTAAATCCCATTCACCACTTTCGTGACCGTGAGGACATAGTCCTCTTCGTGCACTGAGTGGAGTGCCCTGGCTTGTAGATGGCTTGTAGAGGCCCCTGATCATCAACCTACACATCTACACACAACAAAAAATATATGGAGACAGAGAATCTCCCTTCTGGATATACCCCCAGAGGCTTTTAAAATCTCTAAAGCACCCCCATTCCACACACTTGGAAAGAAGGAGTTATAACACAAGCCATAATCAGATCAATTGTGTTGTGATCAAACCCAATGAGTAAGCGTATCATAAATAAATTTCCGAATTGATGTGATTATAAGCTTTCTCAAGATCTATTTTTAGGGCCTTGAATTTCTTTCTATCTTTGAGCTGCTCACAGTATGAAGAAACTCTTGAGCAACAATTATGTTTTCTTGGATTCGACAAGCTACATACCATTTCGTTGAGCTGCATCTAACAGTGATTCTTTATTTGTTGCTATCGTTTCATCTTCTTTTTTTTTTTTTTTTTTTTTTTTTTTAAGGCAATAGTAATCTTTATAAATTAATTTGAATAGAAACAAATTCAGCTGAATTCAAAGTAGCAGTTTCAGTCCCTTTGTGGAGGACAAGTCCAAGTATTTATCTTTAAAAAGTCATGCAGACAAAATATAATTCCACTGAATTTTGGAGTCTCTGAATTTTTATTTTTTTTACTTTTACTTCTCTTTTTCCATTCTAATTTTATAATCTAATAATGTAATTAAGTCCAAATTAATAAATCTGCATAAGAATTTTTTTCCTACATTGACCAATATTATTCCTATAATTTAGAATAAATCCCGCTGCGATAGTTAAAAAACCCGCGACGAGGCGGCGCCTTTCTCTGTCTAACAGAGGAACAGACGAATGGGATACATACATAGACAGCTTTGAATCGGGATCAGAGTCCCAACTCCCAACAGGTAACAAACAACGCCTTCGTCTCTCTCATTCTTCTAAAGCCACTCTCTCTCAAACCATTCAATCACATTCTGCTTCTTCTCCCTCCTCCTTGAGTAATAACCTGCATTTGTTGAACGAAGAAGAAGGGAAGAAAGGGATTGAAACGAAATAGAAATCTTTTAGGGTTTTCCTTTTTTCTTGTTTGAATCAGAGAGGCTTTGAGTATGAGAAAATTTAGAACCAAAAGCAATGGGGTTCATATTGGAAGTGGAAGGAGACAACGACGTTCTGGTCCCCCAACAAATTTCTCGAAGATCGATGACGTCATTTTCCGATCCGGCTTCCCACAATCCTCCAATTTCCTCTTTCTCGATACTCTTAACCTTCGCTCCATCATGTATGTACTTCTTTGATTTTCACTTCTCTGTATAATGTTTTTCTATATGTACGGGATTTTTGTCTGCTCACAAAACAAAGAAAACAAAAAAGAAGAATTTGTATTTGTTTGATTTATTAAAAGAAGACAGCGAAGTTGTCCTGCAGTAAGATCTCTTTTGATAAGATTTATGAAAAGAACTGGAATTTACAACATTCTGAATTTTACCTTCTTCACAGGCTCGGGATGCCTAACTGTCTACGTGGTAACTCCCACATTGCTAATACAGTGAGACTTAGGGGAAGCTAAATTAGTAAATTAAGTGGAGTTATTAATGAAGGGATTATTGGAGATGTTTGTAAAATTGGGTCCCTGTAAACAATATATTCCCTTTCTTGATTAGCAAACAAACATGACAATTGGTTTCGATGAGAAATATGAGTCATTCTCAATGATAACAGAACATGGCAATTTTTTTAGAACAAGTATGAATGTATTGAATTGCATACTAGTGCAGATATTTGTGTCCTGAACCCTATCCAGAAGAAAATTTGAAGTTTATTTGTTCAAGGAATATTCGGCTCTTTCAGTTCGGGATTGAGGGGAAGACGGTGGGTTCTTTGTCCTTGTAATTATTAGCTATTCCTTAGACAGACATATTCTGCACTTATGCTAGTTCCTTATAATTGCATTAATGTTTTCTTGTCAAATGTAAAACAGTAAAAGCATAAGTATACTGTATACTGATGCGTGGTTGTCTTCAATGAGAATAATTTATTTTCTGTTCACAGAATACTGCGGTTAATTATGGCCATAAGAAATCACAGTGATGAGTAAACATATAAATCGTAGATGAAAATTAGCTCTCCCGTACTGTAAAGAATTTATTCCCCTTATTGCTTTATTGTTAGCTCAATCCATATGGAATTTTTTTTTCGAGGTGCTTGGCTAAAACTGAAATTTTGAATAGTTCCTGTACATTTTGACTAAGTTGGTAAATGCTTTTTCTGCTAGATCCGTTGAAGTGATTAAATGGTGTAATAGTTGGGTAGGTGTTCACGTAGGTCTTAATGGTCAATGCAGGAGGAGTTAATAGTTTTTGGGGTCTCTTACTCTCTTATCCATTCAAAAAAATGGAGTATTTAACACAGTATGGGATGATAAAAGGCGTAGTCTTTTGTCTTGGAAATCATGATTGATGTAGAATATCTGGGTCTTTTTGTCATTAATTGCGATTAAGAATTACAGTTTAAGGTAGTGGTAGTTTCCAACTTGTTTTTGATTCTTAGTAATCAACATTGTTGAAGTCAAATTGGCATTAGAAGAGTGATTAGGAAATCTGGTTCCTGTAATCTGGGTCTCTGGGAGGCAGGAGTTTACCCAAAAGGCATAAAGTTAGACACATGAAACATCATTGAGAACACTAGACACCAGTTAGTTGATCAGTAATAATGTTTTCACTGATACCCGCATAGGCACACTCATATATCACCTCAAACTTTTGGTCATTGTCCTCCAATACTTGCTTGTGTTTGTTACGACTTATAACATCTTGCTTCTTTGTGGAATGCAGATATAATTGGTTGTGAAATGGTATATATTTACTGAAACTGGAAAATAAATATTCTAATCATTATTAAATTAGGTTTCTGTTTGATGTACTACACAGTATAACTTTTAACAAAACTTTTCCAGAATAGCTATCGCAATGGAAGAGTTGTTAATTGCATCTGTTTCCAAAAGGGAAGATTGTTGATGCTTGGCAATTGATGGAATCTTTTTTCAATGTTTTACTGATACTAGAGTTAATAAGTACTTGCATCTGCAGGAGCCTTCTGTATCTATTCCCAAGGATACTATCATGGAGGCTCTGAAAGTCTTAATTGGTACTGTGTTGGACAATTTAATTATACTTTCAATGTATCTAGTTCATCCCTTCTGGGTAGTTCTCTTGTTCATAGGAAAATAACCTTTCCTGTTTACTGTTTTGTAATGTGAGAAATCATCCGGTTTTGATCCATTGCAAGCGTGGAAAGGTATAGTCTGATTTCAATATTTGTTCATTTTTCTTCATTAAAATTCTTCCTTGACACATTTGTTCATGATTTTTATATATTGTAAATTGTAATAACATCCTTCCTTTTAATTAGTTGAGAGACAATATTACTCATAATGTTGTTTGTTGCTCTCACCATGGTCCAAATGTTTATATTAAAATCACATGGCTTTACTTTTTAGTTCAGTTTATTAGGGTCTATTACTCTTTGGAATTGGTCCCACAATGGTCAAGTTTTTCTTTCACCCTTTCTACATTTTTTTTTCCCACGAGTATCTCCATATCCTTTAGGTGTGAGCTTAATCTCGTTCAAGACTCTAGGATTCGAACATTTGGCCTATTCACCTTTCTACTTTGCCACAAAGATATTTGCGAAACTTTTGGGTCCATTTTATTGTCAAAGATATTTGCAGAAGAGGCTTTCCTATTGATGAGTTATGATTAGTCATATTTTCTGCATGACAGCGCTCAGGAGCTCCTATTATTGGAGTTGAAATACAATGACCATCTTTATTTCAATTGGGTGGAGAGAGAGAGATAATGAGAGAAGAAAAGGGGAACTGATAACAGCATCTGAATTGTACATATTAGGTAAAACACAAAAATCTTAGGACTTGGAATCTAACTTGTACTGCCTTCTTTCATTTGAAGTCAATTCTTACAGATTTTCACTTCTATCTGCAGCTTCGGACAGGCTGTCTTGTGGGTTGTTTGAGAAAATTTCAGAAATGGTGTTTGTCTTCTGTGTTCAAGGAGTACCAACGTTTTGCTGGTGTAAGATCTAGTATAACGGATTTAAGATTTATTGAGACTTTTGACGCCTTATGCCTGAGGCAGTGCCTTTACAGCATCATATACCAGTATCAAGGATATGGTTCAAACAAGAGGCGGTTGCTGTACAGAGAAGAGAAGTTACAGAAGCCCCAAATACATCAGTTTAGCTGGTGGGATGGGATGCTCATTCTCCTGGTTTGGAAGAGTTTCTTGGTCACACACACCTCTTATATCATTGCATATGATTCTTGTTGATGGTCAGTCATACAAATTAGGTTTTCACAGATACCTTGTACAAAATCTGGTCTTATTTTCGTTTGCCTCCTCCAATTTTCATTATTTGAGTTGTTGGCACATACAAGTAGCATTGGCATATACAACTTTTTCAGTAGCTTTCTAGAGACTCTCATGGCAAAATTATTTGTTTTAAAATCACTGGATTGTTGATCATGTCTTACCTCAACTGAGACATTGTTGAAGGGAAGGGGGACTTTGTCTGTGGCTACTAACTACTAAGTACTAAACTAATTTGTGAAGTTGATAGCTGCTGCTTCTCACCGCTTCTGAATTATGGAAGTGCATGTAGAGAATTATTCAGAACGACAGAAATTTAGTTCTCTTTGTCATGAATTATGATCTTCGGTATGTTCAAAGCGCTTTGAAGCTGAAAGAGTTTGTGTAGATATTTCTTGTGTGGCACAGTGAAGTGTATTGTTGGTTCAGGAGTCAACCTAATGGATAATCTTTCTTAAAAATCGTCGTAGTTTGAGAACTTCAATTTATATGACTTCAAGGCTGAGTATTTCATACTTAGGATAATTTTGTGTTGGACTAAGCTTGATGGAAAGGCAAAAAAAAAAAAAGATTATTAAGTGAAAGTTAACTTTCTCAAATTGGTTCCAGTATCAACCTAGTTGTAAAGCTTCAAAGTTCAATTTGTATTCGAGTTTGTTGCACTGATAATGATATCGCAGTCCTTTTTGTACAACCGTAAAAATTTCAAATTTAAATCCTTCTGAGATGACTAACCCATCTCTGTTACGCCAATGCGAAACAACCCAAATGTTCTGATAACTAGTCTTCTCAATACCAAAATAAAAATACAAATATAGACATGTCCGAATTCTATTGGTTAGCGCGCACCAATAGGAGACCAGCTACACCCTTTTATCATGAGCTTGGATCACCCAATAGAATAGCCACCAGCCAGCCATAGAGATTTACAGATAAAGCCTACATCCCTAGTTCAATTTGGATCCCAACACCATCAATCATTCGCTAGGGTTTACCAATCTGTCGTCAGGGTTTTTCCAAAATCAAAAAAAGGGACAATTATTTGGATAGCCCCCCTTCCTTTCTGCTCCACCACCTCTACCATGACCGGGAAGGCCAAGCCGAAGAAGCACACAGCAAAGGAGATCGCCGCCAAACTCGATGCGGCCACGACCAACAGGGGCGGAGGAAAATCCGGTCTAGCTGACCGCTCGGCTGTCGACAAGGGTGGCCACGCCAAGTACGAGTGCCCACACTGCAAGATCACGGCCCCTGACGTCAAGTCCATGCAGATTCACCACGATGCTCGTCATCCCAAGATCCCCTTTGAGGAGTCTAAGATCCTGAATCTTCACGCTACCCATGTACCAGAAACCTCAAAACCCCGCCCTGGTGTTCGCGGTAGCTTAAAGAAGTGAAAGCTAAAGTTGATACTTGGCCCTGATGTCCTCTTATTATCCGCAATTTTCTTTCCCTTTGGTTGTTTGTTTGGATTTAATGGTTGTCAAGTTTGTCAAGTTCCATCAGGACGCGGGTTGTGCCAAAGTATGCATAATTTGATGTTTATACTATTAAGTAAGGACGATGCTATGTGAGTGAAACAAATGAGAAGGGATTTGTTAGAATTGATGTGTTTCCTTCTTTCATGTCCTGAATGTATGTATATTGTTACGTGGTTATGATGGTGATGATTATTATTTTATGTCTTGGTTTTTTTATGCCAAATGAGCTGCTGAAATATTAATTCATGAAGCTGAGTTTCAGGTGCTAATTTTATAGATTCATAGGGTTGGTTTTGCCAAACCAATATGCCCTCTTTGGCTCTCCCGTCAGTGGCAGACGGTGCATGTGTATTTTTCTTTAGTTCATGGCTTCACCCTAGTGAAGTATGTATAGAGATATAACGTAATAGCTGATTGTTTCTCCTACTTGAACTGTTGGTTAGACTAAAATATTGGTGGAGCACCAACAAGTGTTGGGTGCAGGCAAGCGAGAGAATACAAGGTTCAAACCTTTGGGAGCGGATTAGTCTAACAGCAATGCGGAACCTGGGAAACCGAAAAGAAAAAAAAATTATTAGTGGAGCAGGTGTCTGAAGTTCTTCTGTGTAGCATCTCCCTATTAGATTCGGCTTATCTGTTAAACTGTCTGGAAGAGGAGGTACTTTAAATTTCTGATACTCTAGTTGAATAAGGTGTTAGTTCTGTCTGTCTGCCTGCGTCCAATTTATTATAAGGTTGGAACTGGATTGATGTTGCATATCCTGTTTATTAACCGTCTTTCACCTTATTCTTTTCTTATTGATGGTCTAGGATTAGGGCATTTTTTGGATCACGCCGTCTAATTTATGTATTCTAAGGTGTTGGAATTTTTATTATTGAATGCAAGTTTTCTGATTGGTGCATGCCTGCTTTCAGTTTGATTAATTGATTAAGCAGTTTCAATTTGGTTCTAATATTGGTTCTGTTAGTATGATGGACTAATCTTATCTGGTGGTAATTTGGATTTTGAAACTGGTTTTCGTTTGCATTTCATCTGTTTTATTTAATGCTAAGTTTAGTCGAAAAGGGTGTGTCATCATCTTCTGTTTTTGCAACTCAATAATTCATAATCTTCTCTTTGTTTTGAGTTTTGGATCATGGTTGGCTGTAGGCTGTCTAAAAAGGCTAAATCTGAACCCTACCAAGAAAATGCAGTTAAGAGATTGAGCAGTTTGTGTATGTAGTTTTTTGAGTGAATGTCTGAAGTAAGTTTAGTAAATTATATATTCAGAGTTCCAGAGACTGGTGATATGTATGATAACTTGCTTCCTTAAAGATTGCATTTGTCAGGATTAAGATATGGTTGTCAAGAGATGCTCCTTCTGATTATCTAACATGAATGAGTACATGGTTTCTAGTTACATCAATGATGGTTCTGAATGGTTTTAGCCTGAGGTGAATCTGTTGAATGAATAACAGTTTACCTGTGCCAAGCGAAAGTTCTGAGATATGTCATCCTCATTGCCTTTAAATTGATGTGTGACCTCAGACAACGGTCATTGCCATTTTAATTGAGATGCTTACTACGTACAATTTTTAACCATCTCAAGACTTTTACTAGACTGAGCTGCTCTTGACTGTTATAATTAATGCCAAAGTTAGGGTGGCGCCAATATTAGTATTACAACTAACTGCTTCTTCATACGACCTTTTAATCATCAACGTCACTATTCGGAGAATGGTCAAAGAAAATTAGTACTCGGGGAGTAATAATCCATTTTAAGCGACTTTACCACTTTGTTACTTTTTAAGTTGCACAAAGGAATCGATCTCTTACAAGTTACATAGAAAAGCATCGTCCAAGATGAAATGGCTACAGGTATGCATCTTCACTGGTAGTGATCAAACGTTGTATGACAGTACTACCATAAACACTTTTATGTGTTTCATCATCCACTCTGACATAATCTAAATTGGTGTAGTTTATAGTTCATACCATGGAAATGAGAACTGAAATGTTGACGGTTGTCCATTTATTTCTGCTTGGGTTAACTAATCGAATTTTGTACAAAGAAATTTGAAGGCCTATCTTTACATAATAGACACTACTAATAAATCAGAATAGTGAATCATTATGTTCTCAGTTGCAGTTGCAGGAACCCTGAAAAACGATTCTAATCGGCATCCCCATCTTCAATTTCAGGAATAATACTTACCGGTTGGCGGATTCAAGAAGTATGAAAGTCTAGTTACAGATATAATGAATATGTACATGAATTTAATAGGATGTAAACGAAACATTAAAAAATTGTCAAAACATTTGCAGGACAAGACCTTTAAACACCATATAGAGGTAGAGCCCGCTATAGAAAAAAAGGAGGAACGAAGATTGTTATGGTGGAAAATTTCCCATGACCTGATGATATACTGATGATAATAAGGACGGTGCATTTGCATGGCCAACAATGGGTGGGCAATCATATATACTATCATCCTTTTGCTCCCTCTTAGGCCTGAGGAACCTTGTATCATTCTCTTCTAGCTGCTGCCCTGAAGGGAAAGACCAGACTGGCCCCATTGGTCTCACACAATTATTAAAACTAAATCCAGTCAAAGGGAAGTCTCCAGATGAGGGAAGATTATGTGGTAGTGATATTGGGAAGTCAGGGAGGACTGGGGCACAAGCCATGGTATTTTGTAATTGGGGATACTTCATTTGGAAAATAGAGGAAGACCCAAATTTCATGTCCTCGCTGAAATTGCCAACAAAACTGGAACGCAGAAATTCGTTACAAAAGTCAGGTTTTCTATCAAAATGAAGTGGAAGACCTTGAACTTGGATTTCTGGCTTTTGGGTATCAGTGTTTCCAGGTAAAGTAAGAGCTGCTTGAGAACTAGCAGGAGGAGTTACATTACTGCCACTTGAGCTAATTTGACTGCTGTTTCGGGCAGTGGGCACTTCATGGTTATGTTTCCCCTCATAAGTTGTAATAACAAATTTTAGATTGTGAGAGGCTCTTTCCACATGCTTCCTTACTGCACATCCAGCACTTGTGCATTTATAATAGCTCCTGTGAAAGATGCATAAGTTAACAAAAATTACATGCATTTACACTAGACAAAAAGTAGAATAGCTACATCTTTTACCACTTCAAAAGCAGGCTGGTACCCAAAAGACAAACTACAATGAACTAGCACAACCATATAAAGATATATGCTACTTCAACATGAACCAATAGTGTTCCCGCACCCCCCCGCCCCTCCCCCCACTTTTCTTGTCTATTTCAGGTGGGATGGGTAGACATTCACAGATATATATACTCAGATATCATGGAAATATACATGCATGCTTGCTAGATTGAGATAAATCCCGGGGGACGTGGAGAACTGCAACATATATCATTACCTAGGATTTGGGTTTCCTTTGACAACCTTTTGTCCATACTTCCGCCAGCGATAACCATCATCAAGTATATCTACTTCACTCTCAATTTGGACAACAACTCTTGGCTCACGGACAGATCTTGAGGCCAAATTTGATTCAATCATAGAGTTCTCCTTCTTCCTGAAATTTAAGAGCAAGAAATAATAAAATATATGATCCATTTTTGCTCGTCTGAAAGTAGACATCATTAAGTTGAGAAAAAGACCTTCTCTTTGACTCAGATTCATCATCATCACAATCATCTCCAAGTGATACACTTCCATGGGTGGCTCCATCTTCATCTTCATCATGACTAACTAGTGTAGATGAAAGCTCTGGTGCTTCTGTTGCTTCAAACACACCAACAAGTTTACCTTTAACAGTTGATAAAGGATCTGAGAGCTCAGTTACAACCGATTTTGAGGATGTTCTTTCAAGACCATCAGCCTTCCAATCCAAACTATGTTTTATATCTTTTGACCCTGAATGGCTATTTCTCCAATCTGACTCATCGTCAACTTTGACACAATTTCCATTGCCTTCACCCATGTCTGACATCTTGTCAGTAGAAAATGATGATCCAAGTGATGCTCGCCGGTTAGGCTGAGGCTTTGCATGGTTATGAGCACCCTTATAGATGATTTCGGTCATTTCACCATCAAGGGAACGTTCGACCTTTTTCTTGACATGACAATTTGGATTTGTACATTTATAGTAGCTCCTAGGATATTCGCTACCTTTAACCTGTTTTTGTCCATATTTTCTCCAATTGTATCCATCCTCTGAAGTCCTCATCAATCCCATTGAATAAATTGATCCTTTCTGCTCTCCTTCTACAAGGTGTGATCCAACATCCTCACTAAGAGTACATTCTGAAGGCTTAGAGCTTTTCCCAGTAGCTACTGCAGAACGACACATTTGCAAGTCAAGACCACCACTGATAATTGCGTTGTCCAGTCTTTTCACATCAGTAAATGAATCCTCCATTTCACTGTTCCTTGTAGAATTCCCTTTAGGAAACGCTACTGGAAATCCAAAATCAAATGGCAGTGGCACTGGATAGAGAGCTTGATAACTTGCATCACCTCCCTTTGCAATGTTGCTATGATCGGAAACCTGACCATCCAAACATACCATAATTCTTAGAATCATATGTTACTCGGTAAACTTAGTTTTTTTTTTTTTTTTTTGGAATCTGAGATCCTACATAGGATCTTTTGGCTAATTACTGCCAAGTTTGATCAAATGCTCTACATTAGCTATTGAGAGATAAATTTGTGCATTGCCTACAAGACTGCTGAATTCCAAAGGTTCTACTACAAACAAGGTTTATTCTTTCTCCATAAGCAGCTACATTCGCTTGAGAAATGGGAGTCATAGTTTCTCATTCTAATTATCAAAGATGACGGAAAAAATTGGACCAATTAAATTATGAGGTAATGAATGCTGGACCCAGAATTATATGCCCAAACTAACACCCCAAGCAATGAAAAAGGATGATGTCAATATCTACAATACCACAAATATTCAAAGTTATAGTTCTTTTGCATTAAGAAGAAGGAAAAAATGCATGTAAGGTAAAAGATGTCCCACTGGAAATGACATAGTGGTCATTCTCTATTGACCTGTAAAGAAAATGATGAAACAACATTCGTAGGACAGTAAATTCAAGTTGAAGAACCAAGTTTCATACAGGAAATCTTTAATAAAAGGAAAAGAAAAAGAAAAATAAACAAAGAAAATTCAATTCAAATAGTTGACAAATAACTTACTCAGTGTAAGTACTCTGAATCTGTAAACTATATAAACTCTTTGACAGATGCAGAACCCAACATTGATAGAGTCATCTAAGTTAAATACTTTACCTGATTTTCGGGACTAGAAATGCAAGGCAGCGAATTAGGATTCACACTAGAACTGAATCTGAAGGAGGAACCAGAAATACTGACCAAGTCCCCATCATCAGGAGTCGCTGAAGTCAGAGCTGATCCTTCATCACTGAGGGGAGGTAACAGAAAAGTTCCAGTGGTCGGAGATGGCAGCGCCTAGAAGAGCAAAAGAAATCAGGGAACTGAAAGCGAATTTCTAGAGTATACAAAAGGGATGTCTACATACTCAAAACCCAGATGGGTTTTTACATTTTTGGTACAATTTCGATCTATCAAAGAAAAACTCTCAAGGTTTTTGTCGAAGAAAAGATTGATTGCCAGACAATATTACCTGAGAATTGGGAAGCAGAACAGGCGAGTCAAGCAATGCGGTGGGGCTAATACCGGGTGGAATAGTGAGACAGGGGGAGCGAGCCATCGTGGAAGCCAAGGGGCTCGTAGTACGAAATCGCGCCGTATTGATTCTGGCTGCATGAAAAGTGAACCCACACTTGGCCGCCCTTCTCTCCGCAATGCTCCCTTTTGCTCCTGCAGGATAAAAACCCGAGAAAGCTCCACCTTGAACAAGTTCCATTTCAGCATTACCAGAGAGATCTGAGCTCAAAATTAGGGATTGATTTTTGGAATAGTCTTCCATGGAAGAAATATTTCAGAATTACACAACCAAGAGGGAAAATTGAGTCATTGGGATGGTAGGGAACAAAGGAAACATGATCGAATTTGATGAGACCCTGAATTTGAAATTCTAGGGTTTCAATTTCGGTTGTAGTTCACAGTTTCAGCTCCAGAGTGGTGGGACGTATGGAGCTGCAACCAATTAAAGAGCTAATTTGAAAATTGTGCCCTAAGTTTGCATAAAATGACTGTTTTGACAGAACGTTTCAGAGTCTGAACAAGGAGTTTCAGTTTTGGACAGAGATATAAATGGAGAGAGAGAAACAGGGGGAGGGGAGCCTCAGCCACGTCGAGAATCAGATAAGGTACAGTTCCATTGCTACAATTCCCTCACATTGTTTTGTTTGTTAGATACGTACAGTTACTTTATATTTTGCCAAGCAGTATGTATGCATGAATTATTTTCTTACTAATTTTGCTTAAATAAAAAATTTAAAAAAAAAACTTTTGGCCACCAATTTTCTATAATAGCAAAAGTTTGTTCTTATATTAACTATTCAGAATCTATAAGAAGAAAACAAGTTCAGATTTACCTTTCTAAAATTTAAATTATTTAAAAGAATGTTTATAATATCATAACTTGTAATTAAGAGGTTATTTATTTTAATATTATTCCCCTCTAAAAAAGTTATAATTTGTAACAACAAAAATAACCCTTGAAAACTTCAATATGGATTGAAATAGAAAGTTTGGCAAGAAATAGTACATCATAAATCTCATCCACATGTTACTTATTATTATTATATAAAATATGACTATATTATTTAAATCGAATCTATAAAAATTTAGTTCAGATCAAATAGTTAAATCTTAACAAATATTTTGTGAAAAAGGTATTTTATTGTAACAAAAAAGATTTTAAAAAGTTGTGATATAACATATGGTTTATGAGCAAATCTCAATTAATATATATACGATTCCAAAGGAAAATATATGGTATGTATTATTTTACAAAGAGGAGGGAGTTGTGTGAATATTTTGTGAGTTGTACTTCTAGTTCCAAGAAAATAGAGCAAGTGTCTTTTTTTCGTCTTGCATCTCGTCAATCAACCTCAAATGTCTTCTTCTCAAGTCTCAACCAACCTCCTCATTTCTCTGGGTTCCATTAATCCCTGCATTGGATACGTGGCTTGGTCGACGATGGCCTCTGTGATCCTTGTTTGACTTCTGTATTGGAGAAATGCTACTACAACTGGGTGACTGTTACACGTTCGCATTCGTTCTTAAGGTTCGTGAGGGAGCACTGGATTTTGTGTACGACTCGATCCGACCGACGATGTAGTTGTAGCCTGTAGGTACCTCTATTGTTGCCAACTTGCCATGCATGATGTATGGTATGCTCAATTTGATAGGATTAGGGATTGGGATGAAGTTAGAATTAGAATTAGATAGGATTTGATTTGCTGAGTTATTTTAACGGTTGAATTGAAAATTTAGAGTTATCCCTATCTACCTTGTACCTATATATATATATATATATATATAAAAGGCTGAGGAGGGATCAGACTGTAATCATCCTATTAATTGAAATTAAGAGTTGATTTTGTACTATTGCAGAAAAGTTTTCATTTTCGTCTTCTTCGATCCTTGTGTTCCCTCTGGGGTTGTGATCCAGCAGGAAGAACCTAAGGAGCCATAGGGAACAGCAAGAGATTATCAAAGCTATATTTCTGACTTGTTGAGCAAATGGAGACGGAGTTGAAACAAGAGTAAGGCTATTTTTTCGCAAGAAACCATTGGCTCATCATCATCAAGCATTAGTGTAAGTGTAACTACTAACTAGACAAGACACAACCGGTGCAGCTGTTGAAGATGATGTTGGGGACTCGGAATCTGTCAGTGAATTTAGAATTATGTACACTGTTGTGGGCTTGTGGCTGAGAAACTATGTCATTTTCTCTAGGTATAACAATATCCATTTGAGGCTGACCCTTCTCATCAGACTTGCTTTTCTCCGCATTTAGTTCTATTTTTTCTAGGTATCTAATATGAAATTAGTACTAAATGATGAATTCATTGATGAATAGCAAAAGAAAATCTTGTCATGAAAGAAGCAGTATATTTGAAGGCATAGCATAGATTTCTGAAGTAAAATCTTACATCAAACAAGTTTTTTTCAATCTGAAATCTGCTTCAAGTTTCTTGGATGCCCGACTACCATATCTTACATCAGTACTAATTCGTTACAAAGGGAAATTACTAATTACTGCTGGTTACCGTGGATCATTATAAAAGCGGACATTAATAGTTTGTTTGGCATCCACCAATTCAAGCACAATGTCGCATGACAAAATTTAGCATCCACAGTAAGTCTCTCTTAGCACCTGCAATGGAAGCAGAAATATACATGAAAATACGTTCCAAAGTGCAGTATGGAATTAATTTTCATACCTTTGCTCTCTTGGAAGCTAGAGTGCCAGAAGCACATGGTATAGAATGGCAACAGGCAATGCAATCACCATTCCAGTAATAACCCTGAGAGAGTTTTCACATTTCAGATTCCAAACTAAGTGTTTCCATTCATCATCATTTTATGCATTATACCACATAAAGTACTTACGAAGAGCTGATAATTTCTGGGTGCACATTGTATTCCTTGGCGAAAGAAAATGAAAATATTGCTTGGGGAAGAGCAGCCTGCAGGATCAGCAAAGTTAATTATCAGTAGTTTAAGAAAAAAAACAAATGGATTACCCAAAAATATTATAGAACCATGACATAATCTTTCTTTAGACAGACCATAAGGAAAACACAGAAATATTAACTAGACTGATCAACCTGATCTCAATCACTTAAACTGAACAAAGAACAAAAACTTAGTTCAAATTGTGCTGTCGTAATGCCAGACATATGTAGGATCAGCCTATTCTAGGAGATGAAACACTAAGCTGCAATACCTGAATAGTCGCCACTTGTAAAAGAACCCCGTGGAGACCAAAGACAATAGAGGTTGCAGCCATCACTCCTGGACCTAAGCTGTGGATAACATCACCATGGATTTGCCACAAGCTATGATCTTTGGCTGTAGAGCAATGAATAACCCTGATAGAGCAGCATGTTTAACAGCAGATCCAGTTACTACTATAGCTAGAAATGGGAACAACATAATTGCATTCTCATCAAGAGACTCAATTAGATCATCAGGTTTTTTCAGGTGATGGTAGATTTTACCTAGACTGAACACTGAAATTCCTAGACCTGTATCAGACAATATTGTTACAGATCCTCTCACAAATTTCGGCATTTTGATGTTCCACCTGTGCAGGTTTTGTCAAAAATGTTTAATTTACGAATAGGATAGATGAAAGAAAATACAAAAAACATGCCTTCTCCCCCACGGAATATGTCTTTCGAATTTGGTTTCTTAATTATGTTTACCTAAATGACAGCAGAGACCATGCAAGGGCTAGAAGACTTGAATATGTGTTTGGATTTCTCATGAGCTTCCTCCAAACCACTACAAGGATGAACTTTGTCATGACACTTGCAGGAGGCATCTGTTGATTATTTTCTTCCTCTTTTTCACCCAACACTTTCCCAGCATTTAATGTCAGGGCTGTTTAAATGAAATGGCAGAAGAGGTTTCATTATAATAATTAGTTAATCAAGAGAGATTCTAACTCACCTATGAAAAACTTGATCTCAATTCTGAATAATATCCCACATATCAGTTAGGCAGACTTATTTGATTATTGCTTGCCAAATACAGCAAATGGTGCCAATTATCTCATGCAAAGGGAAGATATTGATTACTAGCTTACCTCCACATGAAGGAGTTGTTTCCTGTTGAATAGCAAACCTGGTAGGATCAGTAATGACCCCAAAATCAGTGCATGAGGCAACTCTGCAATTATTTGCATGTCCCACGGAGTTCCCTTCAGAAACTGTGGCAGCATAAGAAGATGCACTTGAGCTCCACTTAAACATGTGAAGTTGATCCTTGCTAGAAATGGCACCTTGAAGCCTTTTGCTCTTCTCGACTTTCAGTATCTCCTCCTGATCAAGATTTAAAGTTCTGGGTGCTCCATCTTTAAGAGACTGCAATGACAAAGATTCACCTGAAAAGATTCCATCTTGGAAACTATTTGCATGTCAGCTCTTGGGAAGACTGTAATGAACAGATCTCGACACCAGCTAGATTAGTCCCTTCAGGAGTACTTATGCAAGTCATGGACCTTAATTGTTGTGATTTATGTAATGATGGCAACGTGGACGATGCAGATGATTTTCTCACAACTATATGGAGCTTCTCATTGTTGTCAATCTCAGCATCAGCCTGCAATTTTTCACAGCCATCAAGTGAAACAACATCAGGATCAACTTGGATAGATGCGATGGACCCTGCAGAAGCATGGAATCGCTCCCTGATGATGGGCTTTGCTCGTCTATATTCAAACATGATCAGCAAGAGAGTTTTCCAAATGACGCCCTGAAAAACCATATTTTGAATTACGGGGCTTGAAGAAACATCCCCATACAGAGCATTGAGAAGAGGGAGCCCAAGGACAATAGTGTTGGGGAAAGATGCAAGCGCAAAAAGAGTAATCACCCACTCAAGCTTGCCCTTCTTGCTCAAGATTTTCCAAAGAAAAAGAGAAGCAAGAATGGCCAACTTTTGTAGAGAGTCTGCTGCAATGAAGTGGAAGTTCATGCAGAAAGGGTTATTGAAGGCAATGAGTTTGAAGGAAAGGAATGGAACAGCGAAAAGTGCCACAAATCGGTTGATACCAGAACACTGGTCAGGTGTGAATATTTTCCAGAATCTAACAGCGGCATAACCAGTGCCATAGCAACATACAAGGGTATAAATGCACCAATGGCATCATAGAAGTCCTTGCCAGTGATCATGGTAAAATAGATAACAGAGAGAACTAGAATTGATAAGAGAAAGGAATTCAAAAGAAAGCCAGCAAGGCAAGTAGTACTATATTTTGCATGGTCAAGAATCGTTTATATAAGCACAGAGAAGGAAACATGGTTGAAAAAAAATTTCGTCAATGTATACTTCTCAGGAGACCAATCTCTGAAAATTGTAAATATAAGGAAGTTCATCTTTGAATAGGTTCTTTCAATATATGTTTGAAAACAAAAAAAAGAGTAGCCAAACTATTTTTGCTTATGACAAGGTTGACAGAAAAGAGAGAAATCCTCTCTAAATGAAAACGTGTCAATAGAGTTACAGAGTAGAGAGAATCTTTCATGGTTTATACCACGTACCCTTGCAACCGACTGCCATGGGAGACGGAATTAACGTGTATATATATACTGCATTTCTAAATCCAACCAACACCAAGGAAAATCCATATGTTCAATTATCTGCAATGGCAAAAAAAGAAGATTAATCCTAGCTAGCTATTAGCAAAACTAGCCAGCTGTTCATAAACTAGTTGCATGCCCTCAAAGAAAAGAGTTTCAGGCTTTCAGCATACTTAAATGACCTCAAATCAGCTATTTAATTTGATGCCTTGTTTAAGTTGTTTTTACTTATCGAAGTAAAAGTATGAAAATAACTGGTATTTTTCACTGACACTGACTTATAGGTAGATATGTAGTAATGTATTTCAACAGATTAATTAAATACAAATAACGGTTCTTTTGCCTTACTTTCCTGCTGAAACTGTCTGAAGCAACTTATTCAAAGAAAGGACAAAATGCAGTGAATGAACTAGCGAGGAAAAACATGAAGGTACGTACTACCCGTACAATTTAATTTATTATAAGACAAATATAATGTACTGTTCCTTAACATTAAATAAAGCTAAACAAGTCAATATATATGACGTCCAGCAAAAAATTGAAGTTATTCTGACTTGCTCTGGCTCCTGCTGCCCACAATGTTCTACAGAAAAGATGAACATCATCAGATGAAGAAAGAAAAATGATCCATATATACAACTTACATTTGTAGTAGTACCACTGAACTAAGACACCCAAATGACCAAATTAAGGGGAGCTCTTGCAACATGATTTAAGGGAAAATGTTCCATGAACTCACTGTGATTCACAACACCAAAAAATATCCTTGTTTTTCGGTTACTTCAAAGTCCATCCCTTTTATATTTGCCCTTAAATATAGGCAGTGACTTGGACAAAAAAGCCAGGAATAATAGATATGATACAGTGTGCAATATTTGAATTTATTAACTATGTCAAGTATATGAGTTATATCGAAAAGATATGTTTACTCATTGTGCTTTTAAATAAGTGGAGATAGAAAGTAACTATCCAAAATATTTAATTTATTAATTTTTTTGTACTAGTAGTCTTGTAAATTTGAAAATTAAAATTGATCCCTACTATTAATATAAAGATATAGTGAAAAATATGAAGACCGGGGCACAAATTTGATTGTTATAAATAAATTTAAAATCTTTACACAAAATCAATCATTATTTTTAGATTATAGATGATGTTAAATGTAATCCATTCTCAAATTAACAATAATTTATTAGTTACCGTGAATAACCGTTTACAATAATAAAATTAAAATATTAATTTGTCTGGGAAGCGCAGATATAGTTTTATTTTATTTTTCAAAATTTAAATGTTTGTTTTATTTTTAAAAAAATTAATACAAGAAAAAAACGAGACAAAATTTTCTTTTATACAACTATGTTATAATAGCATTCCCCTTCTCTTATATTTATCAACTTTATCAACTTTTTCAGGGGAGGGGAGCGAATTGATTCCAAGTCTCATTGCGCTTTAAGACATGATCAATGTAGGCAAATTTCTTCTAAGCTTATTTCTCATATTCCAAGTCTCATTACGCTTAAAACATGATCAAGGGATAAAGCTATAAAATTTAGAGTTGGTCTATCCTAATAAGATTGGCCAAGTCGGCAAGAAGGTATACTCGTTTGATTTGCTACTCGTCACAACTAACAATCATCTGGAAAGTTAAGGTTAATTTAATACGTGTTGTTTCCAGCTCAACAAAGAAGTATCTCAGATCAAGGATTCCTCACCATGCCATGTTAGTAATCAAGCCGTACGCTCTTCGTGGAGTAAACTCCCTGCATGAAACTGCTATGGAGGAACAATTTATCGGAAAGTGGAGTTGGCCACCACTAATTGCTTAAGCTCAAGATCTGGTGGGTCTTAAATCAACTGAAAAGAGGTATACCACCACTGAGATCAGGGATATTGAAGTTAATCTATAATGAACAAACAATTCATTGTACAAATATTATCCTTGATTCAATCACAGTACAACTTATGAAAACTTCAAAACAAGAATTGACAATACTATTACATAGAAAGCATTACTGGTAAACTGATGCACAGAATACCTGCATAAATTATCTCTGAATTGAAACTAAAATTTAGACAGATAGCTCAGTTCGGGAGATAAGTATCCCGTCCGTGTCTGCATAAAGCCATTCCCCATCAGAAATCCTTGTTCCCGCAATGGTTATCGGCACATGCTTTTCTCCAATACCTTTCTTATTGGCTTTCATTGGATGCGAAGCCAGAGATCTCACTCCAATATCACAACCATTAATCTCATCAACATCCCTAATACATCCATTGACAACTATGCCCGTCCATCCATTGTTTTGAGCTTGTACTACAGGGTTCCCACCCAATATTGCACAGCGTAGACTTCCACCTCCATCAACAACTAGAACTCTGCCATTACCTTTCTCCTCAAGAAACTCACGAACCAAAACATTGTCTTCAAAGACCTTGAGGGTAACTACAGGTCCAGAGAAGACCTGACGACGACCATATATCTGAAAAATTGGCTGAAGTGCCCGAAGCTCGCCGCTCACAATTAGCTGTGGGTTGGCATCACAAACTTCAGCCGTTGTAACCAAGGCCATCAATCTGAAGCACTTTTGTATGAAAAACATATGAAATAGATAGAAATGTATATAAGAAATAATAACAAAGGAAATTAATATGTGTATTTTTTTTCAGCCATCTGTCATGATATGTGTTTGCGTGTCTATGCATGCTTTACAACCATAACAAAGAAAGAGAGAGTTAGATTTCAAACAAAAAGATAAGACGAAGCACAGAACTATAGTAGAATATAGATATATTTGATTAGTGTTCTGTTTTATTAGCAATAGATATGTGCCTTCTATTTCCGATTGCAAATCATGGGAGTTTAAGCCAAGGGAACTCTCCTTCCATTCCCTTCTTCTTTTATGTGCACAAGTAATGTTAATATTTTTGTGGGAGGTTAGCAGGAAATTATATGAAGCAAAAGTCCTAATTTAGCATGTAGTATCCTCTAACATCTCAAATTCTCATGTCAGTAGCATTAGTTCTATCTCCCACTAATTCTCTAACAATATACACACATTAAGCGAAAGTAGTCTTTCCAATTTGCATTGGACTTCTTATTGCATTCCACCAAATTCTACTTCTCTAGATCTATACCTTTTGTGTGATTCAAAGCAAAGATATTTATAAGATTTTGATTTAAATCATTTCTTAATAGTGAAATCGAGGAAAAGTGCAAAATCAACTTTGATTTTAAACCAAGAGGTTAGCATCGATTTTATACAGAATAACATCCTTATTATAAAACAAATAATAAAGGATGAAGAACTACTACAATTTGAAGTGAGCATTTAAATTCATTTAGTAATTTTATGAGTGAACTTCTGGGAAAAGAAGGACCAGCAAACATAAGAGTTAATGTAGCAAAAAGAAAAAACACTATTATAATAAGGCTGCAGTGGTCATCCATAAGAAAACACACCAACAAATATGAAAAGACAGAAAAACATTGCATAGTTGATAAGAAATGATATGAGCAACAAGAACAGTAAGAAGCAGCCAAGCTGGATAACATCAAAAGGACAGAAAAACATTGCATAGTTGATAAGAGATGGAAGAAATAAAAAAGCCCAACATTGTCTAATAATTCCATCAATGAACACAAACCCAAAATTTGAGTCAATCTTTTACATTTGTTAATATGAACTATTGGGATCCGACCAAATCATAAACCAACTCAACTATCAGAAAGTTTTGATTTTCATTGAAAATTCAAGATCTTTCAGAGAAAAATAAGATGATTGCAACATGTTTATTTGAAACCTGTAATAAAGAGGGAGATAGGGGGTTACCGTGAATGGAGAGGACGGATCTCAGCTTGCTCCGGTCTGGCCGTTCTCCAATTCAGTAAGTAAAGAAATGGAAGGAAGCGGAGGAAATGGGTATTACTATTTTGTGATTTACACTGCAGAGGTACAGAGGTCAGGTGACTAGAGTTTGTGATTTATACTTTTTTAGAAATTATTAAAATTACACTGTTTTTTTCTTTTTCCTTTTTCTTATATTTTATATTATATCAAATAAAGGGGGATTCTATTTTTGCTAACAGTACATGGGGGATAATTCTCTGGGTTAGCTGTAAAGCCTGTGTAAAAATTAACTTTTATTTTCTCCTGTGAACTTTTTTATAAAATGGGTTCAAGTGGGTACTGGAGAAAGAAATTAAAGACAGTCAGATTCCTTTCTCAGAAATTTCATAGCTCGTCAACTTTATTATTATTTTTCTGAATGATGTTGCTACGTGCAAAATATTTGCCTCTTGGAAAGTAATTTATTATTTTAATTGAGGAGGCTTTAACTGAATGGAGTACTTGACTGTTTAATCAGTAATTGACTTTTTCAAGGCATGAGTGGGTCTTGCACACATGCTAATATGCTACCCAGTGTGGTATGAGATATAATGATGTACACCTGTATCTTTTCTTTGTAGGTTAGTATCCATTCAGTTCCATGGATTTTGAATTTTCAATCAAATTGAATGATGATGCCGGTTTTATTTGTAAGACAATTGAAATTACAATGAAATTGATTAATTATAAAATAATTGAAATCGAAGAAAAAATTGAAAATTGATTCAGTTGATTTGGATTTGGTGAATGGTTTATTCTTTTTTTTGACCTTAGTAAAACTTAAATTTAGATCTACATTTAAATATTTAAGCATATATATAATAAACAATACTAAAAAATTACAAAAACCAATATAAAAGACACCAATTTTATAGTTAATTAGGCTATTAACGTTTAAGATTTAATTTTTTGAATGTCTATTTTTTTAAATCAGATTGTCAGATGTCGTCAATTTAAACTCACTCTTATATTCTTTCAACGATATGATAACATTTATTGAAAATGTTAACTAATAAATCACTTAGTGTTTATACTAAATACTTGTGATCAAATCTCGCCTTCACCCTAAAAAATAGAGATTTATGAAATGGGAGAACTCATTCATCCAATGGACCTCTTGAAACCCAGAAAGAAAAACATTCATCTTTCCTCTCAATAGACTGTTTTACTGGGAAAAAAATGGATTAGGATACGATAATAGCATAGACTTCCACTCAATAACATCTCTAATACATTTAAAATTAATTAGTTCCGCATTGAGCTCTCTTATACCATTAAGCCAAAGCCAAGTTTATCAAATAAAACTCAAAAGATGACCAGCCAGACCACCAAGCAAAAGCAAGATAGAATTACACTTCACGGCAATAAACTGACTAAAGTGCCCGAGACTCTGTTCTCAACTTTATTGTAGTTAAGCTACCCCTGGTAATACCACAAGGAAATAATGCTGCAACTTCTAGGTAACATTTAAGTCAACTTGTGAATGGTTTTCATGTCAGCAACTTCCTTCAGAGTCCCTTTCTCAACATGATCCCACCACTTGAACAAGAAATTATCTACCACGAGCCTGAACCAAGGGGACAGCTTCAAACCTTTCTCATCAGCATCAGCTTTCCTCAACAGCTCTTTCAGCTGCTCACGGTTCACATATTTAATATCGGCCACTTCATCAGGGTTTGGATTAACCCCAACATCTCGAACTATGAATAGCAGGTAATCAACTGTGAATCAAGGAGAATGAAAGGTCATCATGACAGACTAAAAAGAGATACCTCTTCAACGAGGAAAATGCTTCACTGGTCACCAGCAAACAACACTGTTTGAGTGACGATAAAGCCAGCAAATTTGGCCACATTACAGGAGAAAAATCCTAGACAGTAGCCACACACAGACAGGATTGCAGAGTTACCATTTCTAAGAATGTAAAAACAGTCCATGTCTTGTTACTATAATTGCATTTCTCAAGCTACTATAGCTTATTCTTACTTGAACAGTGAAGAAATATGGCAGATAGTGAAATGTGAAACAAATTAAGTTGGAATTATTACGTTCATGTTCTCCCCATTTGCCATCAGAAGGTGCCTTGTAGAGTATGCGGCCTAGTGGGGTGAACTGATCAACAGGTACATCTTCAGCAGGAATACCAAGTTCATCCAAAAGTTTCCTCTGAGCAGCATTCCTTACACCTGGCACAGAAGCAAGGAAGGAGTATTAATAAAAGGTTGCTACGACAGAGGACATGTTAGATTTAGAATTATATACCTAAGGCGTTCTCATCGATAAGCTCAGATTCACGGTATAGTGGATGGCTACAGCATGTGTTCGTCCACACAAGTGGGAAAGTTACCTTTGTTGCAGATCGTTGCTGCAACAAGAACATAGTTAGTGAATATATAACGTTAACTACTGAATCCAAGATGATCTACACAATGATGCTATGAAAGGTTTATAGCACATTAGCCAGAACGTCTCCCCCAGCTTGTTTCATCATTGAAGATATGTTATGAAAATCATTAGTTTCTTTCTAAACCTAAAATAGACACGTATGATAAAAATATCATATACCTGCAGAAGCAACTCAAACTTTGAGTTGAACAGAAATACACTGAAAGCCCTATGTAGCAGATTTTCAGATTCAATCTTTTCCATCAGGTGACCTACAAAATAATAAATAAACCAAGATAGTAAGTAGAAGAAGGGGGAAAGAAAGAAAGAAAGAGGTAGAGGAAAAGAAGAAAACTTTATAAGTTACTTCAAGATTCCAACCCCTATATGATAATGCACCTTTCTTTCAAGTTTATGGCAGGCTAAGGTAAAAAGGGAAGCTCAAATTTACATAAACAATCATGTTTAGACTGTACATGCTAACATTATGTACCGATGAGAATTTAGCAGTTCAAGATTAACCTCCAACCAAGCTTGAGTTGTAATTGATTATGAAGTTATAATTGTAAACCGAGTAATCATATTAGATACATAGGCACAGTAATAAGAAGGGACTTTAATGTTCTAAACTAAAGGAAGAACCATCTTAATTTTTTCAATAAAATTACCAAAACGCTGTCACATTGCCATAAATTCCATTAGAAAACCTGATTATTAAGCTACATATAATATAATCAACTTACAAATTGTTATGAACCTCGAAATAACAGTTCATAACGTATCAAATTTCATCAAAGGTTGTAACCACAAATACCCAAACATCTGCAGAAATATAAAAGATGGTATCACTAAGAAAGCTTCACTCACAGTTGTATTTGGAATCATGACCAACCACACGATCATTCTCATCCACCAAAATGCATCTGCAGGGAGTTAAGAGTGTAAAATGATTACCAATTCCAAGCATGAATTAAAAAACAATGATTACTAAAATATAATAAATAAAATTGATTATTTCCAAACATAGAATTACTATACACTATTTTGAAATTATGCTTTAAACACCAAACTTAAACCAAAAGAATAGAAAGAAATACCATTAACAAGTCGAAACAACGTAGGGATCTGAGCTACTTAAGTAATGGATAATCTTGTCATGATTTCTTACTCATGAATGATAATCATGGGCTCAGTATCAATTACATCATAGACTTTGACACTTGGAAAATAGTTAAATACTTTTCGTTCAGTCAAGGTCCTTCATATTTTTCAAGAACGAAACACAGGAAAAGGAAAACACGAATCCAACTGGCCAATAAGTTACCTCAATTTTTCCATCCAACAAATCTAAGCTCAAGAAAATCAAATATTAAACTTGGATATTCATTTAACGCACACCATATAACTATAATAAGTACATGTAAAAATGAGGCTAAAAGGAGAGATGGAGAAGAGAACAGACTCGTCTTCAAACATAAGGCGTCGCTGCACGGCATCCATGCCGGAATCAGGAGCGTCACCCATGGCGGTCTTGGAGATTTGAGACGAGAAAGATACCCTCGCGATGAGGGAATGGAAGGTTATGGAAGACGAAGGAGAGCGAAGGAGCAGAGAGGCGGAGAGGATATTAGATTTTGATTTTGGATTAGAAGAGGAGAGAGATGATAGGAGGAGTCTTGTACTAGTCGTGGGGGTATTCAAGAGTTTCGAGGTCACATACATTTGGAAATGGTGGAGGAGAGGAAATTAGATTTTAGATAAGGCTTCTTTTTTTCTTTCTGTTTTGAGAGAGTTTAATAAAATACAGAAAAACTAATCCCTCGGTTTTTTTTTTTTTTTTTTTCATATTATAATTTTAATATTATTTAATTAATAAAATATTATAAATACACTCATTAGGAAATGAACAAAGTCATTATCTTAACATTATTAAAGAATTGTATTACTAAAATAAATGTTTTGATGACATTGGTTAAAATAATGGTCATAAAAATAGAGAATTAGATTTTAAATTATCTTAATCTCATCATTTAATTCTTATAAGGTAGACGATGCGATAAAATAAATTAGAAATGAAGAAAATGTGCGAGTAACAAAGTTTTGCCTATTGTTCTAACTCCTTTGTTTGCTATTATTCCTACTCTCTTATGGAATTGGGGGCCACTAACTGCATGCCAAGATCTAAGAAAGAAAAGTAGAACTAAATAGAAACCATTTTGGCAATAACAAGTAAAGAAATCAAAAGGGAAAAAAGAAGTAAAAAAAAAAATATTTGGGTGCCATCAAGATGACTGAGTTGAAAACAAGACTCGTGGGACACAAGGATATAAATTAATTGTTAGTTACATACTGGTATGATTCAGCCATTTTTTTGCTGATGATGAAGACTGACAGTGTGACTTTTTTTTTTAAGTAAATAATTATGTTGTCATTTTTCTTCCCTGGGGTTTGTGGGGTTGCAAACTGGAACTCGTGGAAAACGAGGATCCAGCTTGTTTGCCCGTGTAAACTGCCATTGTTTGTCCTTATTGTACCCACGCGGAGCAGCATTTTACGCAGACACATAGAAACGAGTGAATCCATCTCCAGGGTTCTAGCAATCACAAAGGCCAAAGCAGACCAGCTACGCACCGCATTTGGTGATATGGTTCATCAACGCAATGCACGAACCAGCTTTTCATTCAAGTTTTTACTATATAGACGCCACAGTATTGACTATGATTTTTATGAGTTGTGACAAATTAAAACACAAGCAAATAACCATAGTTCTCTGTTTTAAGTTATCTTATGTTCATGCTTTATGTTATCATGTTCCATAAATGATGAAAGTTTTGAATTTAAATCCTTCAAACAAATATATCTACTGCATATAAAAATAATTTAATAGAAGAATCTTTTGATTTCCTTAAATAGCCTCATGAGTTTTTGTAAATATATAATTAATTTTAGTTGTTATTTTGCTATAAATAAACTATTCATTTTTTTTCTTTTTTTCTAATTCTTCCACATTTTAATATCAATGATTATTTTAAGACTATTAATTTATTTTTTTAATAATTCTTTTCAATCTTAATAAATCTATAATTTTTTCAACAATTATCTATTAATAGCAATTAAGATTCACTTTCTCAATTTTTCTGTTTAATAAGTTTATATTAATCATAATTTTTTAAAATTCTTTTTTAATTTATGAATTAAAATTTAAAAGAGTATTATGAATTAAAAAAAAATATTAAGAGTATAATTTTCATGATTATAATAATATTTTTTTAACTTTTAATTCATAATATTTTTTTATATTTTTACAATAATTATATGTCAATAATAGTTAAAATTGGATTTTTTTTTTTTTTTTGGTTTAATAAGTTTCTAATAATTATAATATTATTAATTCAACTAAAATTTATGAATCATTTTTTTTAGATACAGTGAATTAAAAAAATATTACGAGTATAGTTTCTATTATTATTATATTATTGTTTAACTTTTAATTATTCTTCCATCTTAAGAATTAAAATACATATTAATAGAAATTTTTTAATTTAATTTATTTGTTAAATTTATCTATTGTTTATAAATATAAAACTGATTTAGTAGAAGAAATTTTATTTTCTTAAATTTTAAAATTGATTTAGTAGAAGAAATTTTATTTGAATTTACTGTGACATAAATACATTTTAGATTTATTTTACTTCAAATAGACTATTTATTTTATTCTTTTTTTCTAATTCTTCTTTATTTTAATATTAATAGGATTGTAATTATTTTACTGATAATTTTTTATCATAATTATTTTTAATATTAATAAATCTATAATTTTTCAAGACTCACCCCTCTTTTGTTGATATTTTTTTAACAACAGGATCTCATGGGACAACAATTACCGATACTAGATTTGTCGAGTATTTGACAGCAAAGTATATTCGAAATCTCATACTTGAAGTCAATGATGAAGAGTTCACAGTCACCGTAGTACTTGGTTTATGAAGTTAAGTCGTGGGACTTTGGGTTTAATTGATTCAATTCCCCTCACGGGGCAAGAAACCTATCCTAAACCATTGACGTCTAAAAGACAAGTCGTTTTGTCAAAAAAGGATCACACTCTAGGTATGGATGTATGGATGACTCATTTAGGAATCTAGAATCATCTCCAAGTACCTTTCTCTATCACATGCGAGCTAAGTTCCCTATCAGGACCCTTAGTAAAGCCTTCATTAGGATCTCTATTAGCGTTCCCTGATCAAATCTCTATTAAGGTTTGGAAACCTCTTGTCATCCTTCAAGACTGGTCCCTACGGATGTGAAAAAATTGGAAAAGATTCTTGGCTAACCCAAAAATGATTAAATAAGATCGCCTCTGAATCATTAATTAACGTGCGGGTTTCGACTTTCACTTGGACAAGAAAGAACCTCAACAAAAATATTAGTCAGAACCATACCAAGGCCTTTAGGGGCTTACTTAGTGCTTGTACTAAGGAGAGTCGAATGGTCTTTCTTTTTTCCACTTTACAATCCCCTTTCATATCATTATATAGGCGTATATATAAGGTTCATGACTGACGCCCTGTGTGGAGAGAGCTCTCAAGCACTGTAAGCAAGTTACTCCACTAAGAAAAGTGCGAATCCGCCAAGGGCATTCCCAGCAGCATTAGCTAGTTATATGCAAATGACAGCCAAGGAAGGAATCGGGCCACAAAAGAAGATTGGAACTGATGTTCTAGATCATTCTAAATCCCAAGCCAACTGAGTTATCTCGTTTGGCTTTATAGAAGACTTTGCTCTCTTAATAGCGACATATGATTATCCTCCTGCGCTCTTCATATTAAATAATAGGTTGAAAATCCTTGCTAGAAGTCCATATTCATGGCATTGGTCCATGTCTCTCTCATTCTAAAAGTAGCTGTCTTCATCCCTTCTATGAGCAGGGCTTTGAACATCGGATACAACTAAGAAACTAACTAAGGAGTTCTTCTGTAAAGGAAAAGGGGTTCGAAGTGACTATTACTACTATTAAGGGACCACGAAGCCTTTCTCGTCTGTCATGGAGAACCTTCTCGGGCTCTAGCTCTACCATATACTTAGAATAAGCGGGATTAGAGGACAAAGCATTGAGAAGAAAAGCCTTCAAAGCCTAGACCTACTCCTAAATCAGTAGAACTATGGATGAAGCAATAACTCTTCTCTTACAGACATCAAAGAAATCATTGTCTAAAGCCAATGATTTGCTAACTCCTCTCTTCAGTTCTAGTGCACCGTAGAGTCCTTCCAATCGGTCTTGATGCTAACCGACTCTCCTGATACCCCTCTCAGAGAAGTAAGTTACTATACTAGCAAGAAGCATGGTAAATAAAAAAAAGCACACGCTCTCCGCTCCTTATTTCTTGAAAGTAGACGACAAGTCAAAACCAGTTAAAGGGTGTTCTGTGGAAGCACATGTTATTTAAAGATCGCCTTTGTAGGTTCGGTCATTAGTTCTCGCGTCCCTGTGCCCCAAAAATGATGAAAGTCAGTATTATCCCGTTAAGGACAGGTTTATAGGAGATTTTTTCTTTCCATAACTTCCAAGTACTCGTACTCGTAATGCTCAATTATTCAATTGATACGCTCGAGTTCTTTAACAACAAAAGGATCCTGTTGTTATCACTTGATACGGACAACTTCTGCTCACTAAGTTAGAAGCCAACGCTATCTCTCTTGGGAGCAAATTCCTATAATTGGTAAAACCATCTCTCTATCTCAATGAGGTCTTCCATCACTCGATATAAACAATCCATTTGTCGTAAGGTAACAATGACAATCAGTAAAAAGGGCAAGAGATAGCTTGACTTCACTCTTTCTGTCGTGGAGGATGTGGTTTTCCCATTTCAGTTGATAACTCTTTCTCGTACAGGGCTCGTTCCTATGAAGAGCTTCGTATCCAATCCTTTCTTTTTGGTCCATCTTTCCTCTCTTTCAAGCAAGCCGCCTATAGAAAGAATTCATGTGCTTTTGCCAGTGATGTTCTTTACGCCTTAGGTGAGCCCCTGATCTGCCTATACCAAGGTCGAAGTCTTACGATCTAGGCTGATTTTGCCAGTGAGCTAACTAAGGACGAGTAGTCTAGGGAGGTAACTTCATTTCTTATGTATACATAGGTAAGTGTGAAAAATGGAAGCAGAGCTTGGGAAGGTTTTTTTTACCTCATTTTAACGAGAAAATTTTCAACTCCATCCTACTAGTTTCCAGGTTCGAGTCCCGGGCAAGCCATTCTCACTATCATATTGAGAGAATACGTCATCCAATGTCATATGTATCTAAATATAAAGATTCACTCTCTTTTTTTTTTAACTCGCTTCAACTTCATTCATTCAATAAAATTATGATTCATTTAGATAGATAAGATCATAAAGATATCTCCATGTATCTTGATAATGGTTGACACGGGTATATAAAGTCATCTTAGACTATTGAGTAAGAAGCCCTCTATTATCTATTTATGATGAGATGGAATTTGTGTGCTTGGGAGTCCCTGATGTTGAGAATCAAGACCGACTCATTTTATCTTCTTTCATTGTTTGCTGCCCAACAATGCCATAATATTTTCATCTTGCTCATGGTCCTTTCTTCACCGCCTCCACTAGTTGCATCTTTCTTTAATATCATATCATTTAGCCACATCATGATCTTATATAGTTGATGATGAATGTCCACCTCTCATTCCAATGCATATCTACTTTTGAACCGCCAGTCATAAACTGCTAGCTACTTGTCTTGTAACCAACCAAAGAGTACTGAGAATCTTGCCTTCCTTCTATTGGAGGCAAGCAACTTTGAATACCTATTGCAAGGCAGGCCAAACATCCCTTTCCTCTTTGGTTTCAAGTCTATCTATGTGAGAATAAGAGAGAAAGCTATAAGCTTTATCAAGTATGATAGAGAGAAGTCCATCTTTTTCTACTCAAGTATTTGCATGAGAGTAGTTCTCTTTCTTTCCTAAGTGAGTGGTGGCAAGTAATAAAAAAGAAAAAGTGTGTCATTTTCTTATTTATTATGTTGAGTCTCAATCAAACTGAGTGCTCCTCTTTCTTTCACGTGGTCACTTTCTTCAACAAGTGGTAGAAGAGCGAGGCAGTCAGATAATTTCTTACTGACTTTTAATGGGATGGGAGAGACTGTCTTAAGAATATTTTGCAAGATAGTTAAAAGTCGAGGTGCTACCCTGAAATAAGATTACAAGACGGTCCGGGACAGAGATTTGATTGAGGGAGATCACACTCGTATAAAGGCAGTGACTTTGTTGTCGTGTAAGAACTGGAATATACGTTGTTACTTATAATATTTAGGCATGTTTCACATTGCAGGTCCTTTGTCAAAAATTTTAATAAACTAGTATGTATCTCTGTAAATAAACAATTATATTTACAGTTACTTTTTTCAAACTTTATTTTATTTCTTGGTTCAGAAGAGTCCTATTTGGTATTTTGAAAATCAAGATTATAGAGATTTAGTTACCGAATTCACATGTTTTCGTGTGAAATGTGACAAGTTGATAAATTAATAATAATTAATATCAAATTTCTCAAAAATTATATCTAATAAATTACAACTAATTATAATATTATAAATTAACTTTAAAAATTTGTTATGAATTAAATAAACGTTAAGAATATAACTTTTATGGTTAATTATTGTGTTAATTTTTTTTTCATAAATTTGAATATATATTTATATTAAGTATTAAATTTTAATAAATTTATCTATTTATTTAATATAATTAAACTGAAAAATTATTTATTATTAATTTTTTAAACATGTGGGAATCATATATGCCTCGAAAACTAATATATAAACAAAACTTGAGAAAAAGTACACATGCTGACATGCAATCCATGCGCACATGAGCGCACTGCACACTTCCACACTCACCAGCACCAGCACCAGCAACAGCAACAGCAACAGCAACAGCAACACACAAACAGCAAGAGGGTAACGGATGTAGTGTGAAATAGATTTATTGCAAGTTACAAAGCATAATTGGTTTTATAATTATCATCAACAGGCAAAAAAAGTTATTATCACAATGAGAATGAGTCAAATCTCAAGAGAGCGGACACGCAGTGGTATAAGAGAGCATATTGCTAGACATTATAGCCTGAGCAGCGCCTAATCCTCCTCCTCTGCCTCCTCTAGCCAATTCACAAAGGGCTCTAGGGCCTTCACAAAGGTTTGCCTGTAGCATTTTCCAAGATAACGGTTTAAGTACAATGAAAACAAATTGCTCAACTATCTCTTCTCTTTCTTTCTCGCCTCTGATAGAAGAAACTCAAGTGGCACACAACAAATTAAACTAATAGAGAAACTATTATGGTTAAAAGTTTCTCTTTCCAGCAGTCAGCTGTTCCAAAAGACTGCCCAACCCCTACCATCATCACACGACTGGAAACATTTTAATTATAATCAATCACAACTCTTTACCTGCCCTTGGGGTTAGTTCCTTTTCGGAACCAGTGAAGTATGGTATCTTCTGCAAGCACATCCTGGTCATAGAGTGACCTCACTATCTCGGGAAATAGCTTCATCAGCTTAGCATCCTCATAGCATTGCATCTGAACTTTATAAATGAGTTCTAGCTCAAGCTTCCCGTTGGTACAAAATGCATTCAGCAGTTTCGCCCAAGTTTTAACCTAATGTATGAATCAAATAAGCGTTCAGTTAGCTAATGCAATAATATAAACTTGGGGTGTCTTTTGCAATCGTGATTCATGCAGGTCCAAAATATAACAACCCAGCATGTTTTCTGCTCTTATATCCATGAGCTTAGAAATATTATTGGTAAACTGTATTCATCTAACTATAAGATCCCTTCTTTTTCTTGTTGATGGGGGTCCAATTATTTAATAGTTGACATTTGTAACACCAGATTCAAGCCTTTACCAAAAGCAATGTTGTTATTGCTATTGTTGGGTATTATGATCCACTTTATAAGATGACAGACTATAAGGACATGTTCTACCAAAAAACAACATTTATTAAAAGGACACTAATATTAAGAAATGAAGATTCAAATTTCAATTGCCAAATGCCCCATGTCAAATAGGAAACAAAAAGATACAATTTCAAAATAAATTAAAGCAAAAGCAATGCGCAGCCCAGAATAGAATTCTTGCATCAGGTTCAACTGGTATAGAAATATGGGAGCAAACCAAAGCATTTTCTACATAAGCCAACATAATTTATAGGGAGAACTGGACAATGTGCACAAGCATATTAGCCAGATATAAAATAACAGCAAGTTAATGATGTCAGGTGCCGGTGCATGCCAGCTAGATTCATATACCTCTCAATCTCAGGTGGCATGTACACAATTGTTTTGTATAAAAGAACAAAACTACATATACCGAGAAGTTGCCTGCTTTGAAAGGAAAAGATACCATAATTACGGAGGAGAAAGTAAACAGTTACAGAACAGGCACAAAGCAAAGCACATTATCTAATAAATACCTGGCGGAGAGCTGCATTGGCATTCTGTTGCTGGTTCTTTCCAGACCATTGAACAGCATCCATTAAGACATCCCATAGTATACGCACAACTTCAATGGCTGGCAATTTAGCATCTTTAACTCGCTGCTTCACAGTTTCTATGACTTCAGATATGTCAGTCTCCTCTGTTATCTGGGTTGTTAAAGCCGATTTCATTTCCTTAAGTTTCACTTCAAATATTTTCTTGTCATTGTATTCCACCAAGGCTACCAGTCCTTCCTTGCTAATAAGTTGACAATGAATAAGCATTGGTAACTTCCAACTTATTTGTCAAAGAAATAATATGAATGATAAAAGATGAAGCACTCTTCACTTCAAATCCATTAGGTTAATATAGAAGTAGAACACTGAGAACAACAATGAAACCAAATTATAGCAAATGACGCATAAACAGATTACCACTGCGAGGATGCCATGCACAAATCAAGAACTACACCAACTTTTCAGTGCTTATTACCAGAGAGATAATATCTGAAGCTCATTGTGGTAATTCATAATTGATGTCAATTTTTTTAGAAAATAATGCTCACTGCCCTATTCAGTCCATGTACAAGTGTATGTGAAACTGTAGCAAATATATGCTCAGACCAACTTTCTACCAGAAAATCTTCAACTTGAATCACAGGCAGCAGTTTAGGCCTAACAGAACCCAACCACAGACAAACTGTGATGGATTAAGTCCTGTGCACATTGGTAATGTTCATAATTCTCAGACAAACTTCGAGTCGAGCATCAGGTTTACTATTCAGCCTCTCATCTGTCTGTATCCTTTTATAACAGGAACAAACATTAAGCAACATACAAGACAGTTGAACCTTGCTACTGACACCTTAGAACTTTGCTACCGACACCTTAGAACTCTAAGCTCACCACCTTTCAGGTACAGGACTATGATAATGAAAAAGGCACCACCATGGATAGTAAGTGTGAAGTTACCAAGTTTGTTTATAAATGAACTATGACTTTATAGTTAGGAAAGTATTCGATTGAAATTAATCTAGCCATACCAAATAAAGTCCAGTTCTAAAATAAACCAATCAACTTTGGGTTCTGTTCTATTCAGTCCATGTGCAAGTGTATGTGAAACTGTAGCAAATATATATGCATAGACCAACTTTGTTCAGAGGACTAAGGAGTCAAGCTATAACTAAACCCACACCATAATACTAATGAAAATGACATCCTCCATCTATATCTATATCCAACCAAAAAGCAAGTCGATCAAATAGTCATCAAACCCTAAAAACAAACACGTGGGAACAGGGGCAGACCCAGGAATTTCACATAACCCGGGTCTTACTTTATATTAATATTTGAGTTTTTCTAACGATTGCCCAAAGAGCACTTGTTAAGCTACAATAAATAAAGTCATTGAAAATTGAAACTTTCTACAAATAGTAATTTATGCAATAAATAGCACTGAAATCATGATCAATTACGTAATAAATATTACAAACTTTTCATTTATAGAAGCTTAACAAGTGCCCTTTGGGAACCCGTTAGATAAATTCTTAATATTTTTATTTAAAATTAATTAATTTATTTTTTTTTTTTGAATTTACATCATTGATAAAGTGAGAATCCAAATAATTACATATAATCTAGTAATTTGTGGCTTTTATCACCCATTAAGATAAGGATGAAAATAATATATAGCATTCATCAACAATGAAGGTGAAGAGAAAAATAATAATTAAGCAAAAAAGAAAAAAAAATTAACATTTTTAATCGCACATAAATGTAAAGATCCAAATGAGAAAACAAACATAAATATTTAAAATTCTAAACAAGGAAAATGTTAACAATTAATAAAATCTTAAGTTACATGCTTGTAAGCTATTGATTAAGGGATCCACTCGAGTTCGTTTTGTGTTCTAAAGTGTTCGAGTTTTATTTTAGAATTCGTTTATTTAAATGCATCGAGCTAAAATTTTATAAAACTCAATTTATAAGCTTGCGAGCCATGATCATTTTATATCAAATAAATAAAATGTAATATGTTATTATTTTATATATACTTTTAATATCTTATGTATTAATTTATAAGATATAAAAAAAATTGATTTAGTGATAATTAACAAACTGATGTTATTGTAGTGCTTTTCTTGTTTGTCTTTTTTAGGTATAGAACTTATTCATACCCAACCCAGCAAAAGATAGCATCACGTGGACCATAAGTTGGACCATAATTAAGCTCACCATGGGTATAAGTGAAGCCCAACCAATATCAAGAAACTTAGAATGCTTTGCAAATTAGTGAAGGAGATTTGGGCGGGCCTGAGGGGATTTATAGTAATAGAGGCCCTACTAGACCTAACAAATTAACTTTTTCCAAAATTCTAGCCCAGGCCCAGGCCTGGGCCGTGGGTCCGCCACTGCATGGGAACTATCTCTTAACAATGTACAAAGAAAAATATTATCAAATATAATAAATTAACAAAATCCATCAATTCATTCAGCTGGCTTAAGCAATTTCAAAATATTCAGTGGAGCAAAAGCACAAGGAACTAAAGCTACACATGTGAGATGTCACAATGTTAAGATAAAAAATATCAGTGATACTCAATTACAACTGGCATGTCAATAAACCATCTCAGCCATATCACTAACAAGAAACACTTACGTGAAATGCTCAGAAAAACCCTCAGCAGATCTCTTTGCAGATGGGAGGAAATCTAACAGGTTGTCCTCCACTTTTCCCCTTTTCAGGATTGAAATAAGGTCATCAAGACTATTATCAATCAGGTACTCCTTAAAAAAGTCTGTTATAAACAACAGAACTATCCCTTTACCCACAAGGTTATCCTTAAGAAGTGGCTGGAATACGGTCTCTGGTGGAAGGCCAGAGAGCTTCTGGGAGAAAGCAAGTGCTGTGAAGATTGCCAACTTCTTCCTCTCATTTTCCTCAAAAAGCTCCAAGGACTGTAGGAATCGTCGCATAACATTTTCAAGGTTCTTGATGAGAAACGGCCTTCTCCGCAAAATCTTTTGTATATAGATTACAGATGGTAAGATTTCTTCACGTTTTGGCTCACAGTCTATTATAGAGTAAGTATGGCGCTCCCCCTCATCAGGCTTGGTAGTTCCTGGTTGAGTACGACCCCCAGTGAAAACAACCTGCAGTTAAGTGACTATGTGACAAGAATTTTGATCCACAAGCATACACGGACTAAATTATTCAAGAACATGCCTCAAAACATTTCAAATTAATGCAATCAATGCATTGGACTTCTCAGTTTGAAAATCAGAAGGAAATCGCATACAATACAACAAAAAGAGCTTACAATTTTCCCCACTCGAAATATTCAAGCTCCAAGGCTCGAACTATAAGCCTTATTTCTCTTATTTTCTTTTTTTTTTTGGGGGGGGGGGGGGGGGGGTGGTGACATATTACCCTTTAGTATTCAGTATAATGAAGTAACCAAGATTTCTTCTTCCAATGATTCTTACTCCTAGGATATAGAAATTAACAAAATTAAAATTGATCCAGAAATTACAAAAAACAAAATTCAGGTTGTTCCCTTAATACATCCAATATTCCGTTATAACCAAATCTCAAGATCAATATTCTTCAAAAAGTAAAAAGATATATGAAATGAAACATAGGTTATTTCCCCTGCAACATAATATATCCAAATTTTTCACAGGTATAAGGAGTTTACCTCAAAAAAGGTGTCACCGTATCTTGAGAAGTTAAGGTCTGAAGATTCAATGCTTTTAGCAATAAGTTCCTAAGGAAACAAAATAAGTAATAAGTTTCATGAATCCATCTGAGAGAGACTACATGTCTGTTAGTGAGATTATCAGTAAGATTGTAAATGCATAGATAAGATTACCAGATCACCAGCATTATCCAGATAAATCTGGACCACTGCATCCGAAAACGCTGCAGGGTCCAGGGGCGCTGCAATATTCCGTTTGCGGGTCTTAATCCGCGTACCACTACAAATAAAGACACAAAATAAATGACAATTAGTTTATTACAGATTCTGCAGCTACAAAATAGAAAGCAAATACCTTGAGGGTATGTAAATTCATTGTAGATATGATAGCATACGCATATAATAGATGCCAAGTTAAGTAATTGAGGTACATCAACCTCAAATGGAAAAGGAGTAATAAAATCAATACTTCTGTGGGTGCAAGGACTTACCAAATACAACGAGCATGAAATCTATAATGCACTTAATTGTATGTTTTAATTAATTAAGCATGATTTGTCAACTACTAAATTAGTGAAAAAAACTTTGAGAGTGAGAGGAAGGAGTCGGCGCCCAGCAACTAAATGGAAATGAAGATACTCAGTGGAAAGGTTCACAATCTAAAATACGTTATCAATAGAACATAACAATTATGAAGAGAAAATAAGACTTACCCAAGAGTGGGTCTCTCCTTTGAGCTGCAAGAATAAGAACAAATGTCAGAAGGGTGAAACGAAAAATCAAACTTCGAAGCAGATAATCACACTATAAAAATGTCAAAGTAAATACCAGAGAGACTAGAAATAAGGCCATTTATTATATAGTGATGCACAAACCTATTCAGAGGAATAAAGGAAAAATCACAAGAAATTCGGAATATTGACAAATTCTTCCGAATGACAAGATAAAAATCTAGAAAAGTTTCAAACTTCAGCTATAATTTACATGTTTTTATAAAGCAGAGGATGGATCATCAGGATGCATAAATCATAAATCAAGAATGACGCCCAATACTTCTCTATTTTCGAAAGGAAAATCAAATAAGCCTAAAATAAATTGAACCTAAGAGTAATAGGAAGCACTGAAAAAATCAAAGAGAAAACATTTAAATCCATAAATTAAAAACTAATTAAAAATTTATCGGCGAAACCCCAAGAAAATCGTTCTGAAGTTATCTTCCTTTTTTTACAAAGAGGCTACCATTGAACTGCTTGAATGAAAACTAAGAATGTGATTGACGAAAAAAGAAGTGGTCAAAATCCTTCCTAAAAGTCATGGAGTAAGACATCGATTTCTCAATAAGATCAACTCTTACATGATGGACTCCTTTGGAAAAACATTGGCGCGCTACCTAACTGAGGTATAGCCCTCGTGCTTGTGATACATATTTTATCATATTATGTAGATAATTTATTGTCAAGATGAATATCACATGATCCAACATCATATATCTTTGATTGGTATTGCTTTAGCCAAAGAGATCCCATCTTATCGATACAGATCTGTAAAAAGAGAAACTTGGAAGGAACAAAGGAAAAAGATAGAGGGGACAGAGAGACAGGCACATACCTCATAAACCAAGACGAAGATGGATCGGAAGGTCGGATAGTCTGAGAGACCTAGCGATGAATGAGATTGAGAGACAGAGAGAGAGAGAGAAGAGAGTTGGCAGTGTGTTTGGACACGCGTATTTTTATATTATTGCAATTTGTAAAGTTCTACTTCTACGGGAAGCCCAGGCGTTGCGTGATGGGATGTGATTTGTGATTTGTGATTTGTTATACGCTTACAGCACAATGACTACTTGCATGCAGTTCGGTACGGGCGGAACCATTAATTTCACATTGCCCGATTTGGAGAGACATCCAGCTTAATCAACCCTCTAACTTGACTCTAGCTGATTAGATTTTGAAAAGATTCGAGCTCAGCTCATATCATCCTAACTCTTAGCTCGAAAACCTAAACCAAAACTCAAAATCAATTCGTGAAATTATCAAATGGTTCTTAATATTTTTTTTTAAGTTATCATAACGAGATAATTAATTAAATATATCTCACACCGAATTACTTTTTTACATTTTGTTAGCATATTAGAATTGAGAAGTTATTTTCTTAATTTTACAAAAGTTATGATTAGTTTGTTTAATGAGCGATTTAAATACTAAAAACAAGTCGAGCTTGAATTTTATTAATATTTAACATGCTTAAATATTGAATTTTACAAAAATTATGATTAGTTTGTTCTTATTATTTATTGTTATTATTTAGTATCCATTTAATAACTTTCAGTAATATATAATTAATTGTTACAAAATAACACAATAATTAATATGGTTTGCTGGTAATTAATTATATATTTTACTTTAAGGAGCTAAATTTGAATTGCATAATTAGCAATATTTAACTTTAAGGAGCTAAATTTGAACTGCATAATTAGCAAAGGCTTTCCACTTGCTAAGGATTCGTTTGGATTAAAGGTGAGACGACTACTATGGCCTGTGTCTGTCATATTTTCATTGTTTTTATTTGAATTGTCTAAAGTGATAATAATCTGTAAAATAAATTTATATATAAATTATCAAAAATAACATTCTTTAGTGTATATTGAAGATGATATATTTAGAGTGATAAAAATGAAATAAAATTAGATGATAAATGACATGCTAAAAAAAAAATATATATATATATATAAAAGATGTAGGACCACATCCTGCATTTTGGTCCTGCCTCCCGGGAAGTGTACCCAAACCAAACGAGTCCTAAATAATCAAATAAATTATGACCGTGGATAATTAGTCACTACACTAGTGCACCTACAATGTATAGAAGAAATAAAACCCAGGATTTTATCTCACACCAAAATGCCAAAATCAGACTGTTATAGCTCTTAATCCTCCTATCCTATTTCATAACAAATAAGCATTGCCAGAGCTGGATCACATAATTAACATACACGTGAGTTTACTTCATCTAACAAGCAGCTCAATTATATCAACCGTTCACAGATTAGGTGATAGATCATAGAGCAGGTGCGTTGAGATGTAAAAGTTAGGATTGTTGTTAAAAAAAAAAAAAAGAAAAAAAAAACCCTTCTGAGTAGTTAACGTAAAAGTTAAGATAGAATACTTAGAAATCAAATCAAATAAAAATCCAGAGTTTCACTCAGAACATTCAACAAACACATACACTGCATTGCATACCCTCTTAATTAATCATCCCAATTAACGACAAGTGTATACTATATAAGAGTATACTATCAAAAGTCAAAACCACAAACTGGAATATGATTATTTCAGGAACAAAGACAAAGAAATGAGGAATACATATATATAATAATTAATTATCTTCTGGGACTGGCATTACTTGATCGGACTGGGGAAAGGTGTCAAGAATGGTAGCAGAAGCAGAATCAGCGGGAGTTGGTTGTCGGTGTTGTTCTTGTTGGGAGTTGATGAGCGTCTCCATGTCTCTCATCCTCGTCCTCACCACACTAGTAATCAGTACTGCATTTAACATATGAAAATGGAAATGGAAGATTTTATATATATTGAATAAATAAAAATGGGTAAATCAAATTAAATAAATAATAAAAAGTGGAAAGAGAAATGAGTAATCAGTACTAGCGGCGGTTCCGATTGTCCAAATCCAAAGGATCTTCAAGCCGGGGCTCTTCTCTCTCACTCTCAGTCTCCGCATAATGTTTTCTTTTCTTTTTCTTCTCAGCTATACTCCTTCTACCAGATTCCTGACCAAACGCGCTTTGAAGCACAACACTGCCTTCAACAATAGTGGCAGTGGGCCGTTGCAAAGGTTTCACGTTCAGCCTGGGCCATAGCAACTAGGCCTGCATCTACAAACCCATTCAACCAGACCAACCCACATGAGTTGAGTCTAAACAAAACATTACAGGTGGCCGCATCAATTCCCAAAACACATCAGCTTTTGTTATTGTTGCGAATGTTAATTTTGTTACGGAAAGTATTTGGTGATGCCACAGTGTAGGTGTTTCTTTTTGCAATAATTATTAACTAATTATGAAAAAATATTTAGATATTTTAGTAAAGGGTTAAACATTATTTATTTTTTTTTATTTTTCTCCATTTTTATGGTTAAGTATTCTAATTTATTAGCATAGTCAATTAAAAATTTACGTCTTTTCTTATTCACAAGTTCTCTTCCTCTTTTACTTAACTTAGCGGACGCTTTCCATTTTTGACTTTTTGCATGTCTTAATGTATTTAATGAAAATTGAAAGGTTTTAAATATAATAATTAGAGAATAAGGAATTAATAAATTATAAATATCTTGGCTAGCCTCTCTCTTGACCATCCTTTCTCTTTTCGTGGATATGTTTTACATTTTTTCAAACTTCAATAATCGATTTCATAAAATTATTAATTTGATTAACTGTAATTATTCCAAGTAATCTAATATTGAAGAAGAAAAAATTTCAACGTCTTGAAGCTGTAAAAAAAAAGAGTCAAATGGGATTATTGTTATTCGGGAGAAGATTTTCATCATTTGTCCACATACTTCTTAATTTTTTAGATGATGATTTCAAATGTTTTTTCATCTGTTGAAGATGTCCTACATTGATGAGCTATGTAGATAAATTTAAATCTATTCGTCATCGGCTTCATGAAAACATTTGTACTACGAAGATGGAATTTCGATAGTCTTCTAATTTCTCTCCCAATATCAAGAAAAAAACTATGAGAAGTATTTGGAGAGGTGATAAGATATGTGTGGGTTCTTTTTGCAATAACTTTTTAAATTAATTACAGTAATTAATGAAAATTAATTATGAAAGAGAAAAAAAATAGAAATATTGTAGTAAATGGTTAAAGATTATTTATTTTTTTCTTATTTTTATAAATTAGCATTCTAATTTATTAGTATAGTATTATTATTGGTTGATGAGATTATTTTTATTCATGAGAAGACTTCCGTTATTTATCTACATACCTCTCGATTTCCCGGTTGATGATTGTAAATATGTTTTCATATGTCGAAGATGTCCTAAATTGATGAGATAGATAGCTAAATGCAAATTCAATCTACTCCATGAAAAAATTTGTATTGGGAATATATAATTGGAGTAGTTTTCTAATTCTTCCCCCATTATCAGGAGAGAAAACTATGGGAGGCATTTAGAGAGGTGATAAAATATGAGTGAGTTCTTTTTGTAATAATTTTTTAAATTAATTACAATAATTAATGAAAATTAATTATGAAAGAGAAAAAAATAAGAGATATTTAATATAGGGTTAAACCCCAAAAAAGCTACTGATATGCTCATGGTCCCCTCGAGTTTAAATCCCAGCACTTCTAGGTATCTCTCAGGAACTCGAGGAACATCAACGGGCTTAATATCATTCCGTGAAAAGAAAGAAAAGGGATAAATGATGAAACTGAAATGAAAGCATTTAACAAGATTGTGTTGAAAAATATAAATACACAAATTTATTGGCAGGTTTATATATCAGGTAAAAAAAAATCCAGCAAATAACACTATTAAATAGTCATTACCCCTACCTGACACCATTTAATTTAAGTTGGGTATTTAATACCCAACAAATAGAGTTGGGTATTGTAATCCACCATAATTTCATCATTTAACTCCAATATTGAAATTCAAAATAAATAAATAATTTTAAATACTATTTTTTATTTTACAATAATCTAATCAAATAGAACACATTTGAATTCATTAAAAAAATTTATAAATCAAATAATGAAATCAATATTGTTTATATTCTTACAAATTAAAATATATATATATTTCAAAATATTAAAATATAAATTAATTAAATTAAAAATAAAGTATATTGTGTATCATTTGGGACAAATGTATCTTGTAAAAGTTATGCCTAAACCGCAAAATTAATCAGAGAAATATATTGATAATATACATATATTATTTTAAAAATTTTGATCTAAGTGTTTTTGTTAGAATTTCGAACAAAATTATCTCTTGTAAAAGCAAAAAAAGATCACACAAATTAATATTTAAATCGATTTGAAGTTAGCATGACCATAACATGTTAAAATTTGATCCTTTTAATAATAATTTAATAAAAACAAGTGAAATTTGATTTTTTTTCAAAAATCAATTTAAAATAAGTTTAATTTATAATATTTTTTTTCTACAATTTTAAATTTAGATTATTCATGTGACAAATTGGAAGGAGGTATAAACTTTTCGAGCTAACCAAAATACCCTAAATAATAGAGAAAAAGAAAGCATAACCATCAAAAAAAATACGAGGAAAACCATTATACGATTCCAAAATGAAGAAGGCAGAAGGTTGCTAGATGTTTGGACTATAGACTAAGTCCCAAGGTTTTTGTCTATAATAGTAGGATCTGAAAAATAATAGTCAAAATAAGATAAAAGTAAAAATCAGATTTTCAAAATCCGATTTCTAGGTTCACATCAACTTCTCTCTCTAGTCAGCTCTCCACTTTCTAATCAAAGCATGTCACTGTGAATTTTAGGAACATAATTTTGTAAATCCAGTTTCACTAGAGTCCAAAATTTTTGTCTTCCTTTCCCTCCTTTAAAGTGCATGATATATTTTAAATTTATAGTGTGTGATATTTGTAAATTTTAAAATATAAAATAATTTTTAAATCTGTGAACGATATTTTATAAATTTAAAGTGTATGATATTTTTCAAATTTATACTGTATAATATTTTAAAATTTTAAAATGAATGATCATTTTAAAATTTATAGTATATTATATTTTATAAATATAGTATTTTTAAAATTTAAAATGTATGATTATTTTTTAACTTAAAGTGCATCATATTTTTAAATTTTAAAATGTACTATAATTTTTTAATTTATAGTTTATGAAATTTTTACAATTTAAAGTGTATGCTATTTTATAAATTATAGGATATGACATTTTTAAATTTTAAATTCATGATATTTTTTAAAATTTAAAGTGTGTGATATTTTTTAAATTTATAGTGTATGATAATTTAAAATTTTAAAATGTATGAAAAATTTTAAATTTAAGTGTATGATAATTTTTAAATTTATAGTGTATGATATTTTAAAATTTTAAAATGTATGAAAAATTTTAAATTTAAGTGTATGATAATTTTTAAATTTATAGTGTATGATATTTTAAAATTTTAAAATGTATGATAATTTTTTAATTTATATGTATGATATATTTAAATTTTAAAATGAATGATAATTTTTAAATTTATAGAATATGATATTTTTTAAATTATAGTGTATAATATTTTTAAATTTTTAAATTTTTAAATTCATGTTATTTTTAAAATTTAAAGTTTGTCATATTTTTAAAATTTTAAAATGTATGATATTTTTTAAAATTTAAAGTGTGCGATATTACATAAGAAATTATAAAGTTGTTTGGTAATAAAATTTTTATAAATTTAATTTAAAATCATGATTTTCTTAAGATATTATACATTATAAATTTAAAAGATATCATATATTTTAATTTTATTTTTTACATAAATTAACATACACTTTGAATGAGAAAAAGAAAGATAAAAATTTTAGACTCTAATGAAACTGGATTTATAAAATCTGGTTTCTAAAATTCTTAGTGGTATGTTTTGACTAGAGAGAACTGACTCGAGAGAGAAGCTGACATAGACCCAAAAATTAAATTTTAAAAATCTTATTTTTACTTTTATCCAATTTTAACTATTACTTTTTATATCCTACTATTATCGACAAAAATCTTAAAATGTAGACCCTTTACGTCCAAAAATCAGAAAGTCGCCTGTTTGCCAAAAATTATATCTAATTTAATTAATGTAGACCAAGGTCTAATTTAAGTATGCGTCTGGGCGCGGAATGCACATGGGCAGCTGGGTCGCACCACGGCCACGTCCTAAACACGGTCCACTTTTCTTTTTCTTTTTTTCTCTTTCTTTTTATGCTTTTATCATTTAATTTAATTTCCTTTTTACCCCCAAATATATTAACTTAAACCACCAAAATATATTTCAATTAAGAAATGTATTTTTTTATAATATATACATAATTTAACCATCATAATTTTAAATAATCCAAACATATCATAAAAATGCAACGAAACATAAATTATAATCTACCATAATACTTATCTTGTCTCCAATCTAAATAAACTAAGACTATACAGATAAAAAAATAAAAATAAATAACTTTCTTGTAAGAAATAATATAATACTTATAGACGCAGGCCACCAAATCTGAACCGTGGATGAAGTTCTAGGTTGTTGTTATTCTAGATCTGTTTTCTCTTTCTCAGTATCTGGCTATTGCCGCGCTGGTGCCATGGTGGACTGTGGTGCACCATACCGCTTAACAAGAGGTAAATAGATAAAGATGTGGACCCGCACGTTAGACATTAAGGGAGCAACATGACGTGTATGGCTACCAGCATATCCATAGTCCACATATAATTGTAGATTAATACTTATTGGCTATCATAATATGCGAATGCATATTTTTTTTGGAGAAAAGATAACTATTATTAATAAAAAAGTTAATCCCATTTACAATAGATTGATAAACTATGATCAGGTCTAATGTAATATTATAACATGAATTTTAACTTTCTCTTTCTAACTAAAATAGAGATTTTCACTCGAATTTTTATCGTGATATATAAACTATCAAAAATTATAGATCTATAATATCTTACCTCATGTATTGAAATGATGCCAAAGGTTCTATTCATGTGATACTCTAGATTTGAATCCAAAATAAGATACAACTTATATTATGAAAATTAGAAATGTTTTAAAATTTGTTAATAGAAATTATTTAATCAATATTAAAAATAAATAAATAAGTTAAATAATAAATCATTTTATTTAATCTAATGACAGATATACCTTTCATGTCATATTAAATAATAAAAATATAATATTATAAATAAATAATTAAATTAAAAGTTATATATAAATAAAATAATAATAAGTTAGTTTATTTTAGTCATTTGACAAAAATAGTCTCTATATTACATTAATTAATTAAAATATAAAATAATAGAAAAAATTAAATAAATTAAATATTAATTAAGAAAGAAATAAATTAGTATCTAATACTAAATTAAAATGAAAAGATTAATTAATAATATAAATTTATATCTATATTTATATCTAAACTATATATATATAAAAAGTGGGTTAATGATATAATTTTTTGATTTCCTAAATTTTTATTAAAAAAATGAATTTGTATTCTTATCTCTAATTTTTAATTCAACTTCTAACTCTTTAATATTACATAAATAACTTTTAATAGTGATATAATTGTTTCTCTAATTTTTCTCTATCTTAATGGCAATAAAATTAAAATGGTTATTTTTAATTATATTAATTTTCTTTTTATATTGAACTAGTTATTTATAATTTAATCCATATTAAATGTCACATCTCACTTATTTTATAGCATAGAAGTCGTTTAGAATTATTTATGTGTTGTTGTTGATTCTTATGGAGTGTGATTACACTTGTGTAACATTTTCATTTTATTTGAGTTATGTTGTTTTGCTAAAATGTTTTGGAAAAATAATAAAACAACATTATATACATATATGCTATCAATTGTTCTTATTTATTAGGTTTATAAAGCAAGAAAGCATCATAATATATAAGGCTTAGTTTGATAATATTATTTGGGAGAGTGCTTATACTTATTAAAAGTACAAGTCAATTTTTTTTTATGTATAGTAAAAAAATATAGGGTGCTTCTACTTTGTGCTTTCAAAAATATAAGATTCTTTTGAAAGCTAGCTCATGCTCTCAAAAATTTAAAAGTCTAAGATAATCTTAATTTTTAATGAAAAAGCCACATCATTGCCAAACCAAATCTAATTTTGTGACTTCTATTTATTGATAATTTTTTTAATTTTATTATACCAAACATTACGGTTGTGACTTTTAGAAACATGTCTAAAATAGCCAAAATAACACAATACTCATAAAAAAGCCACAACATTACCAAACCAATCATAGGATAAATTATTTTATTTAAATTAGTTGGCTTAAGGAAAAAAAATACAAAATTCTTAAATTTAAAGTAATGTTTTTGGATCATTTTGAGAAAAGTAAACCATTTATAATTGTTGGTAGCGATGACATGTAATTTGTTTGTTATAGTAAATTTAATGAAATAATTTTGATTAATACAGCTACTATTTGAAAAAATAAATTCAAATAATTGGTGATATAAAATAATTGATTTTTATGTATTAATCAAGGAGGACAAAAGTTGGAAGAATAAATATAGTTTTTTTATAATGAATTTAACAAAGTTTTTAATAGTTATATGATTTTAATTATATTATTTTTATTTTATGTTAATAAGTTTTTAATACAAATTAAATTGAATCAACAATAAAGTTTAAGTCCAATTGACTTTGAATGTATTTTTTTTAAATTTTTGATTATTCATTGAAAGGAAAATATCAATCAGAATCTTGATAAATATTATTATTTATATTTAATTTTTGTTATTATAGATTAAAATCATTCTTAATTGTCCACTTGAAATTTTACAAAATAATATTGTAATTTTTTTATTTGAATTTTCATCTCTTACAAGTTTTTTCTTATATGATAAAATAGAAAAGAAAATAAATATATAAGAGTTTCAATATTTAAGCATACAAGAATATAAGTAAAATCTAAAAAATATATGCTTTCTAAAAAAAGTTAATTTTAGAAAACACTTTATGAGACCAAATTAAAAAATTCATTTTATACTAATTTTTTATTATATACTTAGTTAAAGGTTTTTATTAGATTTTATAAAAAATAAATTGATATTAATTTAAAAGTCATATAAATATGTGACATATAAAGTAGGATAAATAAAAATAATATAATAAATATATATATTCTAAACTAAGTTAAATTTTATTATTTTATGTATTTAGAGATATTTTTATCATTTGAACATAATTTTTATATTATTTCAAATATTATATATTAAATAAAAATAAAAATATTACATATTTAAATTATCAAACAATGAAAAATGACAATAATTTCATGAGCTTGCTGTATCCCCCATTCTTCATTTAAGTTCTCACCAAAAGTTTCTTCGTAATCCTAAACTAATCTCATATTTTGAGATTTTCCTAATCCCAGAAATATTGCTTTGTCTGATTTCTCAACTCAATGTCAAGATTCTCCTAATCCCAGAAATATTGCTTTGTCTGATTTCTCAACTCAATGTAAAAGCCACGTCCTTAAGAGCGGGTTTGTGGCGATCTTTTATGTTGTTGGTGGTTGCGATTATTTCTCTTATTGAACTTGTCCAGTTTTCATCACTCCTGCTCTCTTTCTCTCCCTAAAACTTACAACACACAAAGACACTCTCCTTTCCCTCTTCAGACTTCATTTTTCTGAAACTCTCCCTTCCCATTTTCCCTGAAAGTATTCCTTTTTGCCTGGCTTTGAAATCTTTGTCTCTGTTTTTTGTTGACATTTTACGCCGTATAGCTGGGTTGGTTTGGGCAACTTTTGACCCACTTTCTCTTTCATTTATATTTATTCAAGCTCGATCTGAGGAGAGGAAGCATAGTTCATTGGGCTTCGCTTTGATTTTCATTTGAAGCTCAATTTGGTCATGATCATGGTGGTGAAATTTTGGGAACAGTGAGAGAGGAAGAAAAGGTCAAGTGCTGTGATTAATTCTGGGGTTGTGGGCTTCTGAATTTGTTTGTATTGAAGGCGTTTGCTTTGGCAGAGTTCTTGCATGTTGAATTTGTTAAAAGGTGTTAGTGCAACCGATTGCAAAATAGATCTGATCTTTATGTGACGCTCTTTTTAGCTTTCCATCAATTTTTTTTATTAGAAAATAAAGAAGAGAAAGTGGAAATCTTATCGTTGGCGCTTCAACCCCTAGGATTTTCTTTTTAAGGAAAAAAAAGTTGTCTTTTCTTGAATGGAAAATTACTAAATTGAATTCGGGATTATTTACTCACTGCCCAACTTGGTTCATGATTCAGAGCTTGAAAGGGTGAATTGCTCATTAATTTTACTGATAATTAGGCTGTGAATTCAGATTGTAATTGAAGAAAGTAAAGGACGAACTGGTGGATCCGATTGTTAAGTGTCACAGTGAAGGGCTTTTTTCAGATTTATTTTGGTGTTTGATTTGGTTTGAAGCAGTGGCTTCATCTGTTATTTTCGGCCGTCTGTTTATAGGATTTTGAAGGGATTCCCCCCACGGATCCATCAACCCAAGGCAGGGGGTCTGGTTGCTTGGCTGGTCTGGAGTGCTTACTCAGCATTATCAGGGCCCTTAGAATGGGGTCCTGCTTCTCTGCAGAAGGCAGGAACCCTCTTCCCAGCTCACCCACCTCACCTGGACTTGGTATCAGGAAGCGGAAGAGCTCAAGGAAAAGGCTAGGGTCTCGAAATTCTTCTTTTGATTATAGGAGGGAAGAACCACTGCACAGAATTCCGGGGAGGTTGTTCCTGAATGGGTCTAGTGATGTGGCGTCCTTATTTACCCAACAAGGCAAGAAAGGGACCAACCAAGATGCCATGCTTGTATGGGAGGTTAGAGCTTTCTACACATTTACAAGCAACAATATTTTCTTTTTTTATTATGTTTATTAAAAATGCTAGCTAACATTTAAGTGGTTTTTCTTCTTGAACAGAATAATCTCTTTCATTTGTTGCTTGTTAAGCAAATGGAAGTTGTATGGTTATACATTTGTGGTTTTCATGAGTATGTAACTGATTTATTCAGTTTAGATAGAGATATAATATGATTGTGAGACTTCTTCATTCTTTATATCTTAGATTCTTATCCTCCTTCAATTATTCTACTTACATTTAGAGGGATGTATTTGAGCTAGGCCTAGACCAAACTGTGCTTACTAACTCAAGAATGCAAGCAGTTTACTTATAGTGAATGGCTGCAGATTCTGCACTTTTTACTTGTATTATTCAAACATTGCAGTTGCAAAAAGGAACTTCTTCATTTTTATATTTTGTTTTTTCAATCATGAATCGTGAGCATGATATGTGATGTGTATGTACAGAGTTTAGATGTTTCTTAGAAAATTTATCCCAGGTGTCTTATGGACATAGATGTAGCGTAATCTTGACACAGACCTGGGAAAACTTCTGGTCTCACAATATTTTTGGTTCAGCTTTTCTGAATCATAATATGTGATACCTGGAGTCCAGTCATCTCATACGTATAAGTCATGGATCCGTCGCAAAAGAAATATCAGTTGGCGTGGATCCTTTAGCATTCACTATATAATGTTATAAAAACTAATCTCGCCATTTTCTAGTGATCCTCTGTTAGGGGCATTCGCAATATCACAGCAGTTTGGTTCTCTCATTTGTCTCTGTTAGGCATATAGTTTTTGACTGGTCTGTTAATTGTCAATTTCAGAATTTTTGTTCTAGGACGGACACGGTTTTCTGTGGGGTTTTTGATGGCCATGGCCCATTTGGTCATATGGTCGCAAAAAGAGTGAGGGATTCTCTTCCCCTGAAACTGAGTTCACATTGGGAAGTTAATGCATCTGGTGAGGAAATCCTCAAGGAGATCAGCCTTAATACGGTAGGAAGCATGAATTCGGAAGAAACAGCCTTTATATCTGCAGACGAGGAATCCAGGGCACCCATTGACAGCGAGGAAACACAAAAGCTCCCTGAGATCTTTCAGACTCTTAAGGAGTCATTTTTGAAGGCATTTAAAGTTATGGACAGGGAACTGAGGATGCACCCAAATATTGATTCTTTTTGTAGTGGGACAACAGCTGTAACTCTTATTAAGCAGGTGTTGACAATCAGAAAATTAGTTACACATATGAATTTAGGTGCTTCTGTTTATCCAGTATTTTTATTTTTTTTTATGAAAATTTTGCTTTGCTTACTTATAGGGTCGGGATCTTGTCATTGGAAATGTTGGTGACTCTAGAGCTGTGCTGGGTGCCAGGGATATAGATGATTCTCTTGTTGCAGTCCAGTTAACTGTTGATCTTAAACCGAGCCTCCCAGGTCTATTTCTCTTCCCATAAGTTCTTCATTAACAGTTTTTAAAACTGGAATAAGATTACAGAGCATCACAAACTGGTTGAGGTTATCAGACATTAACTCAGCACTCCAACTAAGTTGAACATGTCCAATTTCTTATATTTTTCTTTTTACCCTTAACACAATATGATTTCGTTAAAGAAAGAAATCATGTATATACCAGTTTGTTTAATGTCTATTCAATTCTAATGGACTAGATTTACAGACTAGTTACTATAAGTTGGTTGTGGGACTAAATGCTCAGTAATCAAACTCTTGAGTGTGTTGAACTGAAGAGGAACCTCAGCCAACAAGTTAAGTGGGCCCTTGGTAGTAGCATAAGTGCTCCAGCATTCTCATGTATTTTGAAGATGGTAAACATGTAAGTCTTTTTGGAAAAAAAGTTTAAGTACCTAGATTCTTTCTTACAAAAAGATGTCGCAGTTGAATGTATGATGTAAGCCATAAATTAAGGCTGGATGGATGAAGTAGCGAAGTAATTCAAGACCATATGTTATCTTAAAATCTCAAATAGGTTGAAAGGAAAATTCTATGAGACGGTCATAAGACGACTATGTTATATGGTTTTTGAAATGTGAATATTGAGATGGATGACATGACATACAAGGAAAGATAGAATACAAAATAAAGAAATGAATAAGAAGGTTGAGGTTGTAACAATTGAAGAGACAATGAGATAGAACTGCTTATAGTGGTTTAGACATTTCTTACGCAAGTCTAGCGGATGCTTTAGTTAAGAGAGGTGACTTGGTGCAAAGGGAAGGGGTTAGGCAGGGTAAAGTTGTAGAGAGAGACCAAAATTACATATGAAGATTTGAATTGTTGTGTGCGTTATTGAAAATGACTACTTAGATTAAAGCAATTGTAGAAAAGGAATTCATGTAGTCAATCCCAACTGGTTTGGGATTTCAAGTTTGTTGAGTTGAGTTGAGGGTAGGGTGCATAGGAGCAGAGTATGAGAAAGAAAACAGGTTCTGTAAATTTCCAGTTCTGAAGTGAATTTCTTAGGCCTAAAGGCCAAACCACGATATATTTGGTGTCTCCCTTTCTTGTTTCTGATTGCCAAGATCAATTTCCCACCTAAATCAAATTAGTTCTAGGGTTTCCATTGTAAGACAAACTAGTGACAAAATATCTTGGCCCATGCACAGTGCATTGTGCAACTCTCTCCTTGACGGTGCATTTCTGTGAAATAGTTGTCATATTGCCTGAATGGTGACAAAGGTTTATTGATGTTATCTTGCTGTGGTCATTTGACACTTCTATACATGGTCCATGGATTAGAACATAAAAATACTGAAGTTGATCATTAATTTTTGTACGACTACTGCTTGCTTAAGTATCTCCAAATCTCCTTTTATCCTTGCAGCGGAAGCAGAGAGAATCAGAAAATGCAAAGGGCGTGTTTTTGCTCTTTGGGATGAACCTGAGGTTGCTCGAGTCTGGCTACCGAACAATGACTCCCCTGGCCTTGCCATGGCACGGGCTTTTGGGGATTTTTGCCTTAAAGATTTTGGCTTGATATCTGTTCCTGAGATATCATATCGGCGACTCACTGAACGGGATGAATTTGTTGTCCTGGCAACAGATGGGGTAGGACAGGCAATTACAGCACAAGATTTCTTCTTTATATCGCTTCCTTCCCCTCCAACAACCTTAGTCTCGTACGTTTGTTGATTTTTTTTTTTTTTTTTTGGCAGATATGGGATGTGCTCTCAAACAAAGAAGTGGTAGACATTGTAGCATCAGCCTCTGTCCGTTCCTCAGCAGCTCGAGCACTGGTTGAGTCAGCAGTTCGAGCTTGGAGATACAAATACCCAACTTCAAAAGTTGATGACTGTGCTGTAGTCTGTCTCTTCCTCAACTCGGACCCACATAAACTATCCACTGCTTCCAGTACCAAGTCCAAAGAGCAGTTTACTTCAGTGAAGAAGGTTGACACCAGCTTTGGGGAAGATGTTCCCGTGCCAGCAGGTCTAGATCGGGCGGGAACTGTGCGGTCAGGCAAAGAGATGTTGGGAGAAGATAACAATGACAATGAGGTGGTATCAAAAGAGGAGGAAAACGATTTAGATACAGGAAAAGAGTGGTCTGCTCTTGAAGGTGTATCTCGTGTAAACACGTTAGTGAACCTGCCAAGGTTTGTCCCTGGTAAAGAAGATAAGGTTGCTGGAGGCACAAGGACACGGAAATGATTGAAGGGAAGAGTGCTTATTTCGTCCTTTATTCTTTTTGATTTTATGAAATAATATTATTAACATTCCTTTTTCTTTTTCCTTGTTTCTGTCTATTTTATTTTTGTTTATTCTTCACAGAAGGTAAGAAAGGGAAAAAAAAAAAAAAATGGAAGGGACAAGCAAAATTTCACATGCACAAAAATCAAAAATGTTGAATTTAGACCGGGGAGCTGGGCCGGGCTATATTAGTGTGTCTGGAAAGGAATCCTTTCTCTCTCTGTATGGGTAGGGTAGAATTGGAAATTTTGTGGATTAAACTATTTGGCTATTGTTAATATTTCAATGGTGATTTCTGTGATGATAAAATGTTGATTTTAGATTGAAGTTGGATGGTCACTAATGTTCAATCTTCTATGGTTGAGAGTTGAGATGGTTTGTGGTTCGAGTTAGTTGATTTACTAAATTGATTTGTGAAGCTTACAATTTGAATTGTTGCTTTCAATTAACATGTCAATAAAGCTCCAAACATATTTGATTTGATGTTGATTGTTGGCTGAGAATGAAGAAATTAAGAGTGTACATGTTTGTTTTGTAGCAGAACACAATTTGTCCTTTACTCCCAAACCAGAATGAGAAAAGAGATTGAATAATAAATATCGTCACCAACAGGAACCACAATAAAGACTGAAAAGAAGTTACAAATCAGGCTAAAAGTCCGTTGACCTTCAATTTTAAATAACACAAATATAAACCTCTAATTTGACCTTTTTTTAAGAAAAATAAATAAAATCTTATGTTAATTTCAAAGAGAAGACAGAAACTACACATATAAGTGGGAGTGAAACATTCATGGTTGTAACTGAAAATTGAAACGAATCCAATCTTATTTTCAATAAATTGAATTAAAACCAAACTTATTTTGTTGTTCATTAATTTTTTCAATTCGGTTAACAAACATTTTTTATTTTAACCAAAACAAAATCAAAATATGTAGATATTTTTAAAACGAACATAACAGAAAAATCAATTCAGTTCAATTACAAGGATATTGAGATAACCAAAATAACCAAACCCAAACATAAATCAAAATCAAATTTCAATTATATGAACCCTCAAGATTAATCCGATTCAACCTTCCCCTGTATAAATTTTATTCACATAGTAATTTTTTTCTTTTTTGGCACGTAAAGATAATTATATCCCTTCGCATTGCATCTAATTAATTTTTATCATTTCACTTAATATCAGTAAAAAAGAAAAAAAAATTATATACTTTCTATATAGAAATGAAAGTCACTCAAAATATACTTTTCTCCCTTCTATAGAAAAATACTTTCATATTGAATCCAACCTAAGTTCCATGATTTCACTTACTGCCACACAAAATTATTATAAAGAAAGGGAGGGGCTTACAAATCTTTTTTTATTTTTTTATTTCCCCCGATTTATAACTTTATCTGTACAATAAATTTATTTGGATTAGCAAGCAAAGCACACATTATTATTCCATGATTTATGGTACCACAAAATCAATGAATGGCATGTCGAAATAACCTAGTAACTGACATTATTCAGAATACCAATTAGTAACAAGAAGAATGTCAACATTCTTCCAATTAACACACTGGAAGCCGAAGAAATATTGTGTGCACCCACTGTATACACGGTTCCAGACTTTTCATCCTTAACTTTAATATTGGAAGAACCTAAAGAAACCATAAAAGAACATCAGTATCAATCATTTCAACCCTTAGTTAATTAACTTAATTTGATATAAGAATCATAAAATATCTACAACACTTGACATATTGTCATGTTAACCTTTCTTTTCCTCTTTTGAGCTAAATAATTTTCTGTTTAGAGTTACCACAAGTATTTCAAACACTTCCAAGATATGCAATTCATCAAATTGGTGAAAAGGAACGAGTCCCAGTTCCATCAGAAAGGAGGATGTCCCCTGACATCCCAGTCATTTTAGTTCATTACTTCATTTTACACAGCTTGAAGATGATTTAAAACGCGCAATATAGAATGTATTGTATGAAGTCCCAAGTACGAGAAATAATGGGTAGGGATGAATAATACATTTCTTATCAAAGTTTAAACTTTAAGGCAAGTGAATGATCTACTCAACCGCATGACTAGGCATTTGACTTTTGGTTATTATCCAATAGATGCACTACTTATTATATCACGAGCAACTTTTCTTTTTTGAAAAAATGAGCCTAAGCAAAATAGGAGAAAAAAACAGTTGCACACAAGTTCATGTCAGCCTGAGAGAAGAAATATTTTTTCTCAAGTAGTATTCACATATTCATGCTTATTAATTATTATGATGAACTCTTAAATTATCTTGTTTTAACAACCAGAAGTTTTGTAACAATAGTAATTTCAAAGAACTTGTTGTTCCCAAAGATATGTAAAGTATTAGTTATATTTAAATAGGTTAGATATGCACAACTAATTTTTTCAGATGCTTTCTGTCAGTTATATCGTAGTTTCAATCTCCATGATGCACCAATCAGATGGTTTTATAATTCAGAGGGTTCGATGGTATTCTGGAATTTGTGTGTAGACCTAATAAGGTTCTTTCTCCAGATTTGTGTATTATGTGCTATCAGAGTAGTGACGATCTGAACCATATTTTTCCTGCATTAAATATTCCTTTGTTCAAAACATTTGGAATGGTGTTTTTGGTATCATTGAGGGGCAGTTTGTGTGTCCAAAGTGGCTGGAGGATCTCTTGTTGTTAAGTTTTAGGGGGTTGGGAAATTAGAAGAACGGGAAAATTCTTTGAGATGCGTTGTGTTTGCTTTGGTTTGGTGTGTTTAGCTGGAGAGGTATTCAAGAATTTTGTATTTTTTTTTTAGCTTCCTTCTGGGTTTCTGCTTTAGGAGCCTTTTTAGGAGTTTCTTTAGTTGATAACTGAAAGGAGGATTTCTTTTTCTACTTCTTGTACTTTCCACTTTAATCCCATCAATATAATTTCTATTTTTATACACCAAAAAAATATGAACAAAACTCTTTGTTTAATAATTATTTGAAATTGCCTACCTTTATTTACTCTCCAATTTCTAGGATCAAAAGTGCAAATACCTACATATATAAAGGAAAAACTTTCAAAAATATTGTAGGGGGCGTGGACCCACAGGTCTCCACATGAGTCCACTATGGATCTACAATCCTATACCATTGGATTTAAGAATTTCACACAAGTATAAATGTAGTTACACTGAAAACATACAGTAAGAGAAGGCAACCAACAGCAAATTGATGAAAAGCTAAGCAATACTCACAGTTGTATTCAGTCCATCCAATGACCTGGTTGTCAAGATCATACAAGACTAATTTATTCGAAAGCACCAAATCTGCAATTGAAAGCAATCAAATAGTTAATGGAATAAGTTTATATAACTATTAAGTCACCACTACTTCCCAGTATAGATCAAAAAGAAATATTAGTCAGATCGTCCTTTTTATCAAATTTTACAGATTTAATCTTTGAGTGGATTCACTTGTCTTAAATAGCCATGGTGTATCAGGACTGTGCAGCAATCATATCTCAAGTAAATGGGATAAGGCAGAGCTAACTAAAGTGACCGAATGTTTATTGCTGCAGATGTCTTCTCTCAAGCGCACATAAGAATAAGATTAGTTGCATCAAAAGTTTCTGGTTGTTTGTATATAATTTCATGCCAAACTCTATCAGTTCAAACAGGTTAAAAGCATTTAGCATACTAATTTTGCAAGGTTTTGGATTTAAGGAGTAGCTGATTTGCCTCTCGGTCTCAGGACGTAATCAGGAACTAAACATTCCACCTCGTACGATCCATGCTGGGTAAAGAAACAGACAACTGAGTTTCAACATGATATAAAATTCTACAGTACCTCCAAGAATAGTCATGGCACTTCCACCTTTAGATTGCATCCCACTCTTCTGCCAACCAACACACCAAACATCCTCCTGGGCATAGTCATGCAAAAAAGGATATCAAGAAACACCATTGTGGAAGATTAAGACCAAAGTTATGAAAACAATCTAGGTATAACTTGGATGAACATATGAACCAGTTTATTAGCCAATACCACAGAGCAAAATGATTAGATTTGGTCATAATCAATTAAAATAAATAAAATATCCTGGAATATTTTCAAGGTCCGCAGCATAATATTGTCTACAATTTATGTAGGATAGATAAAAAGCATGAAGAAATATTTCCTCGGAAAGAATATTACTTCCTCTCGTTGTTTGAAAGATTAAGTTCTGAACCATCTGTAAATCCTCCATTACAGTTGGTCTTATGTTGAAGCCTTCAAATCTACATCATTTAACTATCAAATGCCGAAATAGGCACTCTCAACAGTCAACACACACATGCACACACATACATGACATGAAAACCCGAATAAGAAAAAATAACCTTAGTCACTTCAGTATTTACAAAGGTCTTGAAATGAGAAGGCCAATTATACATATAAGGAACAATTACTTCCCACTTACGCGTATCTGGAACAAATAATCATGAGGATAGACCATCAAAGAAAGGGAATCCTCAAAATGAAATTTGACAGTCGAAAACCCATCATCAACACTGCAAAGAGTACAATGGGAGAAAAACAAGAAAAGTTAAGGTCTATAAAAGGTTGACAATGCAAATCATAATGAATGCTCACAATTTAGCTAGGAAATATGCTAATGTTGGCAATCTGACTGCCATTAATATTTGTCATGTTGACTTGGCCTGTCTGTTCCAAGGGCCCAATTAATATCATTTAAAGTTTAGCAAAAAAAAAAAGAAAAGAAAAGAAAAAAAAAGAAATGTAATCTTATCTCCAATAGTATAACATTGTTTAGTTGGTAACCAGCCAGAGGCTAGGTGCTGGCATAAGCAAGGGAAAATACATTTTCTTTACCAAAAATATTGTATGCACAACAATTTATCCTGGACTATAATAGAAGACAAATGTCTTGATCAAATGATTTTCTTTTCTTCTTAGAGCTCACATAACATGACACAAAAACATTAGTAGGTTATAGAATAAACCATTATTACAATAATCATAAGATTCATAACTTAGGTCAAAACTGTTCATAACCAAACAACTCCTTCAACACCTCCACCCCTACCAAAAAGGAAGAGAAAGATAGAGCAAACAACTTCTTCAACACCTCCACCCTACCACAAAAGAAGAGAGAGAACCACAAAGGAAAAGAGAGGGAGAGGGAGAGGGAGAGGGAGAGGGAGAGGGAGAGGAGAGGGAGAGAGAGGGGGAGAGAGTGAAGGACTGAGAAACTGAAGCTTTTTATGTTTAAAATAATTTGCTTAGTAGTGCCTACAATTTGCTCTCAATAGAAGCCAACTCTGCAATACAATCACCTAATGTACTTTAACAAGCATTTTACAAGAGGAGAGACTAAGTGGTAGTGACTTTTCCGTCATTAAACTGTTAACTGTTCTACCTCAAATTTGCATCTACGCTCGAGTTCACAACTCAAGACTACAATATAGCCGCTGTAATATACAAAAAGCCAAACTGTCTTATCTGCTTTATATCATATCATATCAAATTTTTATTATCTAGTCCTTTGTTTTCCCTGAATATTAAATGTAAGAACTGTATGCTACGGAGTATGTCATTAGTCGAGGACAAAATCCAATTAAACAAGAAAATACATACATCAAAGTAAATTTAACACCACTGACCATGTACTTAACAACCATGACAAGTATATTAGGTCCACTTAGTTTAATCATCTAAATTCCACACGTGGTTATTGGTACAAAAAAGTATGTAACCAACAATGACATAATTAAAAACATTACTGCATGTATAAAAGTTCCAAAGCATCAAGAAATTTAATAGTATGAAAGTTCTACATATATAATGTACAAGAAAAGATGCAACCAGAACCTTACTTTCCAGTGTACTGAAAACAAGTAAATTGATCCTGAACAGTCTGTAATTTCAGTCCGGGCTGCTGACCCAAAATCTAGTTATAAAGAGCAGTATGTAAGCATTTGAGCAAAAAATATATTTCATTTCTTAAGTAAACGAGTTCAATTCAAATAAAGATAAACTCGTGTACATGGATGGTGTTTTAGTGGAAATCTACATAAAGTTAAAGCTGAAAAGTAACATCTACCTTAGTCATTAGTGGCTCATAAACCAAATCTGGAAAATAAGCCAACGTTGTACCACTGTCTATTATCGTTCCTTTGCCATCTCCAGATTCAAATATATCTGTGGGAAGTTCTAGAACATCACCATCCACCTCAATTGCCTTCATAATAACATTGTAGTGTGCCCTATGATAGTTAATATAGTATAATTATGACATGATTCACCTAACCTCATTGAAGAACAATATGTATAAGAATCTGAGAAATTTATGAAGCATTTATAAGAGAATATGCGAGCCAGTTTACTAGAGACCCCAGATCAAATTCCTAAAAATGAAGGCTTCAGAAAAGAAAAGAAAAAAGGAACAAATGGAGAGAAGATCCTAAAAATGACATTCAGAAAGAAACCTTAAAAAGTTGACAAAGAAACAATCTCATCTGGGGCTTTTATAATGAAAAGCCATTTGAAATGAACCATATGTTTCTTCTTAAACATATGTCAAGAACAAATGCTCATTCTTTCTCAAAGTCAAGAACAAATGTTCATTCTTCTTAATCATAAGTTTCACCATAATTTTTTTTTCGAAGTTTGTCATCAACATGTTTATAAATATAGCAACACCAAGATACCGTCATTGATTCATTTTAGAGTCTCACTCTTAATACCAATCAATTAGCATTTATCTTTATATATAATATTAAGCTCCAATATGTTAGTAATGTGGGGAATTACCACATTGACACCCCTACACGTGAAATGTAAATCAAGTTCAAGCACGCGGGTTGTGAGGCACTTGTGCTGGAATGTTGGAGCATTAGAGGGGCCTAGAACCAGCAGCTCTGATGCTATGTTAAAGACACATCAGAAGGGCCTAGATTCAGCAGTTTTGATACCATGTTAGAGTCTCACTCTTAAAACTATCAATTAGCATTAGGAGGTGTGACCCATATATTTAAATATAATATTAAGCTTCACAAACTATGGATAATTTTTCATTAGTGCGTCACAATAAACTATTTCTTCATCTAAACAACCAATAGACGGATTGTTCTTGAATGATTATTTTATATAGAACACAAAATAAACAAGTTAAGAAGTTAGCAAACTAAAATTATTTGCCCCTCTCAAATGAAAAAAAATATCCAAATAGCTAGGGATGTAACTCCAGTAACAAGCAAACTTCAACAGCCATGTCATGCATGTAATCACAGTAACACAAACAAAAGGTTCTTTAAAATTGGTGGCTCCTTACTCCACAATTTTCATATTTAAAATATAACGAATATGAAAATTTGGCTTACAAAAATAAATAATCTATTTCTGGCAAGTTAGGAGATTCCAGGAGTACAAATATAGTAAACATATTTTAGTTATGTGATCAAGAAAACTTCAAATAATGTACCCAAAACAGTATTTTTAAGATAAAGGGAGTAACATTTAAAGTAGAGAAGGGCGATTTTTATAAATTTCATAAGGAAAATATAATTTTACTATATAACATAAAAATTTATTAATTTAAGTCAACAAAAAATTGGAGCAAGGGAGGACCATGGTCCTGCCTACCTTGTATGCCACAGTCCCCGCAGAGAAAACCAGTACAAGATATGTAAACCAAGGTATTTAACTATTCTCTAGTAACTCCAAGCTAAATTGCATTATCATCAATAAAATGTAAACACGTTCCACTACCATTACTGTTATTAATTAATTACATCAAATCAAACATAGTAGAAAAACATATCAACAGAAACTGGATAAATGCTGGAAAAAAAAAATCACATACTGATTTGGTACTAATGCAGTGGTATTCACTCTTGGTTGCACCACTTCCCCAATAGAAAAGATTCCACCTCCATTAACATTATCCAGACAGTGAGAAAAAATCTTTTTCACCTTTCCAGATATAGCTAGCTGTGAAATCATGGATGAGTTAGCTTGTCCAAAACCAAGTATCCCATCAAGTGCTTGAGAAGATTTACCGAAACCACCAGTCTGTTTAGCCCCACACCTATTCCACAATAGAGAGGTTCATAGGAAGTACATAAAACAGCATTGAGATACAAATGGGGAGTACTAGTCAAAGATGTAATATATTATATAGTATGTCTAAAAAGATGAAGTATTCTTTCGAAAATTGGAGGAACAAATTCAAAGCCAATAAAATCAATCCAGAAAAAAAACAGTCAAAGGTATAGACTGAACCAATGGGGAGGTAGAAATTCCACTTACAACCAGTAAACACAATTTTAATTTGTCTCTCCCCAAAAGCAAGTAAAATAACTTACTATCGAATTTTGAAACCAAATGTTTGTCTCATGGCCAGTCTCAAGAAGTAACTTACTGTAGAATTCAACAACACTAACACCAAACCCCAATTTAAGCCTGTAAATTATTTGTCAACACTATGAGAAAAATGTGAAATAGTAGAAATAAATCTCACCCAAATATCACACTGCCATTTGTTGGGGCCGTTTGAAGGTTTCCACTAACTCGGTCAAATTTAAGATAATCCTTCACAAAGTACCCAGCAGTTGAGCTTCCATCTCCGTAAACAACTTTGTATCGGCAGGGATACTGAGCCTTGCAACCAGGAGTCACATTACCATCGTATGTGGAAGTGCAAAAGTCTTGATCACAAGTAACCAACTCTGAAGTTTTGGAGCTCTTTGGATCATATAGCGTCAACTCTATCTGTGGTAGAATACAGACTCAACAAGTTTTGAAAAGCAAAATAACATTCATGGAATAATATGGGCAAAATGTAACATTTTGTCATCAATTGAAGAATGTACTGAAATGAAAATGTAAAGTTCTAGATACATACACCAATGTCACTTTTCTTGGGACAATTGGTGCATTCAACACAATTTACCCACAGAATATCACTTCCGGTATCGACTTGCACATAATAGTTCTTTGATGGAGACCCAATCCCAATAGTTGCAAAATACAGCCTGAATCAATCAACCAATTAAGAGCATCCACAATAATGTTTCTAAACAGAGTAAGCTATCGTGTTAGTCAGAAAATATTCAAGGAAGATGAATATAAACAATACTACGGCAGATGAGCTAAATGTTCTATATTGGCGACAAACCAACTGGAAATGAATTGATCTAAAAACAGGAAGGATAATTTGGAAAAATTGAGTTGCAACTAGACCCATAAAAGTAAGAGATGAAGCACAAACAGCATCATATAAAAATGTACACATCTTTAATCGAAGAGCTAGTAAAAATAAATATCGACAACACTTGTACTTAAATAAATTAATTATTAGCTGAAGTTATTAAAAAGGGTTTTGCTACATAGACAACAAAAAAACACAAAGTTGAACAAGCATGGGTCCCATTCTCTATTCAAAAGCACCACCTTTCTACTTTTTTATTAAATTTTTTGTTTCTTGGTCCACCTTATAAAATTTGTAGTCTACCCAGTCCCACTCAACCGCAGAGATAAACAGGTTTAGAGAAAGTTTCACTAGTTATAATGTAGTAACACTTAATAGTCAACTAAGTACATATAACATGATAAATAAATTGTATTTGACCGTCAGTTGTAAAATCCAAACCAAAAGTAAATATTCTGAGACAAGAAGAAAAGTGTAAAATGCAAACAGGTTCTCCAGTAGGCCACCTAAAAACAAAATTAATCACAAAATAGATAATGCTAAACACAAAAGAGAGAGCTTTGATCTAAGCAGTAAATACCAAGTCAAACAGCTACACTAGGAATAACTGTTATGAAATTCAGAACAATATACCAACTCCAGCTATAAATTTCTCAACAAAGAACAAGAAAAAAGAAAAGCAAAAGGAGAGGATAAAATTTGTCAGCAAATTGGATTGAAAGGAGCAGCATTAGACCAACCCCGTTTCAGAAGGATGCCCATTGCCACCCAAGTTCAGATCCACGGCAGAAAGAATTCTACCTCGACGTTGGATATCATGGGCTTTCAATGCACTCAAAGACTTTTGAAGACCCTTGAACTTGTGATGTACCGGAAATACCAAATTCCCGTAAGCTAGGCCAGCACTTTCCAAAATCAATACCCCCAGGATCAGGATTCCTACGAGACTGAGATCCATTTTTAAAGAACACGAATTCCACGTACCTGATGCTTTTCAATGAAATGAAAAACCAAAATTGGACCCAACCCAATACAAATTCGATTCAAGGTCTTTTTTTGTTGGGTCTAGTGACAAAGGAATTCATGGCCGACCCTGTTGAAGAAAGGTCGGCTAAGGAGGAAAGGCATTGGAGCAGAAACAAAGATGGAAGGCAAAAAAGGCAATTCGGTAACAAGGAATGAGAGCTAGAGGGAATTGCGCGTTTTAAACGGCAAAAGCCACGTCTGACACATTGCTGAGAAATTAGTAAACGACGTCCGGATTTGTTTATTTCTCTCGAGTCTTTGCGTCTTAACGTGTCTCTACCTCTCGGAATTCTTCTCTGATTTTTATCATCTATATTCAGATTTTCTTCTTTCTTTAACAAAACTCACTTGACTTCCTTTCATGTTTCACCTCCTGAAGGAAAAAAAGAAAAAGAAAAAAAGAAAGTAGATTTCCAAGGACAGCTTATTATGGACTATAACATCCATGATTTTCCTATTACGTGATGAAAACCAGAGTTTCCAACTTTTAGCTTATTCCTGTTTCATGTGAAGTACGCCTTGTATTCAACTGAGATTCACAAAGAAAAAAGGATAAACACGCAAACTATGTTGTGTACCCTTGCATCCATTGTGTCTCTGATAAACCAAAAATAAAATTGTGTCTGAGCATTTAAGCAAAATTGTTGGGCAGAATTGTTGCCTGTCTTACGTGCATGTGAGCCCAAGAGCAACTGGAAAATCTCCTCGACAAGAAGAATGCTTCGCGAGTCACAACAAGCAACTCTCCAAGACGACCAAAGCCACCCTACACAATGAACTTGGGAAGTCTCGTGGGGTACTGCTCCCAACCAGAAAGTACTCCAATACGTGACCTATGACCTATCAGTAGTGCAGGATATCACAACGAAAGGCATAAACACTTATATGAGCCATACTAGAGTTTCAATTTTCTTTTTCATTTTCCTTTCCCCTTCATTTGAGAAATGGGGAAGCATACGTGGAATTCATATTTATAGAAGCCATTAATATGGCAGAAGTCATCTTTCCTTCTGACCAGCACTTATAATTAAAATCATAGCCAAGAAAAAAAAAATGTCCAGTTTTATCTCACATTTATCATGGCACGTTGGCACCAATGTATAGAGAATGGCAACCGAGGCCGGCCATTGCTAGTTTGCTGTTTTACACATAAATAAAGACAGGAATTGGTTCTCAACAAGATCATCATATCATATTAATCTGTAACTGATGGTAACACAAACAGCACTCTCTCCCTCATAAACTCAATACATCATGTAAATCCAATATATTTGCATTTACAGTGATATGACAACTATCACTTTCATAAATTTCTAGAAACTTTAATTTTAGAAAACCAAGACAATGTAGTCCTCCTCATTTACAGAATATTAATACAAAACGAAGCGTCTACATGCATATGACAACTGTAAATGACATTAAATTTCTTGCACAACTACTAGCAAAACCAACTGACTCAATGCCAGGTCTCGGCCTCACACCATCTACAAATGCAAGGTCAACGTTCATTGTCGTCTTCTCCATCAAAATTATCATACTTTTCCCAGTAAAGATAAAGAATCAAGCTGAAAAGTCTATGTATAAAAGCAAGCAGGAAACATACTGAAATGGCAGGATCCCTGCCAAATCAGACTCTCCAACATTCTCTTTATAAATGCAAAAAAACCCATGTGTGGATTCAACTAACTTGGAAATGGAATCGGATCTCTGCTCTCACATTCTACAAAACAGCCCTCAGAACATCAATCTGATTGATTCCATGCTCAATCTTTCTGGACTGGTCCTGAAATTATAGGAGTAGCTAAATTTAGCAATTAATAGAGAAAATGAGAACACTTTCAAAAACTTATTGAAACTATTGAACTTTCCAGTTGTTTGCTGTGTGAACGCATGTAAATGGCTATATATAACAGATGAAAATTTATATGTATATATGATTATTACTATTTTTTTATTTTTTTTGCTTCTTTTTTAGGGGAGGGGGTGTTGAGGATCAATTCCAACCCATATTTGCGGAACTTACATATTTGAAGACATAAATCAGTAAAGCACTTTAATCTAGGAAATGAGGAATCAATGAGAATTGTGTATTTCACTCAGCCCAAAACCTTATATGTTGAAAAGTTCTATTTTCTATCATGTCCCCAGAATACCCAAGCAGAATCTACAGGTCAATGTTTTTCTTTTATTAATTGAAATAAGATATCTAGAGATATGAAGAACACAAGTTCAGCATAGTACTTTGTACCCCAAACACCATCTAGAAGAGCATGAAGCCAATAAGCCAATGATTTTGATAATAACAAAAGTTTGCATGAAGTGAAATCTAGAATCTCTGCCCAATACAATCATCATATTTCATACTAACCAAAAAATCCACATATATTTAAGAATTGATCCATAATAAACTAACAACCAAATCAAATCAAGAAGTGAAGGACAAGGTCAACTCCTGCCAAATGAACAAGTCATCATAATGACGTAGGATCTCTACATCCCCAAACCTGAGTTTTAGCAGAAAGATGATGGGTCAAAATCAGTTTCCACTGAAATTCCACAATAAAAAATAACAATAAACATTAATTAGACAAATCAAGAAGAAAGCAAAAGATCTAATTATGCAATTATGTCTATAGAATCATGATATTCAAAACAGAAACTTCTTGCTTGTTTTTTCTTTTTGTTTTCTCTTTTCCTTTTACAAGTTTATCCATCCAGCTAGTATAAGCCTGTGTCATATCTCAAAAATGGATCTTGGGCAAACTCATTGGTATACTAACTCTCCACGTGTAGGACATCAACTAGTTTCATAATGACCTACGTAATCAACACAATTATCTGGGAAAGTTTATTATTGTTTTGTACATTCTGCAACATGCCACGTCACCTTAAAAGGGAAACTTTAACTATATGAAAGGAGAAAGGATCAAGCAGTTCTACATCATAGAAATGAGTGGCATGGCAACAAACACAAAAGAGAAACTTTTCTAATATAACGAGAGAAATGATCCAGAATTGTAAAGAAACAGGCACATATAGGAATTTGTCAAATCCATGTGAAGTTCTAAATCATTTAAAGAAGGTCTTGATGTTCAAAACCGCAGCACAAAAGTAACTATGTCCATAATTCAACAACTACAGGAAATATAAATGGAGCTTATATTTAATTTGAAGCAATCAATTCAAATGTTGTCATCCCATTATGAACAAATTAAAAAACTCAATGAAATAAAGAATGGATCAATAGATAGCATTAAGTGGATATCAACCTGAGAACCCGATTGTGAATGATTGTCATCGTCATGACCGGCAACATCTGAATCGAGAAAGTCCGCCACTGCGCAATCAGGAGGGGACTCAAAGAGAGACAAAGAGAATTGCTTATCTACAACGCCAACGTCAAAGTGAATGAGGCCAGAGCTGGGAACATCGACACGGATACCCTTAACAGGAAACCATAGAAAGAGCTCCTGAGCCTCTATACCGGATAATTCCCGGATCCGACAGAAACTAAGGGTCCCGGAGACATTGAAATCATAGTGAACCTCATTTTCGAATTTAGCATTGCAGGGTTGGTCTAGAAAAACCAGAAATTGGCCGCTGGTGGTGTTGATGGAAAAGTCGGTTATGTCTTTAGGGAGTAGGCCGATAGGGAGGCCATTGAGACGTAGGTGGTCGTATATGGTAGAAGGAGAATCAGCGGTTGTGATTGGTAGAGAGAGAAAGGCGAGGGTTAGAAGGGATGAGAAAGCGAGAGGGAGGGAGGGAAACTGATGGAAAAGGCAGGACTTCGAAGGAGGAGGAGGAAAATGAAGACCCATAGTTAAGATCGCCCTTTTCCTTATCATTATTATATTTTATTAGGTTTGAGTTTGTTCCTGAGAGACAGCGAGACAGAAGGAGCGACAAATAGAGAGGGTTTGGATTGGTTTAAGCCAATTAGCCAGCCAAGCCAATGTTGAATTTGATCGAAGAAGAATGGAAAGAAAGCGACTAGCGAGGAGCTGGAGGGTGGGGATGAGATTAACAACGTTATTTAATTTAATAGTAGTAGTTTCGGCGGAGAACCATGGCACCAGAGCTGGAATTGACATCATAAAATTAATTTTTAAAGTATATAAATTAGAATTACTCAAAAAATTACAGTTGCAATTATGTTTTAAATATATTATAGTAGTTATTGTTATCTGTGATGATTATCAATTATAGTTAATGTAATTGTTGATTATTGGTTGAAATTGACTATATGTCGTTTCAAGCGTTGATGATAATTGTTATAGTCTTTGACAAATTTTGAAGGTAGTTGTTGTAATTTTTTGTAACTTTTGCTAGTGATTTTTGTCTCATCAACAAGTTTCGATGATAGTTATATTTCTAGCTAACGATAATTATCATCGTTATGACAGATTTGACGATAATTGTTGTTATTTCAATAGATTCCTTTGGTAGTTGTTATAGTCTTTGATTGTCTCAATAGTAGTTGATGGTAGTTGTCGTCATCTTAAGCGAATTTTGATTGTAGTCGGTATCGTATTTGATGGGTCAATGGTGATGTTAGTGACGGTTGATTACGGGTGGATGATATTGCTTGTGGGTAAGTGCCGGCCTTAAGCGAGTTTTGATTGTAGTCGGTATTGTATTTGATGGGTCAATGGTGATGTTAATGTTAATGACGATTGATTATGGGTGGATGATATTGGTTGTGGGTAAGTGCCGACGGTAGGTGACGAAGGTTATTGGTGATAGTGGCTAATATTTAACATGATATATAAATATAACTAAGTGGTTGTCAAGAATAATGCACACATAATAATTATAAATTTTATTATCCACCTGTAAGAATTGAAAATGATGTTTTATAATTATATTGAGTTAAAAATTATAATTTCAATTCTAAAATGTGCACTAAATAAAAAAATTGAATAGTCTAATTCTCAATTTTAATTTCTGACCAGTGACTTTTTTTGGCTTTGTCACTTTTTTAAAAGAGGCATTCGCATGTTTTGTATAAGATTATTGCCAAGGTCCTGGTGAATAGATTGAAGTGCATTCTTCCTCACGTTATTTCCAAGTCTCAAGGTGCTTTTGTTCCAGGACGTTTCATTTCAGATTACTAATTGGTTGCTTTTGAGATTTTGCATTACTTGAAACATAAGAAGCATGGCAAAAAAGGGTATCAAGCAGTTAAGTTAGATATGAGCAAAGCGTATGATAGGGTGGAATGGGATTATCTGCAGGATCTTATGCTCAAGTTGGGATTTCACAAGAATTGGGTGGCAATCATAATGAAATGTGTTACCACAGTTCATTATAGTGTGTTGCGAGAAGAAGAAGAAATTGGACCTATATATCTAGAAAGAGTAATTAGACAAGGTGATCCTCTTTCTCCTTATCTGTTGTTGCTATGTGCTGAAGGTTTTACATCATTACTAAACAAAGCAGAGAGGGAAGGAAAATTACATGGACTGAAAATTTGTCAACGGGCACTTTTTGCTGATGACAGCTTTGTTTTCACAAGAGCTACTACCGATGAGAGCCTGGAGCTGAAAGGCATTCTTGAAGCCTATGAGTTTGCTTCAGGTCAAAAAGTTAACTTGAATAAATCAACAATCTCTTTCAGTGGTAATGTTGAGGAACAAAGAAAAAACAGCTTTTGTTCTCGTCTAGCAGTAAATTAGTAACTACATCATGATAGGTATTTGGGTCTCCCATCTTAGTTGGTCGGAAGAAAAAAGAAATTTTCAGTTTTTTGAAAGATCGAATATGGAATAAGATGAAGGGATGGAAGGAAAATTTTTATCTTATGCTGGAAGGGAACTTTTACTTCAGGCAGTAATCCAAGCATTGCCAACATACACTATGAGTGTATTTCAACTACCTGTTTCGTTATGTGATGAGATAGAGAAGTGCATGAATAGATTTTGGTGGGGAGGGAATGATGAGAACAAGAAGATTCATTGGATGGGATGAGGTCGTCTCTCTATTTCCAAAAACGCTGGAGGAATGGGTTTCCACACTTGAATTTAATATAGCCATGCTTGCAAAACAAGGTTAGCGTTTAATACACAATCCCAATTCTTTGGCAGCCCAGGTGCTTAAAGCAAAATTTTTCCCGAGGATCTTTTCTGGATGCTCAGGTTGGACATCTTCCTAGCTTTACTTGGCGTAGTATTATATCTTCTCAACCTTTATCACGCTGGGGATGTAGATGGAGGGTTGGGGATGGCCAGCATATTAGAATTTGGTCGGATGGGTGGTTACCTGTTCCTTGTCTTTTTCATGTCTCAACATCTAAATCAGGTGAATGTGATATTGAGTGGGTAGTGGACCTTATGCAGGTGCATGACAAAAAATCAAATCATTATAAAATTGATGCATTATTTTCTCCTGAAGATGCATCTGTAATAAAGAATATTCCCCTTTCTTCTAGGGTGATTTGTGATGAAGTGGTTTGGCACTATACCAAACATATGTCATATACAGTTCGTAGTGGATATCATATGTTGAAGGATATGGAAATGGAGGAGGCTGCAGCTACTCTATCCACTCAGAGTTGTGTTTGGTAGAGATTATGGGGACTACAAATTCCTAATAAAGTTTGTGTATTTATTTGGAGAGCTGCCAGAAATATTCTACGTACAAGAATAGAGTTGCTGTCTAAAGGGAGTACAGTGCCAGATTTCTGTCAAGTTTGTTACAAAGAGCCTGAAAAAAACTTTGAATTGTCTTTGGCAGTGTGATTTTGCTAGAGCAGTTTGGCATTTGGCTTCATTGAATTTGGCGCCATTGCAATATGATATAGCTGATTTCCTTCCTATAATTGAATACGTAGTAAGAAACCTTGATACATATGGGCTTGCTGTTTTTTGTATGATTACGTGGAGGTTGAGGACTCACCGCAATGATGTCATTTGGAAAAACATACATCACAGACCTGCTGAAGTTCTCCGACAGGCAAAAGTTCAGCTCCTTGAGTATTGCCAGACAGTTGAAAGGACCAAAAGAGTTAACAGAAGTGTGAGAGCACAAGATAGTTTGGTTTGGGTTGCACCAGTTGAAGGACAATTTAAATTAAATATTGATGGTGCTATATTCCAAGATCAGAAATGCAGTGGGATCAGGATGGGAGCAGTTATCAGAGACTCTGAGGGCCTAGCATATGCAGGTATATCACAAAAATATTGTGGCTTTTACTCTCGTGATATAACTGAAATGCTTGCTGTATGGACTGCTCTCTCATGGGCGTTAGATATAGGTTTTTCTTCTTTGCAAGTTGAAACAGATTGTCTGCAGGTTGTTCAAGCTATAACCGGGTTGGGGTTGAAGATCTTTCAGAATTTGGGGTTTTTTCTGTAGATTGCAAGGTCTTCTTGCTGAATTGCAATATTCTGTTATTAATCATGTTTGCAGGCAAGGAAATCGAGTTGCTCACTCCTTAGCACAATGGTCAATTAATCTTCTTAGTTTTCAAATTTGGCTAGAAGAAATCCCTCCATGTATTTTTTATTTTTTATTTTTGCTGTATCAGATGCTTCTGTACTACTTGTTTCATTATAATGCAAATCAATAGTTTTAGATTAAAAAAAAAAAAAAGGCATTCGCACGTGGTCATTGCTATGTCGTATATCGCACAAGCAGTCCAATACTCGGTCTAGGGTGGTTACTCTTTCAATTATCAAATTTCCTCAAAGATCTTCTATACTTAATTTGTTGTGTTCATGGGTCAAGTTGATAAGGTTCTCTAAATATTTAATTATAACTTTGGTCCTTAAATTTGGTAGGTTTCGTTTTGGTCCCTACAGTTTTCAGTTAAACAATATCATGCCAACTATCACAATACTGCCCAAGATTCTTTCTTAAGAAAAACTGAAAACTAAACAGATCTGAAATTAAAATTTATGAGGGTCATTACAACTCTTAAACTTCCTTGAATACAAACTTTCAAGTTTCAACATTTGACTTATCACAACAGAATTCAATTGTATATATGAGCAAAATCAGAAAGAGGAAAAAACAAGTTCAAAGAAACATAAACAATCCATTAGAAATGAGCACTCCTTCCCATCAGTACCTTCTCATTTTGAACAAAAATTTTCCACCCGGATGCAAAAAGCCAATAATGCCGTTTCTCACAATGTTATGAACTACATACATATTCAGATCCCTTCAGATCTCCAATCCTCCATCTACTTGCATATTAAGAATGCTCTAGGGTTCAATCACAAATAGAGGCTGAAAGGAGACCAGAGAAAAGAAAAAAGGTCAAGCATCCAGTTCTATATAATTTTAATAATACTAATTTGTCAGTGAGCATGGCATAACAATTTACCGTGTCAACACTGACGGGCTTGCCTTCCTCTACAAGGATATCAACAATGGTTCCTGATTGATCAGCCTGTAAAGATATGCAACAACAGAGCAAAAATGAGTCTCTGGAAGATCAAAGCACAAATATTCAAAACAGCTTGAGTATAACCACAATGTTCATGAACACCACAAGGAAGATTCAACTACTACACACCTTATGCTCCCCTCCTAAATCATAGCCAACATAGAAGTAAAAGTGCTTGAATTTATACAGATGTTTCTCAAGTTCACTATTTACATATCATACATGTCACTTCACAAAAGGTACCTAACAGCAGAGTCCAGCTCAACCAAGCAAAACCTTAAATGCAATTATGCCCTAAAACTGCGCTTGCTTACAAGTTACAACTCTACTATCGTGTGACACTAGTAAAGTGTTTTTTCATGATGTACTGAGTGATAAAACTACATGTCTCTCTCATTATTTATGAATTCTAAATAGATATGCGAAGAACAGGTTTATTCATTAGTATATTATACATATAAATAACTTATGAAACACTACAGATTTGAATCAATTTATTTCCTATATAGTAGAATCAATAATAGCAAAGACCAGTTCATAATATGAAAACTGGGGGCTACTGCAAAAATGAACGGCACCACAAAGACCGTGATAGCCACTTTCAGACACCTTAGTATAAATTCAGTTTGGACAAAATTCCATGTGTCCAAGCAATATGTTCCCAAAAAAATTCGATTCGTGCGGACCCTTCCCTAACCAACGAAGAGATCTTGGCGGAATTTATAAAATTGAGCACAATTTTGGAAAGAAATAGCCCGCTTCTCAAGAAGAGATGGGAAACACGCTAAATATCATTTGATTGAATAGTTGACCCAACTCCTTGTTGTTTGAAGAAACCCTCCACTTCAATTGGTATTTTTTTTCACGAAAAGTAAACATGAGATAATAAATCCAGTCTTTTACTAAGATTTCGAATAGTTGTCCCGAATTGAAAAAAGTTTTTCTAAGGACTCTTCCCCTGTTTTCGTCCTCGGATTATCAAGGGCTCTAGCTCCATGCGCCTCCCAATCCCCACTGGGATCTAAGGTTGCATTCTCGAAATGATGTCAACCTTAACCTTAAAATATTTAAAGATAAAAAGGATAAAGATCTCTTCTGGTTTGAAAAACCTCTTGTAACCAGTCTTTTCAATTATAAACGATGGAATCGCCCATTGCAATATATAAAAAATGATCGATTTGCAACTGCTGAAAGAAACGAAATGTCACAATATTTTTTTTATACATGTCAAAGTGATGGGAAAGAAAGAATCTCTTTTACATATCCACCCAGTTTGTTAACTTTTTTTTGAAATGATACAAAGAAAGATGTCTCTGTTCACAACAGAAAAACTCTCCTATGAGGAATTATATAATTATTGGAGTTCTACTAATGAACAAAAAAGACAAAACCTAAACAACAAATTAAAAAATAGGTCGTAAAGGGTCATTATCAATATGATTTATCTCAGATTAGATGGTCTAGATTAGTACCACAAAAAATGGAGAAATAGAATTAATCAACATCGTATGGCTCAAAATAAAGATTTAACCAATTGTAATTCATATGAAAAAAATCCATCAATTCATTATGAAAAACCATTTGAAGCAGACTCATTACCAAATCAAAAAAATAAATTTAAAAAACAATATACATATGATCTTTTATAATCTAAATCTATATAGTTTCGTTGTAAAATCAATGTCTCTCTAATAAGATCGTGTGAAAACAAGTGAGAGCCGCAAAACCAGTATATAAGTAATATCAGAACCAGATTTAATACCTAACCATTCCTAAGCAATGTGCCCCACCAATTTGAGCTAATAGGTGGTTAAGTCTGTTGTGCAATGCCATATAAAGAATATTAAAAATCCAAGTGAGATCTCAAATACAGATCAGTGGATTGTAATTGAGGGAGCATAAGGCCAATTATAATGCCCACCCCCACACCTAACAAAAAAAAGAAAGAAATAAAAGAACCATAGAGAGAGACAGACAGACCGAAGGACCAAAATAATCTAGAATACTGACAATATAACAGCATACCTTTTGAATAATTTATGAGTAAAACAATGGAATCATATACAAAAAAAGTAATTCAAGGTGCACCTCTTATACTAAAGCAAAAGAATCTGAAGCTAGACACCAGCATTCCACTAGGACACAGTTTTGTATTTAATATTCAACGATCCCAGCATCTTCCACATTTTAACACCTCTGAGGCTCTGACTCCCCATATTTGAGCAGAGACTTTTTTTACAACTGAAATCTTCCTGATTAAAGAAGTCATAATGAGCATTTTATATGAATTCAGTTTACAAATACAGTAGTTTCCTTAAAGTACATACGTGCCCCTAACTTCCACTTATACTCCTATATTTCCTTACGCCAAGCATTCATTATCTCACCTTAGTGGAGATAAGGTTATGAGCCATATAAGACAGTGAGTAGCACAAAAAACAACTGAACAAGTGCATCATATAAAGGAATAAAGTATGAACCACATTCTCAGTTAAATATGCAGAAGAATATAAAACTTACCTCTATTTCATTCATCAATTTCATGGCTTCAATTATGCATAAGACTTGACCTTTCTGTACTTTGTCTCCAACCTAAAAAGAAGCCCCCTCAGGTATGGGAAGAGAAACAAAAAATGCTCCAGCAAATATGTTCTAGCAATCGTTAAAAGTAGAGACATAAAAACTATGAAAATTCACCTTAACAAATGGTGGTTCACCAGGTGCTGGACTTCGGTAGAATGTCCCTGCCATAGGGCACTTAAGAGGGGGATGTGATGACTTGGCTGACTTAACAACAGAAGCAGGTGATGGCTTTGGAGCAGGAGAAACTGGGGTAGGAGGCAGAGGAGTGCCTGGTGTAACTGGTGCTGCTGCTTGTATTGGGGGTGAATAAATCGTAGAAACTGAAGCAGTTGTTGGTGGTTGAGGTAAGGCCTCCTTTTTGCGGATTAGTACTTCACAGCCAAGCTGCTTCAACTGCAACTCCACAATGTCTCTTGAATCAACAATTCTGCAAGAATTATAAACTAGTGCTTTGACCCAACGCATATTCGGAAACATTGTTGGATGATATTGGAAGGGAGAAATAAAACAATAGTTAGCTTACTTCACAAGACTTGCAACTTGAGTGATAAACTCGGAAATTGATTCCTCTGTGGCCAAAGGTCCAGAAGAGCACCCATTTGATGGCTTGGCTTCCTTTATTTCCTGGCTTACCTCATTCAATTGCGCTTTTACCAAAGTGGTACAAATGCGACTCAATGATGAACCCTGCAACATGAAGTTGGTTTCAGAATATTATTGTTACATATGGCAAGGGGGCAGTGCAGTGATGTCTCCCCCACCTCCCTCTACCCCAGAGTTCTGCAAGTAGGTCCTTCATCCCTGCTTTGTTCCCTATATAACAAGGAAGATATAATCCTCTTCCAGTTGCCCGCAGGGACGTTGTTTTTTTCCTTCCTATTTTTCCCTGCAGGCCTGTTTTCTGTTTGGCTTTTGCATTTGTTACTAACACCAAAGAGGGAAACTCATCACATAGTACATAAAGCAGTGAACAGGGAAAAATTTACCGTTTCTTCTGGTACCATATATATAAGAAAAGTCTCCATGACCACAAGATTAACAAACATACTTCAAACAAACCAGCAACTAGATCTAATACTATTGAAATTGGTATCTAAATCACAACTAAATGTAATACTATTTTAATAACATTTTAACATAGTATGGGAATTTTTTTTTGGATTTTAATAGAAAAAATAGAAATAGTGATTTAATATGAGGTTAAATTTGAAGGGGCAATATTTAATATTTTATTCTTGTTGAATAAAATAAAGAGAGGAAAGGGTTGTAGTTTGAACTATCAAAGACTACCCTGTAAGCTTTATATATATTAAAACAAGACTACCACATCTAAACAATGTGAGACTAAACAAATATCATATACTAACAGTCCCCTCAAGATAGAGAATATACTCAACTCCATGCCAAAACAAAACTGAATGCACTAACAACTATGTGCCTTGTTGGTTCACACCCAAAACAACTTTAAAATGCCACGTGGCAATAACATCTGCTGAGAACTTCTTTGGTCAAAAAATAAAGTCAGACAACTTAGGAGTTGGTGATGCAAACAACGAAGGAATGTTTAACACACATTCAAAGGTTGTGTCAAAAAACCAACAAAATAAAAAAAATAAAAAAAACAAAACATGAACAACAAAACAACCAAACAGCTACACAGGCACGTTCACGAAGAATTAAAAACCCTATTGATGTTAACATATTGGACCGTCAAACCCTAAAACAGAACATTGAAAAAGAATACAAGAGGATTTTAGTGAAACCCTAGAAAGATTGGAAAACAGAATATGCTTGTAAAAGAAGAGGAAAGGTTTTAGTGAAACCCCAAAATGATAGGTGGCTGCAAAGCCTTTTTCACTTTCTTCTTCTTCTTCATGCGGCGGCTAGAGAAAAGAAAGGGAGAACTAGGGTTTAAGAAAGAGAAAGCTAGGTTTAGATCAGACCCGTTACCTTGTTGAATAAAATAGAGAGAGAGGAAAGAGCTGTCGCTTGAACTATCAAAGACTACCTCGTAATCTTTATTTATATTAAAACAATATGAAAAAACTATCACATCTAAATAATGTGGGACTAAATACTCAACACATACTCCAACAATTCTAAAGAGCCCTTTCAATGTTGTTTTGCGATAGAGGTCTCACCTCCAGAAAAATACAGCGAGGGTAACAAAAAGAAAGCTCTGGCTCATAAAAAGAAATGGCATCATTTTCCAGTTATAGTAATCCTGAGAGCCAGAAGTATTGAAGGAATGGCCATGGGAATTGGCGCATCATGACATAGTAAGATGCCAAAGCCAGGAACCAGGAAGGATGATCTGGATTACCTTGTATACTTCAGCATTTTTGCAAATAGGGCCAGCCTTGAGACTCGATTCTGCAAATTAGCAATAGACTGCCTGAGGCAAATACTATTGCAAAAGACCACAGTCTCAAGTCTCAACAGGTTTGACTTTCGATCAAGAAACGAGATTTAAACTTGTTTTAAGAGAGATAGCATGTCTGTCTCTTCTACAAGTTTCTTGACATCACAAGCTTAAGAAAACTGTCTAATCGATCTTCTAGCTGCAAAATTGACATAATCTTCAACAACATAGTGCATTAGAAAATTACTGCTGACAGCTGTTCCACTTAGTGGCGTTCCACATTTCTTCCTAAATAGCCAAGAAAGTCTCTACTATCTTATATGAAACCATTTTCTAAAACTTCCTTAACAAAAACATAATTTTCACATTCTTTTCAATATAGTTAACATTAACAGCAAATCAGTGCATGCATCCCATCAGATAGCAATCTCCATACTCCCCAAAAAGAATTTCTGACCTTTTGAATTCAATGATCAATGAAGCCTACAAGGGCTGACAAGGCACAAGCTACTCGCTCCAAACACCTGTGCTCTCACTGAGAACATTTAAGAGCATATTTCAGATGATATTTCATTTTCGGTGACGTTTAATTTTTTAATAATCTACAATATTCCCAGCTCAATGAAAAATAAAATAAAATCAGGTCTTCAAGAATGAACTAATTACATGTTCATTTTGCAATTTGAATTTGGCACACATCATCATTTTTAACTCAGACGGACTGATGCCCATGCACCCGGAATATATTTTCTTGATTCTGAAATAATAAAGCGAGGTTCCTTTTTTTTTTTTCCTACTTCAAATTTTCAAAGTTTCTCCTTTATTATCATTACCATATCTAGAAGTCTAGAACAATTCTTTTAAGAATTGCAAGCTGAGCTAACTGCAAAATTATGCACGTCAGAGCCTTAACTATGATGTATCTGCCGCTCCCGCATTTTCCTAGACTAGAAACCAAACCAGGAACAATCCGCAGAAGATGAATTTAAATATGAGAGATGAGAGAAAGAGGAGGAAAAGAGAGATAGACATATACCTTGGTATAAAATCGAAGCTTGCGCCTAGGAGAGAAGCTGAAAGAGACCTTAGATGGAGAGTATCTGTTGTGAGAAAGAGGCAAATTGATGGTGGCTTTTGTCACAAGAGCCGAAGTCGAGGCGGAAGCAGACGTTGTAGCAAAAAAGGAGGCCATTGTTGGGAAAGACTAGGAGTGATTCGAATTGTACGGACAAAGAGACAGAGTGAATGAGGATGAGAAACTCTGATTTTTTTTTTGGGTTCGGGAAGTCCGTCTGGTCAGAGTTGTTAACGGGTTGGCAGGATCGATTAAACCAAACAGACTCAGAGAGTGAAGGGAGATTGTGGATGCAATCATAACTCGCTTTCACTATCTGACACGTATGTAGCTAACACTAGCAAACAAAACGCAACTTACGCATTAGTGATTAGACCACTCTGTATGATGTATTCACGCATTAACATTCTTTCATGCTTTTGCAGTCGTTTCAATGTTAACCCTTACCCAACCACAGTCTATTCCACTAGACAAAAAGTCACAAACCTCATTGTGCTGACCACATAATACGATTACAGACTGAAGCACACAACAACGACGACACAGTTACTCCAGTAAGCACCAACTGATAGTCTGATACTTTTGGGTGTTTGGGTTTGGTGAGCAAAGTGGCTGTGGAAGCACCGCCAATCACAGGTTTAAGCTTAGCCTCACTAAGACCCTCTTCTTCCAACAGACTTGCACCCCTCAAATCCTCATTCCTTAGTTACAGTGGTACGTATGTTCGTGCATTCTATAATTCTCTTTAACCTTTGTGGCCTTGTGGCACTTTTGGAATTTTGATACAAGTGTGTACTACTCTTTGCTTGTAGTTGTTTATGGAAACTATAGAAATTCATAGAAAGTAGTTGTTTTACGAAAGTATTAGTACAGTACATATTAAGGAATTTGAATACACAAGTGGACAAACTCTCTAGACTCCACGGATCTAAAGATGAGGTAAGTGCTCAAATTCACATCTTGAAGAGACCAAGCTATGAGGAGTCTGAGGACATCGGGTCCGTCATGGATGACTCCCATAATATATTATATACAATCGGGCTTACTTCCTTCTGATATAGTCGAAGCAAAAATTGTTAACAGAAGAATTGCTAGATATTGTATAATACAGGACCATTTATACAGACGATCTTATATAAGTCTTTACCTGAAATGCCTGTGTTCTGAGGAATTAGAATACGCCTTAGATGAAATACACAGGGGTATTTGTGGAGCACACATAAGTTATAGGGCTTTAGCGTCGAAAGTTTTGAGAGCAGTGTATTATTGGCCTACCCTTCAAGAGGACTCCAAGTTATGGGTGAAGAAATGTAAGAGTTGCCTGAGGTCGGCTAGGGTGCCAAGGCTACCGCCGAATAGGTTAATACCTATAAGGAGCCCTTGCCCTTCGCCATATGGGGTTTGGATATTCTAGGACCCTTTCCCAGGGAAAGGACTAGAAAAGTGAAAAAGTTCATATTGGTAACTTGTGATTATTTCACCAAATGGGCTAAAGCAGAGCCGACAACTTCAATTAGTTCCAAAACCGTGGAAAAGTTATTATGGAAACACATCATCTATCGCTTTAGAATACCAAGGGCCATAGTCACCGATCATGGGAGGCAGTTTGATTGCCTGCCTACCAAGTCCTGGTATTCAGAGCTCGGAATTGACCTGCGTTTTTCTTCGGTAGCCTATCTTCAGGCTAATGGCCAGGCAAAAGCTGTTAACAAGATACTTCTAAAAGGGTTAAGAAAAAAGGTAGATTGGAATAAGTTGGACAGGGAAAAACATCTACAGCAGGTATTGTGGTCGTACTGCACTACGTGGAAGGTAGTAACGGGATAGACACCTTTTAATCTGACCTATGGAATGGAGGCGGTTATACCAGTGGAAATAGGTGTGTCATCCCCTATGGTCGAATCCTACTCTGAGGAGAGCAATGAGATCGAAATAAGGTCAGACCTTGACTTGCTTGATGAGGTTAGGGAGAAATCTTGCCTCCACAAGATCGTCCATCAATAGATCATAGCTCGACACTTTAACGATAAGGTGAAGTTGAGATCCTTACAAGTGGGTGATTTTGTTTTGAAACTGAATCAGTTCAGGAATGGTGACTCGGCCGGAAAACTTAGAGAATCTTGGGAAGGTTCATACCAAATTGACCAGGTTGTGGGCCCAGGGGCTCACAAAATCAAATCAAAACAAGAAAGGAAAAATACTCCCGAATAGCTTTAATGCTTAACATTTGAAAAAATATTATTGTTAATGTAAATGCAGATCGCCCTGTTTTATAGATGCCCATATTACAATGTGAATTTTTTTTTGCAGACAATGCCCTATGTACTTATGTACAAGGCTTCGCCAAAAAACCCAGGGGGCAAAAAATGGTGGAGGTTTACCTGGTCGACCCAAAGACTTTGATAGGGAACCCGACCTCCCCTAGTGCTCGCGATTCTGGTAAGCGAGACAGCCAGGCTATAACCATGATGTTCGAGCCACCCCAAGTTTGTCCGCATGAAGTGTAATGTACAAGGAAGTACCCCCACCTGCGAACGTTAAAGGCCGAACCCCATGCTGGCGGGGTGGAGCCCTAAGAAGTTGGCAAGAAATTAGATACAAGATCCAACTCTGTAGGACCACGCTCGGATATATAAATCTGCAAAGGTACAGACTCTAAAAAAAAAAAAAAAAGGATCCGACCTAATGGAACGTGACACCCTATACGGGAAGGGATAGAACATCAAGTTGACTGGCAGAACTCCTTGCTGGGCAGGATAAGACTTTCTAAATCGATAAGTTAATTGCCAGGTAATAAAAGATATATTATGCTAAAAATTATAAATGATGAGAACTCTTAATCATCATGATTGTTCAAACATCCGTTATAAATTGTTGATTCAATCATAAATTTATATCATAAAATTCAATTTTCCATTACAAAATTCTAAGTGTTCGTAGATCTATTGATCGCATGTATCATTGTCCCCATTCCTTCCATTTCGATCTACCGCGACGTCAGCTTCTAGCTCGATGGTCTCCTCTTCACCATCATTTATGCCTTCCTCTTATTCTTCCCCTGACCCCTCTCCCGAGACGGATTTGGCCTCTGCAAGCATCTTTACCAGCCTTTCTTCTTCTTCCGCTTCTTCCTTGCCAGACCAGTTTGCTTCTGATATATCCAAGGAAGAGTTGTGCTCCTTCAACCAGACTCGACAGCCGACCCATCCGTTTGCATACACGCTACTGTTGTGATCATAGATTATCCGTCGACACTAGTCTGAAGCTTTAAAATTTTCTATAGCTGTTCGGGCCTCCTCTTTAGATGCATCCAGTTCAGCCCTCAACCTGGCGATCTCTTCATCTTTTTTGGCTTGACTTTTTGCTGCCTGAGCCTTTTCCTCTTGGAGTCGGATCACCTCGAACTCGAATTACCAGCACCACTCAAGCTCTTCTCTGAGGTGAGCTGCCTCTTCCCTTTGTTCGCAACATTGCTTCTACCAGGCTTCCACCTCGACCCCCAAACGCTGGCCTTCGGCTTTCAGCAATTCAAATTGCTCAGAAGCAGCTCTTCCCTCAGCCTCCGCTTTTTCGTCTTAGATTAACTGAGCTTTCAAAACTTTATTTTCTTGAACGTTGTCGATCAGTTTATTTGTGGAGTACTCGGTGTCCTCCAGGGCTTTCTTCAATTTGCGTATAAGGATGCCTGATATTGTATGGACAACAGACCACAAGCTCACATCAATAACATTACATAAACATGGTAACTAATTACGAAGAGTAAGAGGTCCACCATGCATGCAAGCCAGTTGACAACCTAGTGATAAAAGCGCTTTCCAGTAAAAGATTGTCCTTAAGTGCCGTGTCCGCAGGCATCGTGGTTCCCCAAGCTATAACAAAGGCAGCGCTGGGGATATCGCCAATATAAGCATCCTCTGGTGCGCCCAGGAAAACAAGCGTGGGAACTTTAGCTAAAGAAAAGCCATTTGGCTCGGAAGGCTCTTTTAAGAAGGGCTCCATTCTAGCCATCTTTTGCGGATAAGCTAATCTAAGAGGAAATGGCGTTCTTTCCCGATCGTCCACTGGGACTGTGCGTAAAGGCAAGACATCCCTTATAGTCTCAGTCGAATGGGACTCCTCTTGAGCTCGGGGAATGGATGACCTCTCAGACAGGGATCTTTAGGAGACTGAGCTGGGCCTTAACCTCCTGGTAAGTCGACCACCTTCCTTTGCCTGGCCTTTTTCCCTTCGAGGTCAACATTTTTTCTCTGAGAGCTTTAAGACGTCGCCTCGATACAACTCTCACTTCAGCGGCCTCTTATTTCGACGTAAGACCAATATCTACAAAAGCAAGATATCAAGAGTTCAGTAACAGTTAATACAAAATACTATTCAATAATGTAAGAAAAATATTATGCAGTGCGAGCCAATAGGTAGTTCGGATAAATCGATCCTCGCCAACATGGAGCAAGAGGTAAAAAATATTGTGTTGAACAACTTGCCTCGTTGATATTTCTTGTACACGAGGATTTTAGAGTACTTTTTGTATTGTACTCGGTGCATCATTGGAGGTTTCTTTGGCTTCCAGATCCTCAAAACCCCTTATTTGTGTAATAAACCTGTGAGGAAAAGAGCCTTGACGAAAAAATAACAAGGTTTCCATTCCTTATTATTGTTAGGTTGTCTTTGGTATAGGTTTTCCTTGGCCGAAAAGTAGATCCACCCCTCGAGGTGTTTTTAATCTGATGTAGGTGCCTAAAATCTATCAAGGATGGGCGAATTTGTAAAGTTTAACAGACACTCATAAAGGTGATCAAGAATTGCCAACCATTGGGGACGACTTGAGCTTGACAAATTCCTAAGGCGTTCAGAGCTTTGACAATAAAAGGGTGAAAAAAGTAGCGAACTCTAGTTTTCAGGTATTCCTAGTAAAAACAGAAAGTGTTGGGGCGAGAATAATTTGGGCACGTCGTCATCAGACTCCTCATTCTCGTCCCCCTCAGGCGAGAAATGAGACAGGGCAGTGGCCTCATCTTCAACTTCAAAGCTCTTAGACTTGTTGTCATCTAAGCCTGAGGACACATGTGGACGGTAAGCTAGGGAGGGGGGAAGAACTTTTCCTTTTCCAGGGTGGTAGGTAGGCTCCTCTCCCATAGGCACTATGATGTCATCTACTGGGTGGTCATCCGACAGCTCAAAGGGTGGGGCTGATAGAGAACCTCCCTCACCAGACATAATGTATAGTCGACCTGGCTATACACAAATTGGCAGAGCTTCGCTACGAAAATTTGAAAGTAGGATAGAGGGAGAGGGTTAAGGAGCCTTATATAGACCTTGAAGGTTTCCCTCGCACTCCACACCCATTACATCTGGGACACGTGGCCCCATTCCAGTGCTGGCTTACAGTTTCGTCCAATGACAAAATAGAGCCTGACCCGAAATCTAAAAAGTCATAAGACAACCAATAGCGAAGGAAGTTTGACCCAGGTCAGCGTATGCCTCGTCTAGGAATTATACCTTGCCACCTGGTGATATAGTCGTCCTCATTTCTCGCTGCTGTTGTAAGCTCCGTGATTTTCTCGACCCGTGAAGGTCAGGACACCTTGGGCGACCTACTAACTGTTTCACCATTTTTTTGTTCAAGATCTTTTTTAGGGAACTAGTGTTAATACAATATAATGACACCCTATATATATATGCATGACAAGTAGCAGTCATCCCACTGCATGATAGCATGAACAATTTAGGTAGCCTGTGACGGTGCTCTCCTCCTCTATATATATATATATGTATGCTCATACTCCTTAGTCTAAGGTAATAGGAAAAAAAAAAAACAAGTGAAAACGCCAATCTATTCGTCATTAACATATTTGTGGCTATGTACTGAGTTAATCGTCGGAAGGTTTAGGGAGCTTACCAAGGACCTGGCTCCCGTCCTCTGTTTTGCAGGATTCGAGGTTTGGGGTGGGGGGGTCATCTAATCGCCCAAATACGCTGACCACAGAGACCACTCAGGAATCGTCACCCCTCAGTCCCTAGTGCTGACTAATTTAACATTAACACTCTCAAACTCTTCATCTGCTCACCTTTAACCACAGCTTCACCTTCTCAGCATCACCATCGTTGTCAACATGTCCTTCAACTAATGCCTTTAGATATTGACTAGCTCTCGACCTTTCTACTCTGCAATTGAAATTGTGAAAGACCATGAAGTCTTTTGCTTTCTGACAAAATAAAAAATAAAAAAAGAAATCTTTTGCTTTGAATCATCTTCAAGGTTGTTCTCCCAACATGTCCAACTAAGCTTATAATTATTTTAATTTTGTAGGTGGGTTTAGGTCTAAGAATTGAGTAACACTATGATTTTAAATTTTTAAAAACTGGTGTGACTTTAAAAAAAATAGCTATCAAAACATTACAGTAATTACAATCTATTTATGAAAATTAATGTGGGTAATAAAAATAATTACCAAGCTATTTAGTAAAACAAATCGTGAATTGATGAGTGTACAAAATAACAAAAATAAATATTATTAATATTAAATAACTTTTATTAAATTAGTTAGAAATTAATTAAATATATATTTGAGATTAAAATTAATATGCCAATTTTTCTGCTATTAATTTTAAAAAGCTACTACTAATTTTTAAAAGCATCACATAGGATTTGAAAGCAAAAATAAAAAAATAATAGTAATAATCAAATACTTTTTAAGTTATGTGAATTTTAAAAAATCACAACACTCTTTTAAAAATAATATCAAACCCAGCCTAAACATAGGAGTATGTAGATAATCCCATCAAACTCGAGTTCTAAGTTAGGTGATGTTTTATATTTTATTTCAGGTCATATTATTTTTCTGAGTTAAATTTTTTTTAATTCGAGAAAACTTGATTCACCCTAATTTATTTACTAATATTTTAAAAAATATATATATAACTAACATAATCAAATTTAATATTTTAATATATAAAAATAAGTATATAATTCAACTTAATATATATTCAGGTTAATTTTATCCTTTTTATATTTAGTTTGGATTTATGTTTATGTTAAATATAGGAATAAATTATACTTAATTTATTTTAATATTTTTAATTTGTAAAAATTTCAATTTATGTTTATTTTTAGTTTTAACAATTATGTAATTTGACTTTTCTTTTTTGAATCTTATTTGCTAAAAATAAGTAATAACTTATTTTACAATACATTTTAATAAATGAAAAACCTAATCTATCCAACCCAACTTGATCGGATATGATAAAATTTTTATCAAACCCAACACATGCCAACCCATCCACTGGTTCTAAGTTGGGTGATGTTTTATATTTTATTTTTATATTTTATTTCAAGTCAGTTTATTTTTCTGAGTGAAATTGTTTTTAATTGGAGAATACTTGATTCACCCTAATTTATTTACTAATATTTTTTTAAAAATTGTATATAACTAACATAATCAAATTTAATATCTTAATATATAAAAATAAGTATATATAATTCAACTTAATATATATTCATGTTAATTTTATCCTTTTTATATTAGTTTGGATTTATGTTTATGTTAAATATAGGAATAAATTATACTTAATTTATTTTAATATTTTTAATTTGTAAAATTTTCAATTTATGTTTATTTTTAGTTTTAACAATTATATAATTTGACTTTTCTTTTTTTAATCTTATTTGTTAAAAATAAGTAATAACTTATTTTACAATACATTTTAATAAATGAAAAGCCTAATCTATCCGACCCAACTTGATCGGATATGATGAAATTTTTAATCAAACCCAACCCAGCCCATCCACTAGATTGTATACCCCTAGTCAAGTCCTGTTGGCCAGAGTATCAACTACCCAATCTGACTGATTGCTCACGCTCATCCCCAGCTTTCTTGTCCCTGAAAAAGAAGAAAAAATCAAGACTCCCGTTGCAACTAGGAGGAAAGTACTGCACGAGAACTCAGATTCGCAATTCCCCCTCCCCCATCCATAGAGCTCTAGTTTCCTCATTGTCTTGGTGATAAACAAGCGTATAATTTTAACCTCACTTTTTCATCATTCCACATGGATCAAAGTAGATATTGCTCAAACAAAGAACCTCAGCCCAGTTACAAGACTGCAGAAACAACTGTTTGAATTGTAAGGACGAAGCAGAAGTACAGCTTTAACTAAATTGTGCAAAGCAACCTCTCAAACACAGTTCAAGCAACATCTTTGCCTACAGGAGTTTCAACAATGACCTAGACTAACAATCCCACATAATCCATGGCGAGGAATTCCTAGTATCGATCATAGCGCCTGGCAAAACAGCAAATAGTTATACATTAGTTGTTGATCCTACAAGGTTTTCAAGTGTAAAATGAAGGAATCAAATATAAGCAGAAATAATTACCAAGTTACTCAAATAAACAGAACCAAAGAAAGAAAAAAATAAAGTAAGAAAAAGTAAGAATCACATATTTTATCACCTGACGAAAGAAGAAAATACTACAAAACATAAAAAAAATCGAACAGCCTAAACCGAGAACCTGTACCTGTTTCTATCATAATCCCTGGAACGTTCCTTTGATCGTGAGCGCGACCTCCTGCGGCATCTTGAATCATAAGAACGCGAGTGATCTGAATCTCTGTCACGATCTCGATCATAATACCTGTCACGGTCTCTGCTCCTACGATCATGATCCCTCCCCTGGTCACGACTATCTCCACGTTCCCAATCCCTACTTGATTCCCTGTCTCGTTCCCTACTTCTCTCTTTTGATCTGAGTCAGATGAATAACGTTATTGTAAAGAATAGTATTTAGGAAAAGTTACATGCAACAAAAACTATCACATAAATAATTTTATGTAGCAATGAGGGTTACCTTCTGTCATCATGCCGATCATTCTTGCGCCTCTTGTTTCTCTCTTCCTGGCAAATAAAATACCAAGAAAGTCCAACTGAGTCCCTCCTTCTCCAGGACATACCAATCCAATTGAACCAGAAGTATTTAAGGCAGAAGCTAAACACTGTTTAAAGGGAAGAATGCAACTAAAAATAAATGAACATAAGCAATGACTCTATGAAATAAGATAATGACAAGCTTACACCACAAACTATACCAAGCCAAACCCAAATATCTACATCACCAGTGCTGCCATATATAAAGAAGAACTTTAGCATCAATAACAAACAAAACATACAAAAGCTTCATTGAAGGAGTAAAGCATCCCTTGCATCAGAACCAGGTAACTTCACACAATGATAAAATAGATATTTGGAGAAAACTGAGCTGTCAGTCCAAAATACTAGAACCAAATCAGTCCAACTCTACTTATATTTAGTGGCAACTGTGCATTTTGTCCTTGGTTACTGAGGCAGACCAGAACTCAACTGATGGTGGTTTTTTGGGAGGGTTGAGTGCATCTACTTCTGCTTAGCAAAAAAATCTAGTAGAGATGGAGCACCAACTCCAACGCCAACACTGATATTTCCTCTATAGATCATGACATAACTGACAAACAACAAAAGGGTATCAAAAGCAGGAGATTATATTGTTGTGGTGTGGTAAAAGAAGTTTCAAACTAAATATATTCCCATCTTATGGTTACCAATAATTTTTTTGATAGAAATTGTGGTTACCAATAATTTACACTACATCCTCCAACCCAACCCCTTTGTTAAGGACGACTAGTGGCTTGTTAGGTTTCTGATCCCACAACAAATCTCTGTTGTCAAAAGCCATCTACTGAATGACAAGAAAACAGTATGAAAGCCGTTCCTGGAAAATTTTCAACAAAAAAAAAAAAAGAATAATCTCAAGAAAATGATTGTAATTTACTCTGTTTCAGTTACTTAGTACGTAAAAGTTGAAAATAATCTTGTAATCAAAACTCTAAAACAGTTCCAAGAAAATATTTTTTCAAAGAAATTTGAATAAAAGCATCAGTTCCTTGTTATTTGTTAATCCCAAAACTTTGTTTAAAACAAACTCTAGGCTTTTCCCCTCTTAAATTGGATCATAACTTAGATTGCAGAGGCCGTATTGGCCTTGTCATCTTTAAATTTTGAAGTGAGAATTATTCAAATGTGAGTTAAACAATCCAATGCTTGGTCCAGTCAAAATGTACTGGTCAAAATGTACTGCACTTGGGCAAACAGCATTTGACAAATGCCCGTGCTCATTGTTCAAAATCCATGATAACAGAAACAATGGAAGACAAAAAAATATTTCTTATCTGAAGTTAGAAAAACTCACAGATCATACACTAACTGGGAATCTCTATGTATGTGAAACATTATACCAGTACCTGAACCAACACACCCACAGTATGAACATAAGGACGTTTCAAAATATAAAATATAAGCACAAATAATTTCACTTAACATGATGACAAATTGGATATACATTTTGTATTCCTTTTGATAGCTACTTCACAAAAAATGTTAAAAGGACAGGACATATAAAAACTAAGACCAAAGCATAATGAAAATTGAAATTGGAAAAGCTGAATGATGTTTCCCACAAGTATTTCTGCAATTCCTGTTCAATTGTACCTTCAGTACTAATGTGCACATTTGAATCAATTTATCAACCATGCAGAAAATATAGAACTACACAGGATTGCGGGAAACCAATAATGTGTTACCTGAAGCTCTGCTAACTTCTCTCGAACCTGCATATATCCTAAATGAAGTTTCCCTCCAAAATGATCTGATAAACGACGATCACTGAAAATAAAAATAAAAATTGTTTACTAAAATGTATCCAATAGTTCTGACATACTACATAGAAGTATAAACAATTTCCCCAGAAATTTGTAGCTGAAAAAAGCATGATCTACAAGCATAAAACAGAAAAAGACGCACATTCTTTAGCTGCAAAAGTTATCCTCGTAAAACTTGGCACAAGAGCCTGCTGGTGACAAGGAGGTATTATTGTCGGGTCAAAAGCTGTAGCACTTGAAACCCCAAATACTAATTTTACATCCCTCAACAAAGCTTAAAAAGAAAAATAAAAAGTAATAGTAAGGTACACAATTTCAAAATGTACCTGTCATAAACACTCAAAAATGCTCCACAAATATCACAAACTCGTAGCTTCTGGTCAGTCTGAAACAACACAAGGAGAAAGCATAAGATTCACTAAAAACAATACATTCTGAGATATGGAAATTTTCATAATCAGGTGCATTTTTCATTAAATATTTCTTTCCCTTTTTTTTTTTTCATTCTCAACTTTTTTTACTTTCAATTCAGTTTATTTTGATGGTAGAAGAAGAAAAATGTTATACTCACAATCCGCACGTCAGCAGCTGTATACTTTGAGTAATCGAGAACAGGATCCTGCCCTGCAGGAAGCTGCGAGAGAAGAAGCAAAATCTTAACTACACGGAACAGTGTGAACAAATGAACAAAACATCAGCACTGAAAAATCGTAGGGATACCAGCACAAAATCAAGTATATAAACAAAACGAAACGAAAGAAAGGGTTACATAACACATAATTAAAAGAACAACCGATTCAAAATAGACAAAAACAAGAACCTTCTTAAGTGCTTCAGCCTCCTCCAATGCTTTTTGTGCCTCATCTACCATTCCTTGCTCACCTGTTGAAAATACAAATGGCTACTCATTAAGTACCAGCAAATCCCTCATCAAAGTGTTCACTGCTCAAAAATCAAAATATTATTGAGTAAAATGGCAAGTGTTTGTTGCTCAACTCTTACTAGTGTGTACTTTTCTCATATAACACAAACATAACATGCAAATGATAAACAAATAAAGCTTATTATTTTCTGAATACTATAAAAATCAAGTGACCAGGAAAAAAAAAAGAAAAAAAAAAACTCTTGAAGGTGGGCAATTATTTTATACTTGTGATAAAATGAATAACTCATCGTGAGGTTAACGTTTTTCAAACCTTGGGAATACCCCATCCTTAGTCTTCATGGATTTCAAAAATAAAAGCAAAGTGCCACAAAGTAACTTGGCCCAAAGTAGCTGCAGCAACAAATAATGATCCTAAAAAACCCTAGCATTACACTCCAACAGAAGACATCAAATAATACATACAACTACTTTCGAGTACTTTGCTCTCTCTCTCAACCAAAAACCTAAAGTGAACCAAAAGTATCTAATGGAAACCGATTGCTTTGCAGAATTGCCACCTTTGAAGAATTGGGTTTCCTAGGAATCATGGGGTGTAAAAAGGGAGCCACTCTACGAACTTTAAAATGAGAAATGTGAGCTCATAAGCAAGCAGGCTGGGTGGGGCAAAGACTTATAGGAACCCTTTGCCGCTGTCACAACCACGCTAGAAGTTTAAGTGTAGCGACTCTTTTGCTAGTTGTCCTTTGAAGGTGGTGGTGGACTTAAGAGGGTAAAAGGAAGATTTTTTTCAAGAAAGAAAGTGATGTTTCTTGGGGGTATAAAAGATCCAGCAAGGCTTCGAGTAAAAAACAAGTTCCAAAACATAGCAAAACTTCTTTAGTTGGGTCTTCAGAGATTGTTCCTAAGCAGCAATAGGACCCTAATCCTAAACCTTTGCGCTTGGATTCACAAACACAACCTAAAGCTATGTTTTATGAATCTTTTAACCATGAGGCTGGGTCTTCAGGTTTGGGTTTTGTTGAAAGTTCACTTTCATCTTCAGTGGAGACTTCTAAAAGCTTTGAGGGTTCTCCTCTTTTGTGTTCCTCCACAATCTCTAGTGCAACAAACTATCACAACCTCGGTGTATGGACAAGAGTCATTGTTAGAAGGGAAGAAGTGTGATGCTTGGGTGGATGAGAAAACACATGTAGGACCAATTATTTGATTGGGAAGCCAGGTTAACTTTCAAAGTTCCACTTTAACCTTTTAGAATTTCCTCTCCTCACAGATTCTTTAAGTAGATAATCTTCTTCATTTAGTACATGACCTCTTTAATGGTGGTGAGGATTCAAATGACATGCAGGAAAAATATTCTCAACTTGAATGGAGATCTACAAATGGCTAAACTGAAGATTCTAATTCTCTTTTTGAGGATCTTGCTCCTTCTATCCTGGAAGACTCAATCCTACTCTAGGACAAAAAAGTTCTGCAATCCGGGACGTGAGATCCAGAACGTGGTACCAGGGGGTGTTCAACGATCCTGTAACTATGGGATGAATTGCTTGCTGTCAAAGCGGCCTAAGATTCTCCTTGTTATTTAGGCATACACTTCAATGTTGTTCGTTCCTAGATGAAAGGAAAAATTGTAGAATTTTATCGGTTGCTATGCAATTGTTTTCAGACTGTATTGATGGTCAATCTCTTGGGAATTTGCCTTTTTATTGTGGATCACTATACATGGTCTAATGGGAGAAGTATGTCAAGAATTGATCGGTTTTTAATTTCGCTTGATTAAGATGAACACTTTGTAGGGTCTTTGCAAAAAAGATTCCCAAGGGATTATTTCCCTATCTTGCTTGAGGTGGGAGGTATGCAGAGATTTGAAAACATGTGGCTGAAATGGAAGGATTTCTAGAGTTGGTAAGAAGCCGGTAGAAATAGTTATTTCGTGGATGGTAATCCAGGTTTTGTTCTGGCTAGAAAATTGAAACTCTTGAAGGGTGATTTGGGAAAATGAAACAGAGAAGTCTTCAGACTCAAGAAAAAAAAAATTTAGAGGAGTTGTGTGCTTTGAACTTTTTGGTGGAGGAATGAGTGCTGAGGTTCAAATACACACGATGTTGGGTGTGGATTTGGAAGACTTAATCCTTAAGGAGTGGGACAAGGCCCCAGGCCTAGATGGTTTCACAATGGATTTTTTTCAAAGTTGTTAGGGTGAAATGAAAGAAAATGTCATGGCAGCCTTTCATTTCTTCCATGATAATGCTTTCTTTGAAAGAAGTCTTAATGCTTCGTTTCTTATCTTGATCCTTGCATAATGACTTAAGGTGGTTTTGGAAAAGATCATCTCTAACTTGCAAGATGCCTTGTAACTGGAAGGCAAATCCTCAACTCAGTTTAGCTAGCCAATGAATGTGTTGATTCCAGACTCCGATCATCAACATCAGGCTTGGTATGCAAATTTAATGTGCAGAAAGCTTTTGACCATGTTAATTGGAATTTCCTGATTTATCAATTGGATAGAATAGGTTTAGGGAGAAAGTGGATAGACTGGATCCATATGTGTATTTCAACAGTTTGCTTCTTAGTGATTATTAATGGATCTTTGGTAGGTCTTTTTTCAGGAGGTACCGCGGTTTGTGACAAGAGATCATTTATAAGCTTCTAGTTGATCTCACAAGCAACTGCCTTGTGTTGGTAGAACGGTTTTGCAGTGAACCATTCAACTGCTCAACTTCGTATTATTCACTTATTGTTTGCAATGATACCTCTTATTTTCTGAAGCAAATAATGAACAATTGAAGTTATGGAGGCTTCTACTTCCCTGCCTTGTGCCCAAATTCAAAGTCAAACTATGGATGTCTATTCAGCCTTCTTTCCATTCCATTGGGTCTTTTGTAGATTTCTTAGATGAAATAAATTGTAATTAGCAACTTTGCTTTTATTTCCGGCTGGTTGTGTTTGAACCCGCCTTGCATACAAAGATATGACTCTTTTCTTTTTATAAAATCATTACTTACAAAAAAAAAAGAGTAGGTGCCAACATACCAAGATCCTCTGCTTTCTTCAACTTTTCATTTATCATCTCCTGTGTGCGAGCATCAGGAGCAACTGAAGGCAATGACGCCAAAGGAGGTGGATTTAACAAAGGTTGAGGTAATGATGCCCGGTCTTTGTTAAAGGCATCTAGAAGAAGCATGGACTGTTTGAGAAAGAAATGAATACAAGTTAGTGGAAAAGCTTCATATGATCACAATTAGATAATGGGATGTCGTCTTTTTAAAGCTTTAAAAACAAAGAACTTTACACAAAAAGAAGATAATGTACTCATCATAGGTTCACAGATGCAAGTTATTGTCTTGAGCAACAGTTACCTGTTTGTCAGCTCTTTTAGTTCTAAGCTCTTCCACAACTTCCAAAGCTCGAATCTTAAGATCTGCCTTGCCTTCAAGATCTACAATTGACATTACACAATTAAGAAACTAAGTTAAGAGTAAAGCAACTATCTGGCAAAATAAAATTCCATATTCAATTTAAAAATCAAATTTGTAAAATGAAATAGATAACCTTACAAAGAAGAGAAATTTGTTTTACATCCCATGATGGATTTCTTAGACTTAATTTCCATAATACCAACATTAGATTATAAGCCCTTTGTTCAGGGATGAAGAAATATTTACCATGAACTGCAAAAAAAAAAAAAAAAAAAAAAAAAAAAAAAAAAAAAAAAAAAAGGGGTTATACATTGAGTCTTAGTGATCCCCACAACATACACAACCATGTAAATAAATGCACAGCGTATTAAACAGAAAAAGGGAACACATATCTCTATCAAACGGAGACAAAAAAAAAAAAAAAAAAAACCATGAGACATAAATACTCAGTAAATGGGTAAAACATAATTCCTAAATAACTGGAATCATTGAGAATTCCATTAATCATGTTTTAAAAAAAAAAAAAAAAAGTAACGCACTGGAAGATCTTATGTACGGAGCAAAGGTCATAAAATAATCAAGATAAAAAGTACCATGTTGATTGGCTACTTTCAACTTCTCCTTGATTTGCTTTGACACCTCTAGTACCTCAGGTGTCTGCATATTCAATTGTTAAATTAATATGAAAGCAAATAATAGAATAACTGAATGTTAGAAGTTTTGAATACTGATTCTACCATCACCTGAGTAACCTCAGAGACAGAAATTGCAATTGCTGCTTTTGCATCCTCATCCTCAAGGCGCTTGAGAGCTCTACCAATTTTTCTATCACACTCACCAATGAGTTTATCTATGACATCCTCCAACTCTCTGTCATATTTGTCAGTCCCTTTTGCTTTGGCTTCTTCATATCTGGAGAGAGTTAAGCCATATTGCAATACAAATACCAAAATTCTCAAAATTTAAACTAAGACAATCATTGAACAATTTCAGGGCTTCTCATCTAAGAAATTAGATAACATAGAGCAGCAAAGATATGCGCTTGAAAGAGGCCAGACTGCCTGACTGATTCAGTTAAGGAAATTAAGAAAGACTAAAATATGTAGCATACCCTTGACAAGATAAAAGATACTCTTTTCTCAATTGCAATGAGTGAACCTTGGGACACGGCCCCATATCCATTTTCTGAAATAAAATAGTAATTCAGAAGGACAGCCAAAGCAGAATCACAAATATTGCACATTACTAAGAAGATAAAATAAACTGAACACATAAGCCAGTTACACTCAAGCATCAGGCTAAAGCATATACTAGAAAGAAAAAAACATGAAACGAAAATATATTTCTCCCGCAATCATCTTCTACCAAAACTTTTTAATTACCACCGACACTTAAACAGCATTGTCAGTTAGACAGCTTCTTCAAACAAAAGTATTAAATGAATCAATAAAATAAATTTTAATTACCGTTAATTGGAAGAGTTCATGAGGGCATAGGCCGACCAGGAAGAGACGGCAGACGTCGCGATCGTAGTATTTTCGATTAACCTCCCTTACATCTCCATTTCGATTCGCTCCCATCAGCACGTCCAGCTGCTTTCTGAGTGCATCCATGTTTCACTCTTCTTTTACCTCTCTCTTCGATGTCTTTATAATAGTGCCACGACAATGGGTTCCTATTTCTGAAATTAGGGTTGGGAAGAGAAGAGAGGAGCAGTAAGTTTTAGGGGCCTTCGTTAGAATAAACGCATTTACCATTTGGTCTAAGAATAAAGGAGGGAGTGGAGAATACAAAAAAGAAGAGAAGAGGTTATATTTGTTTTATTTTAGAGTTAAAAAAATTAGAGGGAGAATGGGAGAAATATTGGTATATTTTTTATTTGGGAAATGGGAGTTGGGAGAAAAAAATATTATCTATATCTATATTATACTATAAGGGGGAAGACCCTTATGGGGCAGTTATAAACTAAATACAACTGCTCAACTGTAAATAGTTATCTCAAACTCAAACTTAAACAAGCTTCTTTCATGATCTCTCCAAATTGTTCATCAAACTTTACTTTCTCTTTTTCTCTTTCATCTCTTGGTTTGTATTTTTTCGTATGCTTTCTTCTTTGTGATCTCTGAACGCCTTACAAATCCAAACCTCAATTTGCTTCACTGTGTCAAATGAAGAACAACAGATGCTAGCGCAATTGGAAACTTTAGGACACCTCAATATGGGGCAGCATGGCAAGAATGAATGATAGAGGCAACATATAATTGCAATAAGTCGGAGAGGAAAATGATGAAAATTTCAAATTCAAAAATAGAAATTCACAGCAGTGAGTTTCACTTTTGTTATGGACAATTAGTTTTATAATTAGTTTCACTTAGTTGTGTTTGGATTCTCTTATATAATATATATATCTATACTTATATTTGAAAAAAATATGATCTATTCGCAAGAAAGTGGACAAAGACTAGAAAAACGAAGAAAATTGGATTTGCCAATAATGAAAGTAAAATCTATTTTTGAAAAAACAAGTAAGCTTTTTTCCTTTTCTAGATTTGGAGTCTGATTTAGAAAAAAAAATATTGTTTTTTAGGTAAGTAGTAACTCAAATTGAGTGAGTTCAAATTATTACATGAAATGTAGTTTTTTAAGTAACAAAATTCCGAAACATATGGACGCCATTGTCAAATTCATGCTTCTGCACTCAACTATGCATTCATTAAATGGACTCTACCGAAGAGGATTTGAGTTTTATGGAACACAAATACACCGTGAGGAAGAGATTGGTAGCTCGAAAAAGAAGGCTGTTGTTGAGGCCTCCGAAGTCCGATCACCTGCAAAGCCTCCTTACTTGGAAAGAGGTCAGTGTTAATTGGTTCCTCCTTTCTATGGTTTACGTGTTGCAATGATCCCATTGTTTATGCCCATTTAAGTTGAGAATTGATTAACCATGAAGGCATGAAGTATATAAGTATTTGAGCTTCTCCACCACCATTTTGTTTGGCAGCTAAGAAATTTGATCATATTGTAAGCTTACTGGTGATTTTCATTTGTAATCGAGAAATCCTTTTGAAAACTTTATTATAGCACTGCTTTAATTTCTAATGGGAATGACAGTATTTTTATTTATTGCGCATTGAATTGAATATTATCTGATCTGCAATTGAATATAAGCAAATGAAAGCTGCATAAAATCACTTATTATTCCATTTAAGTTTTAATATGTTAATATTTTTGGAGGTGGCTACTGTTTTGAATGTAAATCATCATGTCATAGTTTGTCTGGTATTATACTAGAAATTTTACTAGCAAAAGCTTTACCTTTCCTTAGTGTATGTCTTACTCCACACCAAAATTCATTATTCTTTTAAATGCATTCACCTTTAGGTTATAGATGAAGGACGGACAAGGTTCCATGGAACATTTACTGGCAATTTTTTTGCTGAGTGGGCTTAAAAGAAGTTATTGTTTCACTTATTTGTGAATTTGAATCCTTCTGCTATATATTATTTGAATTTTTAAGAGTCCCCTAACATTCTGTTTTAACATAAATATGTAGGGAAGAAGATGAGCAAGCTGTATGCTTCTCTTATACCATGTTTCCACTTTCTGTTGCAACATATAAGTTTATTTGATTATTGAGCAAGAAGTTAATAATTGCTTAACACTACTATGGTCAAAGAAAGTTATTCCTCAGTACTATTCATTAGAAAAATGTTATTGTCAGAATTGCTTTTTACTGAAATCTTGAAGTACGCTTATATTTTAAGAAACTGTAAAGTTGATTAGCAAATATAAAGAATCTTTGAAGCCACAGAGGAGCATTGGACTTTCAATGTGGAGAAGTTCAAAATAGCTTGAAAATTGTCCAGATCAAGATTGGAACAAAGATGGGAAGGATGCTGAAAGTTTATGGCTTTGAATTATGATGCTAAATGATGGGATTACAATGTTTTTCTAATGTAATTAGATCCATTAGACATACTTGATAATATCCTGTTTATTGGACATGAGAAAAATTGAAGTTGACTTCTTTTTTTCTCTTACTATTTATTCATTGAATTTTATGAGATAACTATTTTTCCTTTCCTTGGCTCATGTAATATTTGGTGTTTTGTCTTAGGTTGACCGTAAATTGGTTATGCAAAAAGAGTATGATGTCTAAAGAGGCTAGAGAAATATTATTGGTTTATGACAACTTCTCATATTAAATATATTTTTATTTGGTTGATACAACTAACAGAGAAAATAAATCACCATATGAAACATTGCATCGCTCTCTTCAATAACAACAAACAACACAATTTTATATATTGGGGAAATGTTTGCTGATTATGATGCTGGTTATAGATTGTAGTATTTTAGCAAAGTGATGTTGCTTCTCGATTCAGTGTCGTTGAAAAAAATGAAAATATAGGGTAGGAAAAGGTAAGTTCCATTTGTTATTTTATCTTAGGTTTTCGAGCTTAGCCACATTATCATGTACATTGCCCCAAAATTGAGACACAATTAAGTCAAGAAATGATGAAATGTTTTGTTGGAAAACTGAAAGCTAGAATGCTGAGTTTTACAATTCTATTTCAAATAAAGCGGTTTCAAACAGTCTATCAAAGTTGTAGCTTTAAAAAAAAAAAAAAAAATTTGTTCATAAATTTAAGGATTTTAAAAATGCTTTTTTCATAAATTTTCGAGATATAAAAATAGGAAAGATAGAAAATGCAAAAAGGTATTGATAAAAAATTATAATCTTAGAAAATATATGATTTCAAACTTAATTGAATATTTGATCACATAAAAAATAATTCCAAAATATATATGAATATTGTTAAGTTAGGGATAATAATATGTTTCATAGCATTCTCATTTATATTAACAAATCTCTATAACATATATTATAAATTCAATTTAAATTAAATTTTATGCATTTGAGATGATCCTATTTTTTAATTTCGTCCTTAAGAAATTTTATTCTATAATCCTCAAATGTTCAATTGTTTTTAATTGAATCCATAATCAAGTAGTGCATGTTAAATCACAACAAAAGAACAAAAAATTATTCAATATATCGTTTGAGAGAGGATGAAAAAAATGTCAACATATATAAGTAAAACTAGCATTCTCACATGCACTCTCGAGCATGCTCAAGTGCTCTTATTTTTTTTATGGAAAATGTGTAAAATTATTTCCAACGCATACTCTTATGCCAACATGTCAAATTCTTCTCATGGTGTACTCCTCTATCAGAGTATAAGTTCTAAACTCGCGTGCGTCCTCTAATAATATGTGTTTAGTTCTTTTATCAATAAAGTATACAGTATTATGATTATATTAGCATCCTCGCACGTGCTTTTGCGCGTGCTCAGATACTTTTTCTTTTTTAAGAAAAATATGTAAGATTCTTTTCGATGAATACTTCTAGATTAGAATATGAAGTTTTTATCGAGATGTACTCCTCTAAGAGGATATAAATTCTTTACACTAAAGCACATTCTCTATTTGCGTGAAAAATTCTAGAGCTGACAGATTTTTTGTCCTTCATAAACAATTTTCGTTACATGAAGAGTTTGCTAGCTTTAGAATTATACATTTAAATAGAGAATGAGCTTGAGTGTAAAGAATTTACATCCTTTTAAAAGAGTACATCTCAAGAAAAACTTCATATTCTGATCCAAAAGAATCTTACACATTTTTCTTGAAAAGGAAAAAGTATATGAGCATGGGCAATAGAGCATGCAAGGATACTAGAAAACCTATCTTTGTGCAGTCAATAGTGTGTGGGTATAATGTAAATGTTCAAAAGCTAGAATTTGAATAATGTTGAAAACCTATCTTTTAAATCAACAATGGAGTATAATGGATAGAAAACCTATCTTTTAAATCATCATGTTCTTAGAAGAATACACTCGTATAGAAATATGCACTGGAAAGAATTTTATACATTTCGCTTAAAAAATAAAAATACATTTGAGCACGCACGAGAACGTGTGGGAGGATGTTAGTTTATGCAGTCAACAGTGTGTGGGTATAATGTAAATGTTCGAAAAGCTAGAATTTGAATAATGTTGAAAACCTATATCTTAAATCAACAGTGGAGTATAATGGATAGAAAACCTATCTTTTAAATCATCATATTTCTAAAAGAATACATTAGGATAGAAATATGCATTGGAAATAAATTTATACATTTCGCTTAAAAAAGAAAAAAGTATATGGGCATGCGCGAGAGCACGTGCAAGGATGCTAGTATTTAAAAGATAAATTGATTAATTTTTTTTGATTTACGCTTAATTTTTATGTTGACTAATTATAAAAGTTTCAAATTTTAATATTTTAAAAAAATTAGGCAGGTGGATCTGAATTAGATCAAGATCCAATCGGGCTAATCTATCATGACTCACGGATCTAATAAATTAAATCTGATCTAATCTAATAAGTTTTTGAATCATATTTGGATAGTAGGTCACCAACCCTAACCATTGTCATCCTTACACGAGGCTAACTTACATGTGGCTAACTTGATATTAAAAAATTCAAAATGGATTTTATTATCGAGTTCATTCAATTTAACTGCGACGATGAGTTTTAGACTGACTTACTTGTATGCCTTGGATGAATATGTATTAAGTTTATGATTACAGCACCTTTCACGCCCGAATCTGTAGAGGCTGACTGCATTTTAATCTTCTACAAAGCTGCGGTTTTCTAGGAGCGGTTTAAACTGTTGGAGGGAGATGATTTCTATAGGATTAGACTTCCTTCAAATGTCTTGAGCCCTCCTGGTAGTGTATGTATATATATATATATATATATGTATTGTGAGCATGGGCGTACAGATTTATGCGGGTAAATTGTTCCCTAATATTCTTCTAAGAAATCACTGGTTTTGCGCAGTTTTATTTATTTGTGTCTGAGATTCTGCAGTTGCTCTTTACTAAAGTGATTCTGGTTATATGTCTATATGAATATATTTAACTTGCCTCTACTGTTATATGTTTTATAATTTGTATATTAGTTGGAAGTATGCTTTGAATTATCCTCTTGCAAAGTTTTGACAGTAAACTCTATATTGTTAAGTAAGCTATAGTGATATTTCAAATATTGTTTGAACTGGTAAAGAGTAGAGAAAATTGATACGGATCATACACTTGGGCGTATGTTTTTCACTTCAGTCTTACCATCAGTTGTCTGATCTTTTCAGTTGAACTTTAACCATATCAAGTCTCAAGCACTTCCCAACTTTTTATTTCAGGAAGGTGTTAATATCTTAGCTGTCAATTATGTTGCTCTAGGGGCATGCCCTTATCCCTGAAAACTATACCTTTTAAGCAGATATACTTTTGACGTTTCTTTTGGACTCATCTCCCTTCCTCTTTCTTCTTGTTCTTCCCTCTCTTTCCTATCTACTCCTTTTCTTTTGCTTCTTGCAACATTATATTGAAACCATCTACCTTCATAACTGTCACTTGCTGTTGATTGTATATAAAGCTAGGAACCTACAAATGATTATGGATAATCTTGTGGTGTTTATGCATATATGCATCTCCAAAATTGCTGCTAGTACAAATATATTCTGATACTAAAACATATTATCATTGTTTAAGCACCTAAAATAATTGGATTTGTTCTAAACTATGATACAATTGCAGTGTATTTGAGCTAATTTCAGGCCAAAAAACCTATAGAGTGGATGGTTCAAAACACAAATTGTGATTATTATAGACCTCACTTTTTTTCTGTTTGATGACAAAACCTTGTATTTCAATTTAAATGTGGTTTCATTGAGTTCTTTCAGGTCATAATTTAGGCAGTAAATTTGTTTATTCATTCTCTTGACTTTTACTAATTTTCCTATAGCATGTATGGTGTCCATTAGAGATCAGGTTTATTCTGTATCTATATTATCTGTTGGCAATTCAAAGACATGCATCCAGCTATTTAAACCCAGTGAAGGTTGTTCTTAAAGGGCAGGGGGGGTTCCTTACTTCTATTTAAACCTCTGTATGCTTTTTGGTATGTCATTGCTTTTTGCACAAAATCCCTGGTGCAATGTCTGAGTTGTGCTGCACAAGCTCATTCTGTTACTTTTTTCTGTTTTCTTTATTCAGCCTGCAAAATGGTTTTCCCTCTCACACACGTTTTGAAGAACAGTGAGCAAGCACCTATTAAATGCTGTTCCATTTGTTTATGAATATTAACTCTTACATTGTATGCTAGGTCTCTGGTACCACTGGTTGGTTTAATTAACTCTTGAAAGAAAAAGTTGAGGTTTTCTGAAATTTGTTTATGAATATTATCTTCATGCATCTGATTAACTAGGATTTTTTTTTTTTGAGCTAGTTCATGTTGTCATATTTATAGGCTTCAAATTTTCAACCTGCCTTAAGTCAATTGCAATCATGGATTGGTTATATTGCTATTAAGTCAATTGTACTCGTTGCATCATCCTATTTTGTCTCTTTCATGAAGTTTACGTCAATGATTGTTATTCCTATTTTCACAGAGCTCCCGTATTTGCTGAAGATATTCCTGGTTGGGAGAATGGAGATGACGAAGTTGTAAGCCACCAGAAAGCTTCTTTTCTGCTAAATATGTGAGAGTACAGAAAACATGACGGTGTCTTGACCTTTTTAGATTATAGCTTGGATTTTACTGTGAATTTACTCATCTTTGAATTCCTGTCTCTTTACCAGTGGATGTATCTTATTCCTCTCGGACTCATTTTGATGAATGCCATAACCCAAGAAATGAATATGCCTGAGGAGCAAGCTGCTGGGCAATTAAGTGGTCAGACACAGCAGCAGAGAGGTTCTGCTGTGCTACAGGTTAGGATGCGTTGCCACTATACCTTGGGAAATTTATATGAAGCCAATGGAGATTAATGGAGTCTTAGATTGATCTTTTCTTTAGATACTTCTTCCATCCTATTTTATGGAGGGTGGGAAGGTTTGCTTATGATTTTTTCCTTCTATTCTCATGACTCTCATATATTTCTCTGCAATTCACTTTATCCATTTGTTCGAATGATACACATATTGGAAACATCTTCTACAATTGCTGATTATTGGATGTCTTGGGTCTTTGTCAAGATTGAATCTTTTATTGAATGGTTAGTTTACATGATTATCAGTTAGAACAATGCATGTTTAAGTCTAAAGATTCAATGCATGTAACAGTTAAAAGGTACATGTAGAAAGAAAACTAATGTTTGAAATGGTCATAAAGGACTCTGTTGCTCTTGTGTTGGTGTCAAATGTTATTTAAACCTGTCAACCAGTTGAATTTGCACAAGATAAGGGTTTGCTGTCTTGGCCATGTCAGAGGGAAATTAAATCTTATGCAATATTGAACTGGTTTGGTGCAAGGCAAATTTAAATCGTGTTTTGCTAGCAAAAATAAGGCATGATATGGTTACTGGCTTGTGGAGGTCATAGGGGTTCCTCATTTTACTTCTTGGCCTCTTCCACATGAGGTGGCCACAAGGCTTGGGGGACACTTGGCAAGGTAGCCAAACCATAGTCTTTTTTTCTGTGGCCAAACCATAGTCTGAACCACATCCCACAAGGATGAAGGTATTGGTTGGTGCAACTTGTTTACAGTAATCCAACTCAATTTCTGAAACCTACTGTTCTTTATATCTGCAGTGTCCTGGTCTTTTGGCCTAATATTATAGCTGAAGATTGGTTAATTTAAATTTGTACAACATGCTGATTTTGAGATGTACTTTTAAGTTATGTAAAACCTGACCAAGAAAAACCCATTTCAACGTTCCTATTAAAGCAGATTTAAAGTTGATTTAAAATGTGTTGCTTTAAATATGTCAATTATGCCTTAGTTCTATATAGCTAATATTCTTATAATGAGCAAGTTTGCATTAAATATATGATATCTGATCCTGATCTTTGTTAGTTCTAACTTCTAAATTATAGAAGTAGCATTAAAAATTAAGAATTGCACCAAAGGAAAAAAGTAAGTCCTATGCAGGAGAAACTATTAAGTGATCTTCCACTAAGAGCCAGGTATAATAAATGTTAGATTATGTTATTTTCCTCTCCCTGAAAATCTGCCACTGAACCATGTCATATCAATTGCTTTTATATGCCCTTTCCCACCTCTCTCTTCTTTACCGTCTGAAACCCTCCACTGTGTCATATCTCTAACTCTAATATACACCCATTTAACAAGATAACGACATAGTTCTTGTTTTAGCTCTCAGTGTTATGAAGACTGAAAACTTCAGCATTGTGAGAAGTTCATCATTTGTTTGGTCCATGATAAGAGATGAGGTGGTCCTTTTTATTTATCAACTCTCACATTCATTGAAGGTAGAGACAGAATTAGAGCAATCTCAGAAGTTTGAATCATGGAAAACAAATTTCCATTTTTTCACAGGTCAAATGTCAAACCTCATCAGAAATTAAGAACATCTTTCAACTTCTTGATTTTTAATTGATCTTGAAAGAGGAAAAAAAAAAAAAAAAAAAAACTAAAAGGTCTTTTCCAACATCTATAACCTATTATCTAATTGGAAAACCTTGTTCTCCAAATTTTGTTAAGGAACATGAAACTACATGTATATATTCAACTACAAAATGAGCTCTTACCTTTTCTTTATTTTTTTAGGGAGGCGTAAGGGGGAATAAATGCTCATGTATGCTTCAGAGAGAGTTGAACCTTAGACCTCATGGATAGCAGGGAATGTCAGGTGCCACTGGGCCAAGAGGCCACTGGCGAATGAGCTATTACTTACTCCTGAGCTAGCAAACCAAGTTCTTAGAACAGATCAAATAACTAGCATCAAAGTCATATTTGATGTATATCATGACATTGGTCATAAACTGAAATACAATTCTAAAATCTGAACAACAACACTGTTTTGGCATTGTTCCTTTATGTCACATACATAGCCATACGCTTATTCTATAGGCGGCCAACACAAAAACATAGTTCTCACTCTTCACTCCTACAACTATGGATCAACATCCTGATCATTGGATGAACTCTGGTTTGGCTCAGACTGATCAGCATTCATGTGTCCAAGATTTGGTTGTTGTGCTATCAGTTGTTGCAGCTGGTAAATTTCCATTTGTAGTGCAAGATTAAGTTCTGTCATTAAAGAAATACATTATAAAATGCATCTACTAACTGGACATGAAAGAATGCTCAACCTGTGTTTCTATGCTAGAAGTAGAAAAGACTACTTCCAGATTTTTCTTTTGACACTTCATCTTGTTTTAAAAAATATAGTATCTAAGCTGCTTTAACTGTGGCCTCAATTAGCTACCCTATTTATAGGCTTACTTCCCACAATTTACTTAGACTTATTGATTGTTGTTCATATCCATAAGCATAGATCTGATTGCAAAATTGCAATGAATGCATTTAATACCAGAACAATATAAACTGCGAATGGCTAAAGTTTAAAATATTAGCCAGAAGATCATTTTCCTTAAAAATTTGAAATTGCCTTTCAAGAACCAATGATACTGTAATGCATTTGTTGGGCATTAGTTGGCTTTCAGGCAGCAAAGTAGGAAGGTTCAGATCTAGGGACAGACTCATGGATGGATTGATTATGAAGGCTAGCAAAATTCATATACAATCTATGGTATACTAGTGTGTTTGTGCCTTTTCCTTGAAATTTCTTGACAAGCCTACTATATGATTACAAAATAGAAACTTAAAAACTTCTTATTTAATTCTTCTAGTGAATTAGGTTGCTCACCATCTTGCACTTGTAGGCGCCATTCAGCCTGGTCCTTAATCTGTGCGAGTTGGCTGTTTATAATTATATTCTGAGACAAGTCTTCCTGCACATTTGTTCCATATGAGAAATTGATCAGTACCCTGCTTCAATGATTTAACAAGTAATGAAAGGCATTCTGGAAGAGTAAAGGAATGAATTACATTGATCATGGCCAATTGCCATTGCAAGTTGGAAACCCTCACTTCCAAAAGTTGTATTGTTCTCCTAAGTTCATTTACATAGTGCACATTCCTTGTATTTGTCCCATGAACAGAGTTTGTGGGTGTTGAGTTCCTGCAACATCATATCAAAACAAGTCTAATGTCAAAATAAAATGTATTGAGTTTCAGCTGTTTTTGGCTACGTAGTCTAATTTCATCGCAATGACAATGTGAAATCATTACTTCTATCTAATATCAGGTCTACAAATTTTACAATGTAGTTTAGGGAATGGTAATTTTCTCTGAAGGCCAGTAGAAAGAACTCTATAAAGATTTCTAAATACAATAGAACTCGCTAGTTTCTTAGTAAAAGGCTTATGAATATTCACTTTATCTTCTAGACATGGGATAGGCTTCTTCCTGAAGTACCTAGGAATCTATCAAATTGCACATTGATGACATCTAAACAAGTTGGCATACAATTAATTCTATCTTTAGTAGGGATAGATAGTAAAGAGCTCTCTGGTTTTGATCCTTCATTTCATTATGATCTTCTATGTTCTTTACATGTTGTAAGTGAATTCTCCCTTGTTTATTTAATTTTACTCTGCTGTGTCAACTGGAAATAGCCCCTTAATCAACAGTAGCCTATCTCTGATGTTTCAGAGATTAGTGATTAGCACTCTTTTTTTTACATAGTTCCCAGTCCTGTCAAGTACCTTAAATAAATAAGCTCAGATGGTGATGTTCAAAGGAAGTCTTTTTAATCTCTTCGTTTTGTTTAGAAGTTAAAGGTTGTAATTTATTTGTCATTTTTCCTTTAGAATAGAAAGATTCAAAAGAATACTTTTTTTTTTTTTTTCCTGGTTTCAGGTTGTCATTGGGACCGTCCGTCACGACAAACCAAACAAAGGGGATTCATTTTGAGGCTAGAAAAAACTGGTAACTAAATTTAAAGTCATTTGGAACCCAACTGTTGTAGTTTATGTGAACCTATCAATTGTTTTGTTGGTCAGCCCAAGGTGATACTTGATGAGTAGATAAGACAAGGGCATGCCTGTGTGAGTGTCTGTATCTGTGTGCACATGTATGTGTGTCCTGAAGATGAAGATGAAATTGAATGAAGCATAATGATATTTTTGTTGCATGATATATGATGACAAAGCTAGACATACTGTCAGCCAGTTGGCAACTAAAACTGTAGGATGTTAATAAAACGAGCATTGAATTCCCAATGGAAAATACTTATTTGAGAAGAAGGCTCGTGTCAAGACAGAGAGAATACTCAACAATAATAGAATAATTGCTGACTGCTTAGAAATTGGAAATGCAAACTTTTACTCAGCAACAGAAGAAAATGAAGAAAAAAAATTTAGAAACACCAGTGCATACTGCATAATGAAAATTTTCATATTGAATATCATCACTTGACCTTATAAAAAATCAGTAATTGACCTTGAATTGTCAGTACAATTTGATTTTTCTTGTAATACAGACGTGTATGACCTATATTTTGTTTTTTTGGATTTAGGCAGCTGGGTTATTTATTGTTGTTTTTATTATTATTATCACATCACACTTTTTGTTGGAAACAAAATGTTAGCTACAACCCATTTTGATAACAGATTATTAGGAGATTTTCATATATACAAAATAAAACACATTTAATTATTATGTGGAAATATTATACACAAATCATCGGAAGTGAATCTAGACTAAAATTATTCAAATCGTATCATTGATACAAGCAAGATATCTTGTTCATGAGGAAAGATCATCGAGTAAATATAGGGATACTGTAGTAATATGATGAGAGGAACTGACCTTCTGTCCATCGAAAATGAGGTTTGAGCTATGAAAACCTTGAAGGAAGCCGAACTTTTGATGTCCTTTCTATCTATCTCCTATTAGTGTTGATGACACCTTTTATAGTCCTTTAGTTTTTAAATGTGATGATAAAATAAACTTTATGGTCATGATAATTACCCTTCCTTTCCTCGTGAAGACGCTAAGTTATTAAATTACAAGTTACGCATTTAATTTACTTAATGGTAATGATGAATTCTTACCCACCTCCATTGTTGATATAGACATGACTGGATAATAAATGAAAAATTAAATGGATTTTTGGTAATAATGCCATTAAATGACTATTGGCTATTCAAGTGGTGGAAGTGCTTTAATTACTTACCAAGCTCGTGAATCTATGGATGATAACAATTGTCTTAAAATGGAAAGCTTCTTAAAAAACTTATGAATTAAAAGATCATTAAGAGTGAACTCCAAAGCTTGAAACTATATATCATGGTATATAATATAAGTTAGGAATCCACTCATGTAATCAAGTCAATCCCCTAAGGTTTTGCACAGCAGTCCCAAAATAGTAAGTCTTTTCTTTCTTATGATTATGAGGGAAAGTCTTTTTCAACTCGAAGTATGGGTCTAGCTTATTGATACGTTTCAAAAATAAAAAACCCCACATGAATACATTTTTTTTTTACTGACAAAAACCCGTGCTCAAAATATAATAATATGTTTTATATTTTGAGCACGGGTTTTTCTGGTCCAAGTGTATCTTATTTTTACCACGAACTATTTTCCTTGATTAACAATAGTTGTAGTTTTGCTAACATCTACAAGTTCCTTAATCTTCTTATTTTCGAAATAAGGTCATTAGGTGGTATACTATATTTATATGGTTAATGGAACTCCTTCCAACAGCCTATGCATTCTGTTATCATTTCCGATTAGATGATCCACTAATCCAACTAATGGAAGATTATAAGTGGATCCATTTTTATTTTTTTTATTGGAGATCAGGAATAGATAGACTTAGGCTTTTGGGTGGGAATCATTATGAAGACTCTCAAGATTGTTTTTCTAGTTTCACTTTGGTGTATTTCTTCAGCGGCCTTTCGAGACATTCTTTTAGTAGATATACAACGTGTTTGGAGAGCTTTAATGTTTTAAGTTTGTAGTTGTCTCTTGTATTTTTATTTTTTTTTCTTCAAGGACTTACCATTCTCTTTTGTACTTCTCTCTTTCTCTATAAAATCTTCTTTTCTTATAAAATTAAAAAAAAAAAAAATCATTACAAAGACTCTTAAAATTATTTGTTTTCTTGAGAAATGCATAATTGATAATTCTGTCACATTTATTGTTGGACACCTTCAATTGAATGAATTGTTATTATGTATTTGGCTAGTTTGTTGATGATGTATAAAGATCACTATGTTGATTACCCAGATATGGGCAAGAGAGAAAAGACTTGTATGTCTCTTTTACAGTGTTGATGTGTTTGATTCTCTTTGAAGATGAAACATGTGGGAGAAGGAATGTGGATTGGGGATCTAATTCTCCTAAATGATTGATATAACTGAGATATTTTTCATTCTTATAGTAGGAATTCATTCGAGTAAATTTGAACAGAATAAGAATCTTGGTAGGATGAGAAAGGTCGCTTCGGTTTGGAGGTGAGTAGAACTCAAAGTAGGTGGGCTGGTAAGAGGCTAAGAGCATTATAGCATTGAAATTGTTGATGAATGTAAGAGTACATACGCATATTAGCATCACTTAAGATAAGCAAGTTACTGATGAAGTTTCTATGTGGGTACTATATCATTTGAAGTTTATGTTGTCTTTTTTGTGGTTTTCTTCAAATGGAATTATACATCATCTTTTTTATGGTTATTCTTCAAATAGGATCTCTGATAAATGTTAAGTGGGATCCAATTTTGATAATTAGTTGATAGCGGAGAATTTGACTGGATATGAATGGGACATCTGTGGGAGCACAACCTTTGATAGGAAAATTAGAACATTGAGGCCTGTGATGCTGACATATTGCATTAGCACCAGATAACCGCGTGTTGAAATCTTGGTGTTATAAGATCTATGTGTTAGCATGAGACTAAAAGGAGGTGGGTTATGAAGTCTGCTAGTGAAAAATCCTTAAACTTATTCCTTTATATTGTAATCCTTTACAGTCCGTTGCATTAGCTTCTAGTTATCACGAGGGATCTGCATTTTCCCTTTATAAAAAATTCTGGAGAAACATTTATAGCTACTCTTTTTTGCTTGTTCAGAATCTTCATGTAACTCTATTTTTTGGGTTGCAAAGGCAGGTGTCTTTTATTTACTAGTGAAAAGTGCCTATTGTTATTCAAATTGCTTGGTCACTGACAAATATCAAAAGTGTGAGCAATTATATAGAAGATCTCTCTCTCTCTCTCTCTCTCTCTAGACATTCAAGTGTATCGTGATTAAAAGTATTTATTGTACTTTGGCATCTTAAGGTTGGTAACCTTGCCTATTTGGTAGGCTTCTTGTTGGTAACCTTGCCTATTTGGTTGAATCTTTCATGCATTGTTGTAATTGTTTTTAAACATGTTTTGAGGTGCACCCCAATGCAAGGAGGAGGTAAGATGCCCCTAGGCAAAAAAAAATAAAGTAGGGAGTCCATAAAAGCATACACTTTTGACGCATAATTGTGAGAGAATAAGCACCAGAGATTTGGTGATTTTGGCTGATTTGGTAGGGCAGGCATGTTGTTCAGGATTGATTTTGCAACTCTGGATTTCTTCTGCTTAGTCATTTTTGTTAGTGTTCTTTACTATGTGCTGTGTGTTTCTGTACTCCTGCTGAAAGAGGTTCAAGTGGCAGGGGGTCTCAAACGAATGGAAGAAGATGGGTGCACCAGATTGAGCCTCTTTCAGCAGGAGTACAGAAACATATAGCACATAGTATGGTTTCTTTTGGTTAGGGGTTTGTTTTGTTTCTTTTTGTTTTCTCTTTTTCCGTTGCACCAAGTACGGACCCAGTTATTTTACAATTTTTAATCTTAACTGGTCAGGAGAATAGTGCAGTGATCAAGGACCAAGAGCACATAGTATGGACATTGGGATTCCAATGATTGACATCAAACTTTTGGGTCGATTCCACAAGGTTCAAACCATAAAATGATAGTCTGGAGAATTGTACAGGTGATCAGGACCAAGAGCTTCAGGCATCCTCGACTAGCACAATGGATTACGACACCCCAGTCCCCATTGAGGAGGAAACAGTTGCAATAATAAGCCTCTCAACCATCGAAGGGTGTCTAGAAAATTCCACTTGATTGTGTCTAACTGTCCAAAAGGCCGGCCACTCACCTCCGCTGGATGCTTCGGCCATAGATAGAAGTGCAATTTCTTTCCATTGTTTGTCGATCCAGGAAACCATATGATTAAAATTTATGAGACAGTTACTTATCCTACATGAAGATAATCGTTTATTTTTGCACATTTACGAACACTTCAAATCTTTCAACATACTCTTCAAGTTAGAAATGAAATTTGAAATCTGAAGTGCAGTCTACTCCTTTTGACTTACCAAATACCGTCCATTTGGGGTAATTGTGAATGATTTCCATTTTCTATCTTTTAATGAGATATTTTATAGAAGAAAAAAAAAACGTGGCCAAAAATAATAATTTATTTTTAAAATATTAGAAAAGAAAGTCTCAGGAAGCTGAGTTGTAAAGCTCAAAGAAAGTTTCAAAAAGCTGAGTTTCAAAAAACGTGGCATTTAGATTTATTTTATTTTTGTCATTCCATCAACTAAGTTTTTAGACCATCTAAAAACACAACTCTTTTTTTATAATTTATAAACAAGTTAATTTTGTAGACTAAGATCATAAACTACAACTTTTAAATAACTTAAATACACATTAAAAATACTGCTAGACAAATGCCATAATCTAAGATCATAGTCATCGCTTCGCCACCAATCCAAACGAACCCTTCAATTACAAGAACCTTATTTAAATAAAGTATAGTATATTAGTGTCATGCAAATGGGTGTGGATCAAATGACTAAATATCACATATTATTGCTTGAAAGTATAAAGGAATGGGTAACAATTGTTATATTATATATATATCTATCTATATTATACTAAAAATTAGAATATTCTTACGGCGTCCTCTAACTTTTTAGTATAATTTTTAATTTAAAAATCATACTAAAAAGGGAATAACGTCCTCATAGATTTTAACCTATTTTTAAGTTAAAGTCTATCATTTATTAAAAATTACTTACTTTTTTTTATGTTTTTATCAAGAGATGAGCCTTTAAGGACCAAAAGTGACAACATCCCCCTAATTTGTTTTTAAAACTTTAATATTATAATTCAAGATTTATTTTCAACTTAAATTTCTTCTCTTGTTTAATATCGTGACCCCCTAAAATATAATTAGATGATATTTCACTACAAGACTATTGAGTTAAAACTTAATACCTAAAACTAAAATTAATGGGTTAAAATTTCTATTAATTTTTTTAACTTATAAATTTTTATTATATCTTATGAAGAGTTAAGTTTTTTTTATTTTTATTATTACTATTTTGGAATATGTTTATATATTAGCACGTGTGATGAGATGAGGGCTAGCGTAGGTACACACGAGAATCAGAAGTGAGCCTTAGTTGTCTCTGTAATGTCTACAATTAGTTTCTGTTTTAGCGCAAGTAATTAAAATTATTATATGTTGAAAGAGTTAAACGTATATAAAATAACAATAATCTCACGATACTCTCCACCAAACCAATTCCCGGCTGTGATTCACCTTTTTCTTGTTTTTTTTTTTTTTTTTTTGATTCATCGAAAAATAAAACAAGACAAACAAAACAAATTAGCGAAGAAAGGTTACGTCTGCAGCATCAGCTATCCAATAAACCTCCAAGGAAGTAGGGGGTGTAACCAAATACTGGAGACCAGGATTGAGGCTACGACCCAACTTTGCAAGATGATCCGCACAGAAATTTGCTTCCTGTAGCAGTGAGAGTGCAAGACCGCACCATGCTAAGGATAACTCGACGGTCTTGAATTAGGCTTTCAAGTGAATGAATGTCAACATTTCCTTGAGAAATTATTGCAACAGAATATTTAGGGTCTGGTTCTATGTTCAGAGACCGATAGGCGAGTAACCCTTGCCTTATTGCATGTAGCTCTGCTAACATAACGTCTCCGTGTCCAAGGTTCCTAGAGAAACCAGTTTGCCACACTCCATTCCGAAACAGTCCCCCTGCAGAAGCACCACCTGAGAGTTTGTTTTTCTTCTATTGACAATAATACTTTTTTACTAGAAGAATATTTATATTTAATTATAACCTGATTAAATTTGTTTATAATCAAATAATCTAAATGTTCAATATCTAAAATTATTTAATTAGCACAAAAAGCATATACTGAACATCTGCCATTGATCTGGTGGCACCAACCTCTATCAATAAGCATGGACAGCTGTGAAACATTCACAAACAAGTTTTAAGACTCATCCTAACCAACAGGCACTAGCATTCTAGCACATACCCACATGACAGTCAAAGAAAGTCATAGGAATAGGAAAATCGAATTGCATAAAAGAATAAAACACGTGAAAAAGGAAGTCCATCGACGGACGCTCTAACAACTCCTCAAAGAAAAAAGAGAAAATGGAGAGGAGAGGCTTCAACGATTTTCCCCTATTTAGCCTGAGGATGGGAGGCAATAAAGTCAACAGCAAGATTGATGGAGTTGATCTTGTCTGCTTCATTATCAGGGATCTCAAACCCAAACTCTTCTTCAAGTGCCATCATAATCTCCTGCGCATCCAAACTATCCAATCCAAGGTCATTCTGAAAATGAGCATTGGGTGTAACCTGCCAAAAAGTATTTTAAAGACATGAAAACTAATTTATAACTCAAATAAAAGCAGATACTTATTATATTATCAAATAAAATGCCCATATGTTCAAGCTTGGCACTTTAGGGATCCCTGATAATGAAGCAGACAAGCCCAAAAAACCTATTTTACAGGGGGTTGCATCCCGTTTAGGCTTGCCACTTTAGGGATGCCCCCTGGAAGTTGAAGGTGGGGATTGTGCCATTCATCCCAAGGACATTTTGGAAATTTGTAACTCCACTTGGGATACTACTATTATATTTCAGCGATATCAATTTTATAGATATTAATCATCAACTCCTCAAAAATATAAAATGAACATGATGAATGGGTAAGTAGACAATGAAATGCAATATTCTCAGAAACCATATATAACCCTACTAATAATTCCTGAACAAATTTCAAATTCCTATAACTTTTGTTGTCAGTTTTAATAGAAACAAAAGCAACCTTACAATGTCAGGTCTTATGATAAAAAGAAGCTGCTTTCAATTACATAGTGATAGAACCAAACAAAAGTATGGTTTGTTATCACCCAGGCTTATCAGAACTTGCCAAAAGAAGCAGCAAAGAGAAGTTACTGTAAGAGGATACTACTAGACGTAAAAAACTGTAGGTCATATTTGTCCCATTCTCAAAACTAAAATGCTTCTTAATAAAAAAAAACAGAAGCACGCAGTGGGAAGCAGTAAAAAAAAATCAGGGATTTCAGTTTTCACCTTTCTACCCAAAAATTCATGAACATGTTACAACATTATTGTTTGCAAAATTCAAAGAACATGCATTCTAAGGGGAGGTTATCAAAATCTTAGAACAATTTGTTTGCATAATTGATAATCATGCATTTAATCTCAACATATCACCTTGACATCACCCAATATTCATGGCCTGTCTGACAAACTTGTAAGCAGTTTAAGACAAGTTTTAATAAGCCATGTGTTTAAAACGCAAGTTTGAACTTCCCAAATATGACTTTGACTCCAACTACCGAAGTAGGTAAAATGAAAATTAATATCTGGACAGTAATGAGAATACAAACAGTGCTTTTTTGCAACCAACCCCATAGTGTAAATGGTTAGCCGTTTCTTGAGTTCACCAGAATCTCTTAATGAATACACTAATTTAACCTTTTGACTTGATAAGAATTCCCATCACACCTAAATGAATGCAGATATACTAATGCAAATCACAAACTTGCCTCAAAATAGAAATAGCAATAATCTTGTTGATATTTCTGGAAGGAACGGATTGTTTCTCCACAAGCACACAGACAGACAGTCACAAACATACATATAAGAAGCCACTCACAGTGCTGGGACTTGGCAATACATTTCTAAACATCAATCGATGTTCACTTCCTTGATATCATACTGGTATCTGAGAACATAACTGCAACCCAAAACCCCATAACATCTGGTTTTGCATTCATATGCATAACATATTAACATCACAAAGGATATATGCTTCAGAAAGAAAAAAGGATGATAGGAACAATAATAATAATTTGTTCGAATTTTTGGTTGCCTGAAGTAAAAAATTCAACATCCACTAAAGGTTTCCTTTATGCTTTTTTTCAAATGCTGAAATTTTTCGTTTTATCTCCGCAAACAGATAACCATTTCTTTGGGAACCAACATAAAACATTCTTTACTACCTGCCATCCCCAGATTAAATTTTACAGAAACCGAACATTGGCCAAAAAATATCCAAGCTTACTGGAATCGCTCCATCGCAATGTCAGTATGTTGAAGACCACCAAATCCAAACAGGTATTTGATTACACATAACTAGAAAGAAAATCCATGTGGATAACTCATTCTAAGATAATCTGTGAAAAAGTTATGTCTAAAAGATTCACGTATACAAATCTAAATTCCTCCATACTTGCGAAGCATTCTCTCAGCAACAAAACAAATTTCCATAAGGTTTATTTTACACGTAAGAAACTTCACCTTGGAGGGTTCAACTTTCTGGAAGTTTTTGACAACGGAGACAACACGATCGGTGACCTCCGATTTGTCAAGGAAGGATCCCCTCACCTCCTCCGAGAAGCGGCGTAGTAATAAGTTAGAGGAAAGTGTGAAAGGTCTAAGTCTACGATTTTGTGGAAAAGCCTGAACGTGCACTCTAAAGTATTTCACCAAAGCATCCCTCGCCGCCATTGTAGCACTTTCGCAAACTTCAGCTCTCTTACTGTAAAGGTGAGAAAGTGAGAGTTAAATACAGGATAAAATATCCGAAATGATATCGTGCGCTAGCCGTTATCCATTTGTACAGCTTAGCCTATTAAATTGGGCAAATCTGGATTGGATCTCCATTGTTTTCTTTTTTCCGCCCAAATATTCCCGGGTCGGACTTTTAAACTGTCCCGAACTGGTAATTATGACTCTTATCACGACCGGTCTACCAGATCCTCTAGTCTTCTGTACAGGAGATATTCCTGGGCTTGAAGGATGTAAACTTTTTAGCACATTGTTAAAAATGGGAGTTCAATTCTCGTTTCAAATCCAACAAGACGCCACATCAACAGTTTTGCCCAATGCCCAATGCCCAATGCCCAATGCCCAATGCCATGTCAGTAAGAAAAGAAAAAAAAAAAGGTTTTGAAGATCTGTATCTAGGCATGTGTTAAAAACGAGTGTTGAAGACCCGTTTTTGGTTGACATCAACATCCCAAATTTTAGCGGACACCCACACCCACTTTGTTAAACATAAATTAATTGGAAGGAATATTATAATAATATTTTTGATTAATTGCACTTTAATCCCATAAATAATCACCTGTTTTAAATATTCTTTAATACTTAATACAATAATAAAAATAAATAAATGTTTTGATGAAAATGTTATCATTAAAATACAAATTGAAACAACAACTTGTATTATTTTTGTAAATAAAAAAATAATATTAGTAAATTTATTGATAATTTACATATTATGAGAAGAAAATAAAAATTATGAATGATTCAAATATTTTTTATGTATGCTAAAATTGAATAAATATAAAGAATTTAGTTTCATAGAAAATAAAAAGGAAAAGATGTAAAAGGAGAAAATATATATATATATATATATAAACAAAAAACTTATAATGAGTTAATTTGTCAGATTTAATGGTTAATTTAATTGAATGGCGGTTATTTGCTAATTACGACTCAAATAAAAAAATTATGTGTCTAATTTGATAGCTTATGGGATTATTACAAAACATGTGGTAGTTCATAAAAGTAAAATGTAATTGACACTAATATTTTATTTTATTAATTCATACATGAAAATTTATTTGACGCTTATCTAAACAGTCCCTTTAACTTTCTTTTGCCTCTTATGAGAACTCGTTTATGATTATATAGTATAACATTATACAATGTATTACGCAAGATTTGTTCAAGCTCAAAAAATACTCAAGTGCTTTTTGGTGCACCTACAGGGGTGGTCATATGGATCGTTATCACTCTAAAGCTTAAGTTATTAGATGTTCTTGAGAGATAAGTAAATATAGATAGAGAGGGTTCCCTTTACCTTGTAGTCTTAAGCTCCTATAAATATGAAGTTAGTTGCCTAGTAATATTTTGACATGTGTCATAGCACCACGTGTCCTCTTTGGATTGGTTGGGACTAATTATGTATTAACATTAATCCCCCCAAAACAAGTTGGACAAGCGAAATGATTCGGACTTGAAGTTAACGAAAGACAAAACTAAATTGGTAAGGCTGAAATGCCCGAGTGGATAGCCCATTCCATGTGCCTATAACTTTCAAGGTTGATGTGAGTTATATATCAGGTACTATTTTCTTTAATGCTAGCCTTCATTAAACATGGTCTAACATGTCGGTTTGTCCTTCAACAAAGCCATCTTCCCAGGTTTTAGCCTGTCGACAAGGGTTCGGCCTTTAGAGTCCAACAGGGAGTGACACATCTTAGTGTCTTGTAATCCTTGGGGACTGACCTGTAGTGGTTCGGGTTATTAGACTATACCCCATTGACCTCGCTTACCATTCTAGGATACCAAATAAGACTGTGATGACTTTTAGATAGGCTCACCTTGGTAGGGTTAGGATGACTTTTGGGCGGGCCTCTTTAGTGTTGGCATCCAGAGGTCATGCAGACCTCTCTGAATATTTTATATACTTTCTTACAACACATCATGCTTTACTGGTCGATTAATTTAATAATTGGGTCTTGAGCTGTAAGTTACAGAGTGTGGGAGAGGTGAATCACCAGTCCACTATACCACCTAGTGCAAATTACCATGTTAAGTCAATGACCGTGCTCATCTTTTGTGATGGCCTCATAATTATAATGGTTAGACTAGCTCATAAATCATACCCGAATAGTTAAATCGTGGCATATTATTCAATTATTTTATGTATGTGCTAAATTCAGTAAGAATGTATAACTCGGGGTATATATGATGTAAATTCACCTCCTCACGACATTTTAGCATGGCCCGGGAACTGACCATATTAGTTCATCAAAGTAATTTACATGATTTGACCGTTAGGCGGGCTAAATTTAAACGATCTTGGAAACTGAATAAAAATAATGCAGAGTAATTTCAATTAATTCTTAAGTCTAAACATAAATTTATTTATGTACTTACTCCAATGAAAACAGACAAAATAAATTATTTTTGTTACCTTAACCCCGACTTGGGAGCTCAGGACATGTATAAGATGATTTTAAATGGATGTAAGAGTAAATTTTAAGCCTATCTTGTAGAAACTTATAAACTTTAGGCACTTTACATAACTTGTAAAAGAATAGGGACTAAACAATAATGTAACAAACCTATTTGGTTTGGGCTAGACCTGAATTTTAGGCCGAGCTCCGCACTCTCGAGATAACCCTCCAAGTTGAGCTTCAAATATTTCAAAGTCTATTAGTTTTCAGGTTTCCCTACGTTGGTTTGGGTTGGACCTGATTTTTGGGCCGAGCTTTGCGCTCCCCGAGCTAACCCTCCGAGTCAAGCTTCAAATATTCTGAGGTTTATAAGTTTTCAGGTCTCTTCATGAGGTCTTCAAGTCATCCCTGTGAGGTTAGTCTCCCACGAGGTCTTCTGGCTGTCCTTATGAGGTAGGTCTCCTCATAAGGTCTTCAGGTCATCCTCGTGAGTTTGGTCTCCCTACAAAGTTTTCATCCATTGAATGGGTATGAATCAGAAAATTCAAATTTTATGGGTTTCACATATGGCATCAATGTTTATGCAAGATTTGTTCGAGTTCAGAGGTCTCCTTAGGTGCTTTTCGGTAAACCAGTAAAGGTAGTCTTATGGATGGTTTGTGTTAGGAATTTTCATAAGTTTTTAAATTAATTTGACTTAATCAAAAGTAATTTCTTTTGTTCAAATGAAAAATTATTTTCTTCCATAAAATAACTTATATATGAATAGTTATTAAAGTATTGAAAATAGAGAAAGTTTAGTTATTGTGACTTAATCAAAAAGTCATTACTTTTTGCTTAAGTGAAAAGACACTTGGTTTCATAAAAATATTTTTTTCATTAAAACCATATAAGAGCTTTTATGGCTATGTGACTTAATCAAAAGGTCATTATTTTTTTATTAAATGAAAAAACTTTTTTTTTTGGGCATATTAACTACCATATGAATAGAAATGTCCTTTCATAGAAGGCTTATAAAAATAACATGCTTAACCACATTTTTCAAATCTCTACTTCTTCTCTTTCTTTCTCTTTTCAAGTTATAATTTTTTGTTTATATCTAATAGTAATCTTAGATGTAAAAGAGCATGTTTTATCTTAGGAAGCGTATTTGTTATAACCTGTTACAAGTAGGGTACAAGTATAGTCTTAAGAAAAGAGAAATTCTAACTCAACTAAGATATTTCAAAGGTGTTTATTGTTTATGTAACTTTTATACTACAATCTTAAGACTATATTTTATGTAACAATGGAAGGCACAAGTCCAAAAATGCATGCTGTAATTGATATTGTCAAACTAGACAAATTTCATGGTTCTTGCTTCAAACATTGTAGGAGCAAGATATTCTTTTTCTTAACAACCTTGAAGATTGCTTATGTGTTGAATGAAGAAAAGCCTTCTCTAACTATTACAAAGGAAGACAATTTAGATGAATGGGCAACCGAGTATGAAGAATGAAGAATTCTAAAATGGAACCAAGACGACTTCATGTGTAAGGGATACATACTTACTGGGTTGTCCAATTCACTTTTTGACATTTATGACTCCAAATTTGCTGGAAAAACTGCTAAGGAATTATGGAAAGATTTAGATTACAAGTATCAAGTTGAAGATGCTGGCAATAAGAAATTCCTAGTTAGTAAAATTTTTGATTTTAAAATGACCAATGACAAATCTATTTCATCTCAAGTTTATGAGTTGCAAAGTCTCATGAATTACCTTTGACATGGAAAGATTGTCATAAAGAGTTAAAACAAAAGAAAGATGTCATGACAATGCAAGATCCAATCAAATATATTCAAGTTGAAGATAATTCTTGAAAACTGGATAAATTTGAATTTGATAACTAGTCTTAAAAGGTTTTATTCATAGAAAGTACATATACTTCACATGGCAAGAAAAAAAAGTATTTCGGTCAAGGAAAGAATTAAAAAAAAAAAAAAAAAGATTGAATGGTGTAAGTGTGAGAAACCTAGACATTTCAAAAAACATTGCCGAGTATATCTAAATCAGAAAAATGACCAAGCCAACATGGCAGTCAATGATGAATTAATTGCTATGGTTTCTGAAATTAACTTAGTTGGACAAGATGAAGAATGGTGGCTAGATTCTGGTGCTACCAAATATACTGCAAATGACAAGAATCTATTTAAGATTTATGAGCCATTAGAGAATGAACAAACCCTTTTTATGGGAAATGCTTTTGTTGCAAAAGCCATAGGAAAGGGAACTGTTATCCTGAATCTATCGTCTAGTAAAAAAATTGATTCTTAATAAAGTTTTGCATGTTCCCGAGATTAGAAAAAATCTAATTTATGTAAGCCTACTTAATAAATATGGTTTTAAGATTCTATTTGAATCAAATTATGTAATTTTGACTAAGGATAGGAATTATGTTGGAAAAGGATATGTAACCAATGGGATGTATAAGATTACTACTAATAATAAAGTTATAAATTCTGCTTACTTTGCTTCTTCTTCATCTTCATCTTATTCTTCTATTTCTACTCCTTATTTTATTTATTTATAATATGCATGTTTGGGTCATGTAAACTATAATAGTGTTAGAAGTATGAATAAATTTTGGAGTAATTTTTGTTGAGTCATCCATTGACTTAGAAAAATTTAAAACTTGCATAAAGTCTAAGATAGTTAGGAAGTCTTTTAAAAAGGAAGAAAGAAGTACACAACTTTTAAATGTAATACATTATGACATATGTGAATTAGAAGGTATTCTAACTAGAAGTAGTAAAAGGTATTTCATAACATCTATAGATGACTATTCTAGGTATGCTTATGCATATTTGTTAAGTACAAATGATGAGATTTTTGATAAATTTAAAGTTTACAAAGTTGAGGTAGAAAATCAATTAGAAAGAAAGATTAAAATCTTATGATCTCATAAGGGTGGTGAATATCTTTCTTTTAATGATTTTTGTGAAGATAATGGAATAATCCATTAAGCCACTGCACCTTATAATCCTTAACAAAAGGGTGTTGTAGAAAGGAAAAATAGGAGGTTAGTAAATATGATAAATACTCTGTTACTAATTTCAGGGTTACCTAAGAATTTATGGGAGGAAGTACTCATGATTTCTTGTTACATACTTAACCACATACCCCACAAAAAAAAATAAAATAAAATAAAAAAAAAAAAACTAATGTTTCTCCTTATGAATTATGGAAGAAGAGAAAACCTTCTCTTAGCCATTTAAAAGTTTGGGATGTAAAACATTAGTAAGGTTAACAAATTCTTAAAGACTCAAACTAGGAGAAAAAATGATTAAGTGTAATTTTCTTGATTATGCTCACAATAATAAGGCATATAGATTTCTTATTATTGAAGCAATTAATTCCGTAAATCAAAATATAATTATAGAATCTGGAGATGCAAAATTCCTTGAGAATTCATTATCTAGAAAAAGAAAATGAAATATTACAAATCAAGAGGATCGAGATGACTATACAAATTTATAAATTCAAGGATATTGTTAGAGTGTAAATATAGACAGCTTAGTTAGTGGGTCAAATTTTCTTATTTATGTATAGTTGATTTACTTGTACTCCACACAATATTGTACTCCACACAAACTTTGGGTATCTCTCTTTTAGGTTTTATATGGTATCAGAGCTTAAGGAGAGAAAACCCTAATTTTTATTTTTCGCTGTGTTTCTTTCAAGCGTGTCTTTTTATTCCTGCATTTCATTCCAGCAATATGACTACTGTTCATCTGTACTGTTCACGGGTATTGTTCATCAGTATTGTTTATTGCATTGTTCGTCGGTATGTCTACCATCTTACCACACTACCTACATCTTTTGTGACTTGCTCTACAAATGTGTCACATATTCTCATTTATTGTCGGTTGGGTCATCCTAGTCTATCCAAGCTTTAGAAGATGATTCCTTATTTGTCATCTCTGTCATCTTTAAATTATTAGTCATGTCAACGTAGTAAGCACACATATGCTTCGTTTCCAAAGCATAGTCGGTTTAGAGTATAGTCTCCCTTTCATCTTGTTCATACCGAAGTTTGGGGTCCTAGTCGTGTTAGTTTATCTTTGAGATTTTAGTATTTTGTAACCTTTATTGATGACTATTCTCGTTGCATGTGGTTATTTTTAATGAAAAATCGTTCTGAGTTATTTTTTATATTCCAACAGTTTTGTGCTGAAATTAAAACACAATTTGGTGTTTCTATTCGTTTTTTACGTAGTGATAATGCACGTAAATACTTTTCTACGTCATTTTAGTACTTTATGACATCTCAAGGTATGCTGCATCAATCATCTTGTTCTCACACCCCTCAACAAAATGGAGTTGTTGGGCGCAAAAACAGACATTTAATTGAAACAGCTCGCACTCTATTACTTCGTGGCCATGTTCCACTTCGATTTTGGGGTGATGCTATACTTACTGCATGCTACCTTATTAATCACATCCTATCTTCTACATTGCATAACAAAATTTCACATTCTATCATCTTTCCTAATCATCTCTTATATTCACTTCAGCTTTGTATCTTAGGTTGCATTTGTTTTGTTCATAATCTAACACCTGGGCAGGATAAACTCTCTTCCAAATTAATTAAGTGCATTTTCTTGGATTATTCTGGCCTTCAAAAAGGGTATAAATGTTACTATCCAGATAAGAATAGTTACTTTACCTCCACTGATGTCACATTTTTGGAGGAATCTTCATTCTTTCCCTCGACTATTCCCAGTCACCTCTTATCTCTGAGGCTCTTTCAGTTCCTTATCTTGGACTAAATGACTATGCATTATCTGTAAATATAGACAGCTTAGTTAGTGGGTCAAATTTTCTTATTTATAGTTTCCTTATTTATATATAGTTGACTTACTTGTACTCCACACAATCTCGTATTATAAATATATTATCTTGGTATGATGAATTCTCATCCAAGTCATCAAAACACTTTGGGTATCTCTCTTTTAGGTTTTACAGATATGATTTTCAATCAAATCTAGAAATTGAAGAAGAAATTAAGCCTAGAAGAAGTAAACAAGAAAGAAAAGAAAGCACTTATAATTATTCATTTTTACCAATATATCGTAGAAGAAAATATTTATACTTCTGCATATAACGTAGAGCATCATCCTCTAACATATAAAGAAGTTATGACTTCAAGAGATTCTACATTATGTCAAGAAACTATAAATGATGAAATGCAATAAATTATGATTAATCAAACTTGATTTCTCACTAATTTACCACTAGGTTTTAAACCAATAGGCTGCAAATGAATTTTTAAGCGAAAACTTAAAACGAATGGCTCTATAGATAAATATAAAGTTAGGTTAGTAGCAAAAGGGTTTAAAAAAAAAAAAGAATAGATTATTTTGATATATATGCTCCAGTTGCTAGAAATAGTACAATAAGACTATTAATATCATTAGCTTCTATTTATAAACTAGTTATACACCAAATAGATGTTAAAACCGTTTTCTTAAATAGTATATTAGAGGAGGAGGTTTACATGGATCAACTCGAAGGGTTTGTCCTTAAAGGCCAAGAAAAGAAAGTTTGTAAATTTGTTAAATCTTTATATGGCCTAAAACAAGCTCCTAAACAATGACATGAAAAGTTTGACAAAGTCATACTTTCACATGGTTTTAGAATAAACGAATTGGACAAATGCATTTATTCAAAGTTTAAGAATGGAAAAGGTGTTATAATTTGTTTATATGTAGATAATATGCTAATCTTTCGTACTGATTTAAGCATGGTATTAGAAATTAAGAAATTTCTATCAACAAAATTTGATATGAAAGATATGGGGGAAGCAAATGTTTAGAAATTAAAATTATAAGGTCTAGTGATAAAATTTCTTTATGTCAATCTCATTATATTAAGAAAGTGTTAAAGAAATTTAATCATGAGAATTGCAAATTAGTTAGTACTTCATATAATCATTTCGTAAAATTAATACAAAATGAAGAAATGTGTATTTTACAATTAGAGTACTTAAGTGTGATAGGATGCTTAATGTATCTAACACATTGTACTAGACCAGATATATCTTAAGCAGTAGATGGGTTGAGTAGGTTTACTTATAAACCTGGAAAAGATCATTGGAATGTCGTTTCTAGGGTATTAAAATATCTTAAATGCACAATGAATTATGCATTAAGTTATGGTAATTTTCCTGCAGTATTAGAATGTTACACTAATGCAAGTTGGATAACAGACTCCATTTAATCAAGATCTACAAGTGGTTAATTTTTTACTATAGGTGGAGGAGCTATTTCTTAGGGATCTAAGAAACAAACCTTGATTTCACATTCTATTATGGAGTTAGAATTTATTTCATTAGCAACCACAATAAAGGAAGCAAAATGGCTTAGGAAAGTGAGAAAAAGAAAAAGAAAGTGAGAGAAATAGTGAGATATTAAATGAGGAGGATTCGGTTATAAGAGAAAAAGAAAAGGCATGTATCATGTGCTTCCTTATTCTATTAGTTTCATTGAATTTGAAAATGACATGTTTTATGAGAAAATGAGCTATGTGTAACCGAAGAAAATGAAAGGTATGGAATTTGTATGGTTTTAGTACTTGTAGTTTGTTTTGACATTATGTTGCTCAAATTATAGGATGGATCCATATCTAGAAGAGATAGTACAATGAAGTGCCGAAAGTCTTACAGGGCGATGTCTCATGAGATGATATTGAGATGTGTCGTAAGTTTAGTAAAGCGATATCTTATAAGATGGTGTAATGATGTGCCGTAAGTCTAGAAACGATGTCTCTTGGGATAGATTCATATCTAGAAGAGATTGTACAATGATGTGTAGAAAGTCTTGTAGGGTGATGTCTCATGAGATAGTATTAAGATGTGCCGTAAGTCTTGTAAAGCGATGTCTAATGAGATAGTACAATAATATACCTTAAGTATAAAGACGATGCCTCAGTTTGTATATTGGTAAGAAAGGTTTACAATGGAAAAAGTGCTTACATGAGAAAAGTTTTTTGTATTTCTGTATTATCAAACTACACATCAACCTTCCTTTTTATAATGAATGTTGAGATTTCTATCTCATTTTTTTAATGTTGATGTGCATATTTATAGCTAAGTAAATCTTGTTTGAAAAACATGAAAATAATTGTCTTAAAATACAATTATGTGTGTTATGATATTAGAATGGGAAAATATATGAGAATATGTAAAAATAAGCATAGTGAGAAGAATAACCTTAGTAAAGTTGTAAATGATTCCCTTAATGTTATGTATATAAACTAGATTAATGAATAGTAGTTGGAAACTGAGCCTCCAAGTCTCTTAATTCATTGTCAAAAAGGTTTATTTTTTTATTAATTGATTTTGATAAATGAAGACTACATAAATAAGAGTAGTTCCTGAACCTAGAAAAATTATAAAATTTAAGAAAAAAGATAAAGGTTTTAACAATCAAGGCTATATAAAACTTACGTACAAGAAATTTTAAACATTGATAAGGAAATTGGCTATTATTACCTTAAAGAGTTCATTAAATTAGTTAAGTAATAACAAGATGATTATAACTCAATAAGGCACTAATTGAATTAAGTAAAGGATTAAAGAAAGTGGGGTGTTACAATTATAGATTAAAGCAATGGTCTGGGACATAGGTTGGATTAGGAGGCCTAAAGCGTTTTGCCACGATTCTGCTACATGTGTTGATACCTTCTCCAAAGGTTTAGTTATGTGTCCTTTATTTCGGTTATATGCATATTGCAAGAAATATTATTTTTAAATTGTTAACATAACAAGAAAGTGCTAAATGTCATCTATATTGCATATATGTGTTATATATGTGTTATGTGATAATTGTTGAAGTAGTAACAAGGTACTATAAAGAAAGTGTTGAATGTTACATGTGTTGTAATAAGGAAAGGAATATGACATGGTAGGATATGTAAGGATGTCTCGTTTTAAGAATGAATATAAAGGTATGTTGTGTGTAAAGATGGCTCTTGAGAAAAGATCCCAAAACGAGCTCAAGGAATGCATACTCAATACATTAGAAGGTGTATCGGGAATGATGAAAGATCAAATAAACATTCAGAATGCGGCTGTAGAAGCTGCAATGGCAGCCACCACTGTTGCTGCTAATGCTGTGGCACCAGTTCATGCTGCAGGAAAGGATGTTGAGCCTCAAATGCAAGGATCTATACCAAGAAAGGTTGGTGAGTTAATGGACTACTTTAGGAGAGCCAACCCACCCAGTTTTTTTGGAAGCTATGACTATACCATTGCCGAGAGGTGGATCCATCAATTAGAAAAGACTTTCAGGCTAATAGGATGTGAAGAGAATGATAAGTTTGTCCTAGCAGTGTATATGTTGGAAGGGGAAGCTGAGTATTGGTGGCAAAGCACGGAAAAGTTACTCACGGCTAAGGGGATAGAGATAAACTGAAGAAATTTCAAGAAGGCCTTTTATAGAAAGTATTTTCTCTGCAGTATCAAATAGGACCTTGAAGCTAAATTTAATCAACTCAGACAAGGAAACATCAATGTAGCCTAGTAAAAGCATAGATTTGAAGAACTATCTAAGTTCTCTACCTACTTGTAAACCCACTATGATGATAGGTGGAAGGCTGATAAATTTCAAAGGGGTCTAAATCCTAATGTGAGGAAAAAGTAAAATAGCTGAGAAGGTATATATGAAGGAAGAAGTTGAAAGAAAAGGAAGCATGAAACCTCCAAAAGGTTTAGAGAGATGGAGAGGTATGAGAGTAACAAGAGGGTTGCAGGTGTTAATGAAATAAGGCAGAATCAGTGGCAAGATAAAGGCAAGCAAGTAAAGGTTCAATTTAGGGTTGAAGACAGTGTAATAAATGTGAGAAATTTCTTGTTAGAAGGCCTTGTCAAATGGATAACAAATGTTTCAGATGTGGGAAAGAATGGCATATAGCTAGATACTGCTCCGAATTTAGTAATCAAAGATCTCATAAGACGCCAGGCAGATTATTTTCTTTGAACAAGAAGGAGATGCAAAAGGATGACAACGTTATTTTAGGTAAGTTTATATCAAATGACACAATATATTAATGTTAACTCCTTAAAGCAAACCAAGATGAATAAAGCAAATACCATGAGGTCCTCTAAGATGGATAAAGTAAATACTCTGAGGTATGCTATAAGAGGAAAAACAGATAGTAGAAAGGAAGCAAGAGAAAGATTGTTTAAATAAATGCTTGAATTTTGAGGACAAAATTCTTTTAAAGGGCAGAGTAATGTAACATCTCCTAAATTAATACATAAATTAATTATAGGATAAGCAATTATCTTATGAGTTAAATAAGATTAAAATTTAGTTACCTATTATTCAATGTATAAGAATAGTATAAGTGCGTATAAAAAAACATATAGGATACGTATTAGTATAAAATTAATATATATAAGTATAAAATACATATAAATACATGTATGTACAAGTAGTATATGCACATAAATACTCATGTGCATAAATAAGAAGACATGGACAAGTGTAGGCATTAGAACAAGGATGAAAAAAATGCTACATGGTGGCGTTGGAAGAAGAGAAAATAATAAAATATAGGTTACTTGCTTGAAAATGAAATGTGATGAATTAGGTGTAAGGAGGAGAATTAGTATGTCAATTTGTAATTAATGAAGGGACATAGGTGTAAGAAGGAGAATGAGTGTGGTAACTTGCAATTAATGAAAGGGCTTAGTTGTAAGAAGGAGGAAAAATGGTGGAAAGGTTGTAATAACTAAGGGGGCATGTGGAAGAAAGTTACGACATAAGGTGGCAATCAATAATTAACATAGAAAGGTGATTAAACAAGTGGAAGACAAGGAGAACATTAGGTGTCCATTAAATGATTAAGTAGGGCATGAGTAAGGAATTAAGGAATCAAGGTGTCCATGAAATGATTAAGTAGGGCATGTGTAAAGATTTAAGCAAACAAGGTATACATGGAATGATTAAAGATGACATGTTTAGAGATTTAAGGTAAATAGATGGCCTACTAATGATGATAGAATTTAAACTAGGAAATATGAGATGGACAAGTATAAGAAAGAAAGTGTACATGTTAATTTAGAGAATGACAAGTAGGAGACTGTAATTTTAGGAAACTAGAAGAGTAAAATGGGAAACAAGCATAAAACTTATCCTAATTCCAAGCTTTGGCTGTGTATTATAAATAGGAGGGGGGAGGTGACCGAAAAGGGATAGGCAAGGAAAGTGTGCACAAAAGTGAGAAAAAGAAAAAGAAAGTGAGAGAAATAGTGAGAAATTAAGGAGGAGGATTTGGTTACAAGAGAAAAGGCAAAGACACGTATCATGTGCTTCCTTATTCTATTATTTTCTTATTCTATTAGTTTCATTGAATTTGAAAATGGCATGTTTTATGAGAAAATGAGCTATGTGTAACCGAAGAAAATGAAAGGTATGGAATTTGTATAGTTTTAGCACTTGTAGTTTGTCTTGACATTATATTGCTTAAACTATATAATGGATCCATATCTAAAAGAGATGGTACAATAAAGTGTTAAAGTCTTGCAGGGTAATGTCTCATGAGATGGTACTAAGATGTGTCGTTAGTCTTGCAAGGCGATGTCTCATGAGATGGTACAATGATGTGTTGTAAGTCTAAAGATGATGTCTCTTGGGATAGATCCATATCTAGAAGAGGTGGTACAATGATGTGCAGAAAGTATTGCAGGGCGATGTGCCATGAGATGGTACTGAGATGTGCCATAAGTCTTGTAAGGCGATGTCTCATGGATGGTACAATAATGTGCCGTAAGTCTAGAGACGATGCCTCGATTTGCATATTGGCAAGAAAGGTCTATAATGGGAAAAGTGCTTGCATGAGAAAAGTTTTTTGTATTTTCGTATTATCAAACTACACATGAACCTTCTGTTTTATAATGCATGTCAAGATTTCTATCTCATATTTTTAATGTTGATGTGCAAATTTATAGCTAAGTGGATATTGTTTGGAAAACATAAAAATAGTTGTCTTAAAATACAATTATGTGTGTTATGCTACTAGAATGGGAAAGTATATGAGAGTATGTAAAAATGAGCATAGTGAGAAGAATAGCCTTAGTAAAGTTGTAAAGGCTCCTCTTGATGTCATGTATATAAACTAGATTAATGAATAGTAGTTGGAAACCAAGCCTCCAAGTCTCTTAATTCATTGTCAAAAAGGTTTATTTCTTTATTAATTGATTTTGATAAATAAAAACTACATAAATAAGAGTAGTTCCTGAACCTAGAAAAATTATGGAATTTAAGAAAAAAGAATAAGGATTCAACAATCAAGGCCTTATAAAGCTTACTACAAGAAATTTTAAATTTTGACAAGGAAATTGGATAATATTACCTTGAGAGTTCATTAAATTAATTAAGTAATTACAAGATGATTATAACTCAATAAGGCACTAATTGAATTAAGTAAATGATTAAGGAAAATGGGGTGTTACAATGGCTCATCGCGATACCCGTTAGAAGTGATAGCTTGGAATGCGGGTGTTCTGTAAAGGTTGATAGGAGCCGGGGCTGTGCTCTGTTCTACACCAAAAAATTCATTGAAGACTATGAAATGATAGTTTGAGTATATGGATCCAGGGCTCTTAGTATGGAAGAGCTTAAAATTGGAATTCTTGTCTTGGAATAGAGGCTAAACATTGCTTTATATGTTGCAAGACAAGAGGAGTATCTTCTTACTCTTAGTCTGACTCATCAGAACTTTATACACATAGATAGGAGTGTGCAAAAAATTCAAGGATCCGGTTAACCCGAATTGACCCATTAAACCTAATCAAAATTCGACAATCTAATTAAACTAGAATTTTAAATTGGGTGACTTTTTATTTTTATTTCGGGTCGAATTAGTTTATCCATGTGGAAAAAATTTCAATCCGAGAACATCCAATCCACCTAGATTTATTTATTAATGTTTTAAAATATTGATAAAATTCAATCTAATTTTTTTTAATATATAAAAGTGAGTGTATGACACAACCCAATCTATGTTCACGCAATGATTTTGAATTAACTTATGACATTTAGTTTGAATTTATATTCATGCTAAATATAGACTATTGTATATTGTATGCATGTTAAATATATATTATTTTAACTTTTATTAAATTTATAAGGTTTAAGACTCCAATTTATATTTATTTATAGTTCAAAATTATATTACTTTGAATAATTTTTTGTATTTTAGATCTTACTATTTGTTAAAAATAGGTATTAGGTCATACTACAAATGAAAAATTTAACCCGTCCAACCCGACTGACCTACCTAAATTTGAACTAAGTGTAATTTTTATCACCCGATCACCAAACTTCAAAATTTGAGTGAAATTTTTACCAACTCAACTTGATCGGGTCGGATGAGATTTATGTCAAATACAACCCACCTATTTGGTTGCACAACTATACTCGTAAGTCTTAATTAATTCATAAATAACATAAAAATCTCTAATTGTAGGTTCCCATGTAAATTAATATATCTAACAAAAAAGATGAAACAAATATATAGACAAAATGAGGGGAATGAGTAAAATTGAAAAAAAGGAAAAAAAGAAAAAAACTAACAAAAGTTGAATCCATTGGTAAGCTAGCTACACTTCAAACACAAGTTCGAATCTTTAAACAAACAATTATTGTGAAGGCTTCACATTTGCAACAGAGCCCAAAAGATTAATTTTGTAACAATGTTTGTGAAAAAGCCCAAGAAACCAAAAAAAATAATAATAAACCTTAAAACTCACATGCATATGACCTGGATTTCATTTTATGTTAAATCGCATCCAAGTTCACTTTTCTCCAAATTATAAGGACATTTTGATACAAATTATACCACATGTATGATTTTTCAAAAATAAATTATACAACAGGAAATAAAATATACTCCACTTAAAAGAAAACCATTTCTCTTGTTTTTTCTATTTTGCAAGAGATACACCATTGTAAAAGTGTAGGACCACATAAACATAAAAAAAACTCAATTGTAAATATGGAGAAAAAGGTGAATTAATAGAGAGTGTGTAAATTGATTCAAACACTACTGATCGCTAAAAATAATATTAATTTCTCGTCATTAGTGTGACCCCAATTCACTTTAAGACATGACAGTTTGCCTGCCTGTCTAAGGTATTCTTGTGCACAAGTCTCGTGTTTTATATGAGAAAAATCCTAATTTCATCAATTTCTCTCACTTTGCATAGGAAGTGAAAAATAAGGCATCAGTGTTAATGATGCAGTTTTGAGATTTTTGAAGTTGATTTATAATAAATTCATGGAAAACTACATAAGAGCAAAGTGAAGCACAGCTATTTCTATGTAAGCATCATGCTGCCTTCTTTTTCCCAAACAGTAGGCTCCACGAATAACGGTTTCCCTTTTGTGCAGCAGCTTCTACTCGATTGCCACCAACCTACACATATATATATTTTCTTATAAAGTACCTATTTTATTGGAATAATATATATTTGCAATGTAGAACAAATAGTAGAATATCCCTACTTCAGTGTCGAAAAACATGTGAGCAAAAGAATAAAAAAAAAAAAGTGCCGCAAAAACATAACAATTTTTTTTTCTTTTTAGGATATGAAGACTACCTTGTCCATGATCCAGTAGCCTATTGTCGGCATGTACGGCACCAAATACATGACAGCAAGCACAGGCTGCCTAAAGAAAAAGTCTGAGGTTTAAAGAGCAAATATTTGAACAAATTATGTACTGTAGATGCAAATTGTAACCAAAGAAATTTTACACTCTGTCCTAATCATAATGGGACATGGACATGCTTATATGTGTACCATGGGAAGCTAGGAGGCAAAATTTCGGGGTGAAGAAAGGCAATGTGCATTTATAAGTCAACCAGAAGAGACAGCATCCGCGTATTTTATGCATGTGTATCATGAGAGGGTAAAAGCAATAGACTTTTGAAGTGGTTTGTGGCTCTAGTTTTGAAAAGAAAAATGTAATGCTTCACAAAGTTTAAGAATGAGATGATCTTCCTATATTGTCTTTCTTCACACACCACAGAAAGTGAAATCTTATAATCTCATGTTTCTGCAGAATTCATTCTTTATGCCAATTAAACAATTCTACAAGATGGCAAGATATCCTAAAGTGACAGAGGACATCATATTTGTTTGAGAAGAACAAGTTATTATAAGTAGAAAGGCAAGTCATTTCAGAATGAAGAAGAGCAAGCTAAAAACTAATGGTGTTTCTTTCTCAGTTTTTGGTACAAGTTATCATTGCTTGCCAGACAGCCAGAATAGACAGAAGAAATATAGACAGGCAGGCAGACAGAGACAGGGAGTGATAGAGAAACAAATGAAGCCTTGCTGAGAGGGTGGAAAGGTAGGGAAAGAAGACCAATATGTAAGTAACTTTCCCTTGTCAAATTAGCTGCCTTGAAGTACCTTATATTGATGGATAACCAGGCATAAGAATTTGTCATAATACTGCTATGATTAGACACCATTTTGGCAACAGGAAAGAACACACATACACCAAGCTATTGATACTCCACAATATACTACCATCCTTGTCCAGATGATGATCACAATAACCCAAATTGCATGTTTGAGCACAAAACAAAAAATAGAACCTGAGAACCCAAACAAAAACTAGGGAGAATAACCTGCTGGAAGGTAAAGATTAAATCAACATGCATACTATTACCTGATATGATATCCAAACTTCCTTTAGACCACGGGTGGCAGCCATGATAGTCAGCTCCACACACCTTTCCAATGAGACGTGTCTGTTGGAAGAAGAAACTCAGGTGGTGAGAGGAGAAAAAAAATGCTTGAATATAAGACTCAATATCCTGTCCATTTTAAAAGGGCTCCATTGAGTTCAAGTAGTCAGAAGCAATCATCAACCATTATGAGACATGAAGGCATACAGCATTCCGACCATTAAAATAAAAGATGGAACAAATAAAATTTTAAATTAACAAGGAAAATACAACCCACAACCAAAATCTTTTATAAATTGCAAATTCTTTCATTTTACACACATGTTGTTGTCTCCCTTTTTCTTCAGGATGGAGAGTAGATACCCCAACTTTTCATTTCCTATTACGCTTATATGTTTGATTATCTAAACATAATTGTATATATATGAAATTATTACATGTGATACCAAAAAGCATTTTGCGTTCCGAACCAATGTATTTCGATCCAACTAAGTGATCCGAATATGCCTACCCCTATCATACCACATTTCGGGATAAGTAACATTCTACATTTTCATTCCACGTACCATATCAATCCATGTATTAGGTAATTATACTTCTCCTAACTTAATATGAAAACTTAGAAAGCGATTTACTGTATGAGTTGCTGACAATTGTCATATTTTTCCCTCTTACCTCTTCTTCTAGCAAATTCTAAAGTTACCTGTAACTCTGTAAGTATTGGTAGGAATAGACTAAAAGAATACCAATTTCAACTGTAATATGTTGTCTGCATAGAATTAAATGCATACAAAACATATATTAACAAAAATAATATTATTTTATATTACATAATTGTTATTATAGCAGGGAGTCACCTCATAAGAGCCATTCTTGTCCAAGGGTTTCTCTCCAGAAGCATTTGATGTTTCTATTGGCCCAGGACAAACGACAGTCACTCTGATTCCCTTCCGCAAAAGCTGCAATGAAAAACCTAATAAGCACAAAACAATAGCTTATGAAAATTAGCATAAAAGTATTGGTTACAGTTACATAATTTATTCATGGCCTGCTTCTTGCACTTTTTCCCTTAATAGAGTCTTATATGTCCCTACCTCAGAACACAAGGTATGAAAGTACCATTTAGAGCATACCTAGAAGCAGAGTACACAGCCTGACCTGGTGCAGGTGTTTTTCCTGCAGCACTGCTCATCTGCAAGGTTTACATGAAGTAGTTTCTAACCATCTCATATATTATCTAGAATTAAAATTACACATTGATAACTATTTTTACGTACCACAACATAATGACCCCGTCCCCGTCTCAGCATGAAAGGTACCAAAAGTCGTGTGAGAGATATTGTCCCCAGAACATTGACATTAAATGTTGCCTAATTCAGAGTATTTTGATAGAGTAACAATTTAATTTTAAAGGTTGACACAAGGGGAGGGGGAAGAGCATTATCTTTAGTAATCTTAGAGCAAATAAGTAAGGATGATTAAGACTCTCCATATTAATACCTTTAGACTTTCCTCAGTTACATCCAAAGCTGATATTTCTGCATACCAAGTAAATTTATTAATCAATCCGCTGGTAGAAAATATAAACACAATTACTATTGTAAAAGGAGAAAAGGAAATTTCACCAAAGCATCTTCTCTATGTCATCTTAACATATCTAGTTAACAGAATTATAACATTAAGAAAAACAGGATATAGTGATAAGATTGAATCACTCAGCATTTTCAAATATAGTGTTCTATCCCCTATTTTTCTGTACATTATGATTTTTTAGACTGACCAGATTCAGAGATACCAGCTGAAACCAGATAATTATATACTAAAAGCAGACTAAGACCATGGTCATGAACTCATCATCAAACAAAAATTTGGAACTCTTCGTGCTCATCACACATTGATATATTGAGCAACACTTATTCATTGGCTAAAAAAAATCTGCCCATCAGAATCTGGTCCTAATATAAGCATTAGAAAAAAGAAACAGCTTGAAAGAGACTCAAGTCTGAACCCATTACGGTTGATGGTATATGCTATTAGAAGCTAGTAGAGGGTGGTCAGCTCAGCTAAAAGAGCAGCATGTCTTACAATTCAACTGAGTATATTTAAAAACCATTTATTTTTCTATTATTCCAGTCATTTTATGATGTCTAATTATCAAATGAAGCAATCGCTCACTTACAGGACGCTCAAAAGCTGTATTATGAATCATATAATCAACACCATCAGGAAAAAATGATTCTGCTTTCTTGATAGCCCCCCAAGAGAATCCTCCCCAGATGTCAGATCCAAAGGTAAAATCTTCACTTCATTAGGTGCATTTTTACCTGGAGGAATGTGAGAAACGCATAAAGAGACACACAAAATATAGACAAACTCAAGAGAAGGTCTACATCCAGCATTAAGTGAAAAAGTAAACCATGGAGATGTCTCTTGACTTGCTTCAGTTCAGCTTCGTTTCTTGTAGAGATAATAAGCTTTGCCCCTAAACTTGCGAGTTGCTTGCTGAGAACCTCTCCTTCAGAGCCACCATTATGAAGAGGTAAATAGAGAAAGAAAAAAAAATTTGGTTGACATGTGGGTCAAAATTGATTGTTAAAAACTTCGTTGAATTTAAAACCTAAGAAAATCATAAAAGAGAGACCTTAACAAGTCACTTGCTTAAAGAAGAAAGAGTTTCCACTCAGAAAATAACTTAAGAACTAAGAACTCTCGGCACAAAATCCATGAATCTAATATCTCAAAAGCATTCACAAGATTCACTAAATCACAACAAATATACAAAAATTGTTGATAAGAAACCTATTTCAAAGAGAGAGCATAACAAATCACTTCCTTCATGAAGATAAGAGTTTCCAAAACTCAAAAGAATAACTTGAGAACTAAGAAATCTCAGCACAAAATCCATTGAATCACTACACACGTTCATAAATTGTTGATAAGAAAACTATGTTAGTGTTCACGCTTTATACCTAAGAGAACTAAGCTATGAGAAATGAAGGCACAATGCAACAACACTGTCCACAAGAAAAGTGACTACCAGAAGCCATAGCTTCCTTTTGCATGTTAAAGGATTTTTGTGCAAAAGCAGAAATAGAAAAAAGAAGGAAAACACTCACAATCTCATCTCATGTAACATGTAAAATTTAGGAGGAATTATTGTCATTTCCACCTCTTGGATGGGAGAAAAAGACTGGAAGCAGATACTGAACCAGTTAACAAAGTTTAGTTTCTGCCTCCAATTTAATGATAATACTAAATTACATGGACGGCGTCATTTGTAGTGATTAATTTATGGGTCAATTGTATTTTACCCCATAAACTACTACATGTTTCGCAATAACCCCATAAACTATCGAATTAAGCACATAACTCCCTTATTTGAATCATAATTATTAAATAACCACCACTCATCTAAATTAGTTATTAAATATAACAAATTAACTCATAAAAAAAACTAAATTACCCTTATTATAAGTTTTGTTTTTAAAATTTTTTTCTTTTCATTCTCTATGAAGCTAAACTCTTTATATTGATTCAATTTTAACATGCATAAATAATATTTGAATTATTCTTAATTTTTATTTTCTTGTCATATTATTAATAAATTTAATAATATTATATTTTCATTTATAGAAATTATACAAGTTGTTACTTCAATTTGCATTTTAATGATGATATTTTTATCAAAACTTTATTTTCTTAGTATTGTATTACATATTAAAATTAAAGAATATACTAAAATTAGATAAATATAGAGATTTTAATTGTTAGAAAACAAAAATAAAAGAAGAACCAAGAGATAGAAAGTGAAAGACATAAAAAAATAAAAAAATTATGATAAGAATATTTTAGTCTTTACCAAGTTAATTTGTTAGATTTTATAACTAATTTGGATGATTTAGATTATTTGTTAATTATGACTCAAATAAGGGTTTATGTGTCTAATTTGATAGTTTATGAGGTTAATACAAAAACAGGTAATAGTTTATGGAATAAAGTGTAATTGATCCTTAATTTATTATTATTATTTTTTAATTAAAAATAAATAAATCTGTCAAGGGTACTGCTATCGTTATGATGATAACAGATAATAACAATAACAGTACAGAGTGATAGAAAAAAAGAAAAAAAAAGCATTGATTTCTCCGAGAAGATAATACCAATGCATTCCTGAATCATGACACATAAGAAGCACTTACTCTATTTCAACCTCATCAAACTAAAAATATAATAATAAATAAAAATAAAAAGTCCCTCATTTATTTAATACAAAAATTAGTGCTTTGAAAAACTTATGGTAAACCGAAAAAGTAAGGAACTCATTTAAAAGGAAGAAACAGAATGAAAGTGAAAAGTCATCATCTCGACATCCAAGCATCACTAATTCACAATAGAACAAGATTCCTATCAATTAATGATCAAAGAATCACCCAAAACAATGAAACGGTAATTGTCAACAAAGAGTTTAAAGGAAAACTTTAAGTATACCAATTCCACGACTGCCACCAATAATCCAAACAACCTGAAAAATATTGCAAATAGATAAGGTTAGAAAATCATATCCAAATAAGAATTGAAGTACTCAACTATCAAAACAAAGAAGTTGCTTACTTTATGTTCAATTCCTTCGCGTTTTATATGCCTCTTAGACATTAAAATAAAGTCCCCTGAATAAGATACAAGGAAATTCAAAAATTAAAGGATCAAAATAAATAGCCGAAATACCCATATTTTTTTCTACTTAAAAAGAGAGATAAAAAGAGAAGGTTTCTGTAATTTACCATAAGCATTGGCGAATTTAAATAGTAAGAAGATGAACAGAGAGGCGAAGACTGACAGGAGTGGCAATATCAAATTCATGATCGTAATCGTAAATGGTAAGAACTAAGGAGCTGATTGGCGACCTATAAGTAATCGTGGACTGGACCGGTGGTGGTTCCGAAACAGGAGATGGATCTATTTTAGATTAAGGGGCAAATGTTTTTGGGAGCTGATAAGCAGATGGAATAAACTTGTTTGGTGCGTCGAAGGGTCCCACCATTTTCTTAAAAATTTGTTCATATTTTCTGGTTTTTTCTCACAAATTTTTGGCTTTATCTAACAAATCCCTGCTTTTTTTTCTTTCTCTCACACCGTTGAATCCATAGAATGGCGTAATTTTTAAAATATAAATTTAAAATAGTCTATTTTTAAAATTAATATTGAAAATAGACCAAATTTATCCTATTACCCGCCACGTCAGACAGCCACATTAGCCAAAAAAAAAAAGTAAACAGTAGTTACTGTGTTTTTTTTTTTAATTTAGTATTTCGTTTTAATTTTTTTCAAGTGAAAAAAAAAATTAAACTTTTTTTAAGTGAGAACTTTTTTTTTTTTTCAAAAATTAAAAATATATAAATAATAATTTTGTGAGTCTAACTCACGAAGTTACTATTTATTAATAGTTTTTTTATATTTTTTATTTATCTTGAAAAAATTTACCCCAAAATTACAACCATAAAAAAAAAATGAACACTAACTTCGTGATCCCAATCCACGAAGTTACTGCTGTTTGTTTTGTAATTTTTTTTCAGTTGATTTAAAAATTTTACCATGTTTCAAAAAAAAAAAAAACACATAAACAGTTATTTTGTGAGCCTAACATACGAAGTTACTATTTATTTATTTTTATTTTATTTTTCCTCCTTGTATTTTTTTTTAATTTACATATTTAGTAAGACAATAATGGATGAATTAATAATTTTTTCTTGATAAAATCATTTCTTGATAAAAATCATATTCCCTTTATTAGTGAGTATATATATTTTTTTTATCTTGAAAAAATTTATTCCAATATTACAACCACAAAAAAATAAAAATAAACAGTAACGTCGTGATTCTAACCTACAAAGTTACTGTTATTTGTTTTGTAATTTTTATTTTTTTTAGTAGAAAGAAATTTTTTACCTTTTTTTAAATAAATTAAAACCCTAACCCACGAAGTTACTATTTATTTATTTGTTGTTTTTTCCTACAAATGCAAATATTGATTTATTTGAAATAGTAACTTCATAGGTTAGGGTTCTGATTTATTTGAAAAAGGGTAAAAAATTTCTTTCTACTAAAAAATAAAAATAAAAGTGAACAGTAAATAAATAGTGAACTTCGTATGTAAGGCTCACAAAAAAGTGAACAGTAACTTCGTAAGTTGGACTCACGAAGTTACTGTTCACTTTTTTTTTCCCTGATGTGGGTGATGTGGCAGCTGACATAGTGCGTGAGTTGACAAATTTGGTCTATTTTCAATATTAGTTTCAAAAGTGGTCCATTTTTAATTTATGTTCTAAAAAGTGAGTCATTTTATGATTTGTTCCCACGTTCTTTTCCAGTGTGCCAATCCATAGTTTATACTGTATTATATACTATGATAAATTCATCAGGCGCGATGCACGGGTATTTTATTTTATATTTTAAATTTATAATATTTTTTATTTTATGAAATTATAAATTTATAATATTTTTTTGTTTTATTAATTTAGTTTTCTATGTTGTATATATCTTTATATATTTTATTTTTATAAAATTATTTATTTCTAAATGCTCTCGACACATACCATGAACATGTTATTTTATTTACTTATTACTTAAACTTATCACTTGACTTTATTAAAATATAATTCAAACATTTTCGTAACACATTTTATATATTTTTCATTTTTAGTTTAAAAAAAGAAGAAGAAGTAAAGTTTGTAATGAATCAAATATTAGTTAAGTGTATTTTTTGTAATGTTGTCTATATTTTGGTTTAGGAGTTGAATTTCTTTCATATATTTTTTCAAGTACTCCAAGAAAATAATTTTGTTGTCTCATTCATACATACATGTCACGATGGCGTATATGCACATTTTTAATAAAATTAATAATCAATATCAACCAACAAATATTATAATAATTAGGTAATAATATGAAGTATCATTAATTCATCCGTAATTTGTGTCAATTAATTGTTTTCTTGAATTTTTTTACTTCCATAACATTTTCCTTCTTTATATATATTAATTATATTTTATTACCACTAACTATTAATAATTCATACAATAATTGGCATAATGCGTAACTCAATACTCAATTAATTTACTCCCTATATTAATTATCCTTTTTTATATAAAAAAAATAGTGTAACTACTCATTTCTAATTTATCCGTAACTTACTACTATTAATTTGTCATAATTAATTCCCTATATCAATTATATTTTTTAAAATTGTATTAATCATATTTTACTGTATCATTAACTATTAATAATTACTATAATAATTAGGTTAATGCATGACCCATTTTTAATTTAATGCATAATATGTATAATTAATTTATTCTCTATATTAATTATTTTTAAAATAATAATTATTAGATACAATTATAATTTTGAGAAGTTATAGGCATTACCTGAAAATTTTAATAGATATGAAAAATCATCACCAAATTAAGATGTAGAGATTTTGAGAGATTTGAATTTTTAAAATAATATTTATCAGATATATTTATAATTTTGAGAGATTTTATGAGTTACCTGAACAAATTTAATAGATACAAAAATATCAACTAATTAACTTTTGTATTAATTTCAATATAGAAAAGTTTGAAAGGTTTTTGTGCAATTGGAAATTAATGTACATTTATTAAATATGATTTGGATTTTAAAAAGTTTTAGGAGTTACTTAAAAAAATTTAATAAATAAGAGGAAATTATTTCCAACTTAAGTTATGTATTTACTTTTTTTTTTTTTTTAGGGAAAGTTGTGTATTTACTTCAATATAGAATTTCTTTTTTTTTAAAGGTTTTAATTGTTAATCGTGGAGTCTTTTATGATTTTATTTAATTTAATATAATTTTTTGTTAAATTTTTTTTATTTGAATGTATTTTTTAATTTATGAGATTATAACATTAATAAAATTAAAGTGTGTTTTTTTGCATTTTATCTATTAATATTTTTTTATGTTGTAGGTATTTTTATATATTTTATTTTAACATAACTAATCTTAAATTTATTTTTAGAAAGAATAATGATAAGAGTATAAATCATTTTTATAGTCTTGAACTTTTAAATAAATTCGAGTGATGAATTAAAATTTTGAACCAAACTTGCTTTAAGGAGAAATGAAGCAAATAGTTTATTTGAAATATTTTAAATAGAATTGTTAATATAGATAAGATACATGAATCACTTTTACTCTTTTGACAATACACAACTCTATTAACAAATTTCAATAGCATGATGTTTTATGCTCGTCTGTTGTCCAATATGTCATGATTTCTGGTTGTCTTTTTTCTGCATTCTTTTCAATTGTTATTATAGGAAATGATTTACAATTCAATCCCTCTAACCAGATATGAGAAACCTAAAAGTTTTCATCTCATCTTCTTTCATCTTGCTCCTGCATAAGCCTGGCTATTAAAAATTTTGTGGTCTGACTTGATTGCTAATCATGGCCATGATTATCAAGCAATCCTCTGAGTGAATAACTTTCACTCTTCATTTATACCATCGCTGCTAATACCATCTTAACAACTACCATGCATATGTAGAGTTATATTGGCATAAAAGTAAAAATGTCCATATTTATACTGTTCAATATCTATTCATGAAGACGAAGAGTCAAGTAATGGGAAGAAATTAAGAAAAATATAGTGGTATAACAACATTTCTTATTAGAATTGATAGAGGTATAAGTTTAGGTAACTGCAATTAACAATTAATAAAAAATAAATAAATGATTTGAGAAGAAATAGTCGGAATACATAAATGATTTCGGTTTTATTTATTTATTTGTTACTTTTACCCAAAAGCTTATGTGTTGTCTTTATAGAATCTTATGTGGTATAAAATTAATAAGTAGAGGAGAAGGGAAAGAAATCAATTGTTTTTTATTTTTTTTAAAAGCTGACATGGCATAATACTACGATCCTACATATCAGCATTATATTTGTTCAATTGTCAATTGTATTATATACTATAGATAAATTATCCACCCACAACAAACTTTAAATTTAAGGACACAAAGAGAAGGTGAAGACCATAAATATTTTACACCATATGTGTTAATACATATATTAGCTTAGGCCGATTTAGTCCAATTTGGCCCAAGATTTTCAAGGGAAGTACTCTCTCAAATTTGCCTGCTTCTTTCTACATTCAGACACATACATCACGTCTACCAAAGAACACCGAGGATTACCCTTGCAAGTATACCAAAAAAATCCCAAGAAGAAGTGAAATGCAAATCACCAGTTCGAACAAATTTTGCATTAATATTAAAAAACCACCCTATAAGTCTACCAAAAAGCAGGCAAATAGACCTCTCGCCTAGATAACTAGCTTGAACAAATAGACCTCTCGCCCAGATAACTAGCTCGAACAAATCCTGCATCAACCATACCTATCTTTCTGAAATCTTTTTATTTTAGTGTAAAATAAATTTTTAGTGAAAGTTGATGACATAAATTGAGAAACAAATTTTGAAATGATAAATTTCTAACAAATCAATACAAATTTCAAAAACAACAATTAAACATCCAGTATAGCTATAAACAAAAGATTGATAACAAAAACATTTGAAATAACTAGTTAAATCAAACTTGCAATTAAGAAGTATTAAGAGCAACATTGAAAGAAATTTTTTCAAAAATAAACTAATGAGGAAACTAATGTAATCAAACCCCCGTTGCAGCCAAAAAAAAAAAAAAAGTAATAAAACCCCATTATAGTCAACTTGCAAACAAGTTTTTGATTGCTCTTGGTTATGAATCAAAATCCTCTTACATAAAGTGACTTCATCACTTGGTACTTAAAATGAATAAATAAATTCATGCCTTGTAGTAAGTCAGTACTCCACCTAAGCAATCTAACAGATTTAAACTGATTCAATCTTATGTAGTAATTCAATTTATTTCATTAACCACCTAACATCATTCCCATAATTTCTCTCGTATCAAATTCTTCATTTTATAATAGGATTTTTCTAATGAGTGCCCTTAACAAGTACAATAAATATATTATTTGAAAATACAAACATTTTAAAAATAGTAAATTATTTATTACATAACACTAAATTATGACGAACATAATAAATGATACAAAGTTTATATATTTCTTACTTTAACATGAGCTATAAGGCACTTATTAGAAAATTATTTATTATAATAAGACCAATAATAATCATTAAGCTTTTTTTTTTGTTTGGAATCACGTGAACATATTTTTGTGAGCTTTATCTTTCATTGATTCATCAATTAATTTTTGATTAGTGAGCAACTCAATGAAAACTACAAGCACACTAATAAAAATCATAGATATATCTAAGCTCTAGATCCCAAACCATTTCATGGCATCTAACTACATATATAAGATTTAGAACTTGTTTTATCATCATAATGAATGCCTTTTTTTACAACCTGCTAATGCCACAATAAAACACTTGCTTTTCTTATTGGATTGAGCTATAATTCATTTCATCGACAAACTACTTTAGTAATAAGAAACTCCTAACTTTTATGAGCACATTATCTAAAAATTTAGTAAATTTAGAACGAATTTTAAAATATATCATAGGTTTCTAGTAAGGGTGGTTGTGGTAAATAGTTAAAGAGAGAGAAGGGACAAAATGAGAAAAAATAACTTGTTTGATTCAAGAGATCATAAAAAATTGACGAATTGTTAATGAAATAAATTAATTCACTACTAGGTGTCAGATTAAATCTACTAGGTTGGTGGAGTGACCTAGCGTGTATTCATTGTATCACTGTATCACTGTATCACTGTATCATTGTAAGACTCACGTGCTGATTTTATACAAGTTTTTCTTCTGTTCTAGTCAGACGCCTTATATCCCAGTGGGCCGTGAAAGTTTCAGAAATGCTTTAGGAGAATTGGAGCGAAAATTTGGCGCGTAAATATATTTTATAACAAAATAAAGTTGGAATAAATTTATATATAATAATAATAAATATTGGATCCATTATTAACAGATGTCCCCGTCTTCTGAAAAACGCTCGCCACCTCGGCCTTCGGAAGAAAAAGAAATGGAAGCGGCGTCTTTCTTCATTCTTTCTCTTAAATAAGAAAGAGATTTTTTCTTTTTATTTCCAAACCCCAGATCTCAGATGGGATTGTTACTGTCTGCGTGAAAATTTACGTTGCAGTATGTGTTCTAGTTGATCTTTTTTAAATAAGAAGAAGATTTAGGGCTTTCGTTTATGTTTTGTTGTTCATCTTCATTTACTTGTTTCGGAGAGCCGAGCAACCGATAGAAATGGTAGATACAATGATAATCGACGTTGATGCTGTCGGTGGCCGAGAAGACCTGAAAATGAACGGTCAAAGTCGGGCTAGAAAGACCCAGAAGCGGAAGAGGGTTTCTTTCTTGGCAGAAAATTTGTGCAAAGAGGAGAAAGAAGCCCAAATCGAGGCTCTCCGCAAAGAGCTTGATGGATTGTTTGGGTATTACAAGGAGGTCACGTGTCAGAAAGTTGATTCGGATATGAACGATTGTGTTTCGAACAATGCTGTCATTGCGGCTCTGATGGAGGAGAGTGAACTTCCTTTGTCCAGGCTTGTTCATGAGATATACGGCAAATTGAACAAGATAGAAAACGGGTCGGTTCGCCAGGCTTTGACAATGGCGTCAGTGAAAGCTAGTGTGCTTTCCATTGGCCAGAGGTTGATGTATGGCGTGTTTAATGCCGATGCAGATGTTTTGGAGGATGATTCTGAGTCTTGCCTTTGGTGTTGGGAGGTGATTTTTTATTTATTTTTTCAGCTATTGATTTTTTTATTGGATTGTTATGGGCCTGCATGTTGTTTAGTTTGGAATAAGCAGACACTGCTTTTCTTTTTACCAATTTATACATTTATTTTTGTATGTGCCACTTCTCATCCTCTGTTGCTGCTTATTGCCATGCAAAATCGTTTTATCTGCAATCAATTTGAGTCGATCTATGATCTATCTTAAATCCATTTGTGCTAACCTCTATTAGGTAACAGTGTATTGTGTTTATTGGATATCTTCATTCTATAGCCTTGTTTTGAAATGCTTGACTACAATAGCACTTTCCCTCCATGTCTATTGGACGTCCTTCGTAGAGATACCGTTATCCTTTGTTAACTGCATATATTCACTTTATGGTGTTGCAACTATTTATTGAACAAATTATTCATTTTAATGCACAGACACGTGATGTGAAATTGATTCCAGAACCTGTGCGAGGACTTGTCAGTGTTCGTCGTATTTGTCGAAAAAAGATCCATGAGAGAATTACTGCTGTCTCTGGTAAATATTTGTTTCCTTGTATAAATGGATGGTTTTATTCATCCATTATGCTTTATAAATATTGATTTGGTAATAGAAACATGTCATAGGTCACTGGCTTTGAAACATGTCATAGTTGTCGTTGTTGTCCTTCTAATTTTTATTCATACCAGGGTGTTTCCACAAAGCAGTGTTGATGATATTTACTCCTTTGATTTTATTGTTTTCTTTTGACTTGAGTTTATGTTGGTTTCCTTATTTCATTGAAGTATTCCAGACATACTTTTCTTTGTGTTGATGTTTTATCAATTCAGTGGCTGGTATATGATATGGATCAAGGTATTGCATGCACAACAGGGTCCAAATAGGAGATGATTGACACTTTAGGTATTAGTGTTAGTAGCTTATGGAAAAGGGGAGTCCCTTTTCAGTTTTTGGAGAAGTCATCTTTAAGTTTCTGTAATCATCATCTTGCTTTACCCAATCAAAGTATCTCTGTTTTAAGTTTCTATATGTATAAAAGATGCAGAGTAGAATTTACCAATCTTATCTGAGTGTAGTGCTAATGAGTTATAGTACTTTTATTTGTTTTTTTTTTTTTTTTGATAATGTATTATACATTTTTTATTTGTTTATATATTTGATAAGTGAATGAGTGCTTTTTATTGGCTAATTCCCTAAGACGCCCTATTGTACATTATATCGTTGCATCAGTTTTGCACTACCTGGAAATTTGTCATTCGGTATGTCTATAGGATTCATTTTCCTCCCATACATGTAAAGTAATTTTGAATTTTGTGTCTCATTTCAGCAATTATAGCAGCATTGCAGAAATTAGAGAGTGACCTGAATTACAAACATGAACTGATAAATGCCTCAGAGAAACTTGGTAAAGCTTCTACTGAGGAAGATATCCGCATTATCGTAAATCTCATGCTAGAGAAGAACATCTCAGACATGTAATATCTTCAGTATCCCTCTCCTGTCTTAGTGTGTATATTCTGCAATACTTACTTTTTGTTTAATTTTTCCTAACTTCAAATTATAGGGCTGGGAAGAATGCAAAACGAGAAGAGAAATTACTAATCAAACAGTTGGAGAGAAATAGAAGAGATGCTGAGAAACTGAAAAAAAGAATGGACCGTGAACTGCAAAAGGAAAAATGGCAAGCTGTAAGTGCAATTTGGTTGTGTTTATTTGGTGTAGTTATAGTTGCATTTGTTTTCTTCTGTATGTATGCCTAATGAGAGATTATCTTTTTCATATAATTGCAACATGGTGGCCAGGCTAGCTAAATTAGAAAGAAGAAAAGGAGAAGAGCTTACAGGATTACAATTAGAGCAACTGATTGACTGTTACTTAGGAATTTGATTAATATGATCCATGTTAACAAGTTGAATATTTAATATAACCTATCATGTGTAATGTATTCTATAGTAATTCGTAATGAAGGTAGATGCCTTTCAACTATTGATTTCACATATTGTATATATACATGTCTGTGTGTATTATTTTCCTGGCCTTTTTGCCAGACCTCAACCTACTGTTTATTCTTACAGGAAAAGCATATGAAACTGCTGCAAGGGAAGGTCGAAAAAGATGAAACGCATAATGAGAAGGAAGTCTCTGAAATGAGGAAGCAGCAAGAGGAAGCTGAAAAGAATCAACGACGTCGTGAGAAAGAAGCAGCAGAAATGAAAAAGAAACTTTCTTTACAAAAGCAAGTATCTATGATGGAGCGTTTTCTTAAAAGAAGCAAAACTAGTCCTTCATGTCATCATGACCAATTGTCAACTAAAGCAGATATGTCTGACTCATCAATCAAAAAGAGTGAGAATGTGTCTGAGGCAGTAACTCTATCAATGGATTGTGCTCTTGCATCAAGTAATGAGATCAATTCTGAGAATATTTGGAAGTAAGCTTCTTCTATGGTAAAGTTGTTACTTTTGTTCTTATGCTGTTTGCGTAATTGATAAGTCCGAATTTCAGGTCGCACTTGTCTTCGTGGCGTTGTATAGGTCAATCAATTTTCTCAAACAGAAGACAGCATTGGGGTTTACGCCAGAAGCCTAAAACGGAACCTTTTAAGCAATTTAAGCTTACAGCTAGTAGAGAGCTAGCTCGTGATAATGATTTGAGCACGGAGAAGCTTGTAGATGGATGGGGAGAACGTTTTTCTGATGATAGATCATGCCCAGACAATGAAGACAGTTTTCTTCTTGGTGTCAAAAAGTGCAACTGGGGGAAGCAGTTGTTGCAATTTGATAAGAGCCATAGACCAGCATTTTATGGCATATGGCCCAAGAAAAGGTTAGTTCTTGCTTTCTGAATGGGTTTGATTTTTGTTACTCTCTACTAGGCTATATCTTATTCAAAAAGTTAAGAAGTGCAGTTTAACCTATGTAATTAGGTGTCTGCTCATTATTCTTGTTTTTATTGACTAGAAGTCAAGCAGATAGGTGTCATATTTCTATTTATTGTTTGAGATCTAAGATAAGTGGGGAACCATGGATTGCATCTATAAAATGCTCCTTCCCAGATACGTTGGGTTATGATGGATGCAGTAATGAGAAACTAGTTGGTGTGAGTCGTGTGACCAAATATAAGATTTAACAATCGTATATTTTAGCAAGCTATTATAGTGGTACATTTTTTGGCTTCCTTGCTAATGTTGTAGCTTTGATGTTTTAATCAATAAAAGCATATGTAGTAGATAAACAGTGAGCTAATAAAGAAGAACTTTGCACATTGTATTTTTGAAATACATGCTTTATTCGGAAGAGGTGAAAATGGGATAAAAGAAAATGAGAGGAAAGAAAATGGGAGGAGAAACTATTTGGGAACCAATGGAAAAATAAGAAAAGATGAATGAATGTGACGTACAATTTTACCCGTACTATTACTTTGTTTGGGATGGAATGAATGTTGTGTTAGTTAAGGCAAAAGTATCCTTTTGGTCCCTATAGTTTCCCTCAAGTTTCACATTGAAATTGTGTAGTTATTTTTTAATTTTATCGATTGTGTCAATGTGTACATCTGTTAAACAAATGGACAAATTTTTTGATCTGTTTGTTTATTATTATTAATAGATTAGATTTTTAAGCTACATGTCTTTTTTAATCTATTTTTCTTTTTTCTTCTCTGTTTCACTGCATTTTCTTGGATGATTCATTGCTTATCTATATTTAATCCATATTTCCAGTCATGTTGTTGGACCACGCCGCCCCTTTATGAAGGATCCAGGCCTGGATTATGACATCGACAGTGACACCGAATGGGAAGAGGTATTTTGAAAGTTTCTATTCATTTTAGTTAATATATAGCAAATGTTGTTGGTACCAACATTCTAAATTGTCCAGGAGGATCCTGGTGAAAGCCTCTCAGATTGCGATAAAGATGAAGATGAAAGTTTAGAAGGATGTTCGAAATCTGATGAAGATGAAAGTGAAGATGGTTTTTTCGTACCAGACGGCTACCTTTCAGAAAATGAGGTAAAAGTTTAATATTTGACTGTAGTGAAGTTGCAGTCTATGGCCGAAAAATGGAAAAAAGAAGAGGAAATTGCCTTCTTGCATTCTAATGTTTATCTCTTATCTTATATTCAAAAGTTGATGTATCATTTTTTTCTTTCTGTTTTCAAATACAAAGCATAAAGATTTGGAAATTCAATCTTATCAAAAGTTGCGCCTCATCGTGAGCACAATATCCATGCTAGCAACCTGAATATTTGATTATCCATTAACTTCTCTTTCATTCAGTTGCCACTTTGAAGAACTAATTTGTGAAACTTGTCCCCCACCGCTGTCATGCAGGGAGTACAAGTGGACAGAATGGAGATGGTTATTAAAATTGAGGAGGCCCAAAGGTCACCTGTCTTTAAACAAGAGAAAGAGAGTGAAGAGTTCTGTGCATTGCTTCGACATCAAAAATATCTAAACAATTTGACAGAGCATACTCTTCGGAAAAACCAGCCCTTGATTATATCAAATTTGATGCATGACAAGTCCTCTCTCTTATTGGTTAAAAATCTTAGTGGTACTCTTAAGCTTGAGCAGATGTGCATGGAAGCTTTGAGTATGCGTGGAATCCCCGGTGGTTCACCTGTACAGATATCTAAAGATAACATGCAATACGATGAACAAGAAGCCTGTCTTTCCTGTGGCAATGCTGGTGCAGCTCCAATCTCACTAGTTACCGCTACACTAGACTCAAATCTTCCTGAAATTGTAAGTCATGCTTCTTATTTCTTGTGATAAAGGACCTTTGTGGGATGTTGACCTTTATAACTTAGTTGACTGGATTGATATTGTGTCAAAATTTGGAGCTTCTGGTACGCTTCTTAAAGAGTGTTTTGAGAAGTCTTTAATTGGGAAGGCTGATTGAAACAGTTTGTTAGGAGCTGTTGGAGGTGATATTACTATGAGAAAAAGAGATTAGATATTTCCTGTAGCATTGGTTCTCAGAGGGGGTGAATTGAGTTGGAAAGGTCAAAGGTTTTTCCATTTATTTACTTGAATTTGCAGCTGATTTTGTGGTTTGTCAAGGGGCAACTAACAATAGTTTATATTGATTTTCCAGGTGTCTTCTATCCAGACATGTTCTCATGGCATAAATAAGGTTTTAGAGTCTTTGCAACAGAAATTCCCTCATGTCCCAAAATCTGCACTAAGGAATAAAGTGCGTGAGATATCAGATTTTGTGGATAACTGTTGGAAGGTATGCAATTCTTTAGTAGCAATTATAAATGAGAATCAGTAAATAAAAATGTTGGAAAGAAGGCAAGTTCTTTGGTGTCTGGGACTTCAGCGGAAGTTAGCCAATTATGGCTCTCAATGGGTAGATTTGATCTAATTTTGTTTGGTATTAAAGGAGTTTGGTTGACTCTAGTATGAGGGTGGTCGTCTGGTTGTTCCATTGATTTATATAACAAACTGAATCCAGATATGCTTAATTATTTCCTGTAATAACCCCCACAATGCATGTCTCTACTTTCATATAGAAGTATTTAGGAGTTGAGACTTTGATCCCTTCACATGTTAATTGTGCATTTTTCATACTCATCAATTTAGGCTGGCATTTCTCATGAATTGGGTTTTGTATTTGGTCATGGAATGATATACAAGTTTCTTTTTTTGTTAATTCTGCTAGGAGAACTTTCAATGATCTCTGTCTTGATCCAACAAATCCTATCTGCCCTTTTGTAAGCACACGATTCTCCTGAATTAACCCCTCCATTCATTTGTATGTCCTCTTGGATAAATCAACCTAGTATTGCTTTTTGGCTATTTATGCTTGGCAATACTTAGTTTTTCATATCTATCCGGTTATGAAGCTAGTTCGTAAATTTTGACTTGTATATCATGCTATAATAATTGTTATTACTCTTAAAACTGCAAAGCATTATCACGCAGGTGAAGAAGGAAATTTTAGATAAGCTTGGGCTGGCGAAAGTTTCACCTGGTATGCAGTAGTCTTCTTGATTGAATACTGTGTAAATTTCTCTAATTAATAGATTTTTTTTTAATTGGCAGAAAAGAGCACCGGTGTAACAAAAGGTATTGCCACATTTTTCTCAAAAAGGTGCCTGCCGCCTACTGAAAGAGTCAACCCTGGTGAAACTTAAGCTTTGCTATCTCCAAAATCAGATTCTTCTGCCAAGGACAGCAAGAGTTGCACATATAGTCATCTATAGTTTTTTCCTTGTTCTTTTGGTTTTACTTTTGTCCGACAGTGGCATGCGTTTTACTTATTTATTGATCTTTGTAAATCTTATGATAGAGCTGCATATATTAGCGTCAAACCTGTTCTCTGAGGGTATTATTATTGTTTTTGGTAATTCCTTTTAACAAGATAGAAGTTTCATAAATTCAGTAAGGAACTTAAAAAAATATTCCCAACTTAGGAATAATGGTCAAGAATGAATGATTTCTTGATTTGAATCCATGAGGAAGGTTAGAAGCACTTCAATTTGATTCTAATCTGTGGCTGCGTTGTGGCTCAAATTTGGAACTATAAATCTGCCACAGTAATTCTCGTGCAGAGGACTATAAATGTCCTTTTCCGGAACAATCATGTCACTGGGCTTTACGTCTCGCATTCCCTCACTATTCTGTATCAAACAGAACACCTAGTTCGTTCCTAGGCTTTACACAAGCAAAAGATAAAAGCAAGTTGAAGCATAATTTTGTTTGACGAGGAAAAAAAAGATATATATATTAGTGAATGCAGACATGGTGCATGGTCTGATGGTAGTGGCACAACACAAGTACACAGCACAACGGTTCCTTGCCTTTAATTAATTAAATTAGTGGCCTGGCCATCAAAACAAAGTAATAAAATTAAATTTATATAACTGATAAAAACAGTATTAAGGAATTTATAAGTAATTAAACTTGGAAAGGCCATGGCCAATCCTTTAAATCCTCATCTTGTTGCACCTTAGCACTCCTCCTCAGGCTCATAGTATTGACCCCACCAACACCAATACCATCACCTTCAATAGAAGCATAATACTTTAAGAAAAAAGCAAGGGTCAAAACCATCCAGTCCAAGCAGAAGATCAAAATACTTAGCCCACCAGCCAGTTTTAGTATCACAGACCCGTCCTCTTCTCTGACATAGGATTTCATTTCCCCAAGAAAATCCCCGGTTCTTGTGATGATCAGCACCGACACAGAGCCTTGAAGTATGGCCGTCAGCACCGTAGCAACCATATGGGCCGAGTACCAGCGGCTAGTCCACGACGAGGCAGTGGCGCACCCTGAAACGGCCCCTATAATTGTAAAGACGTGGAGAAGGATCAATAAGAAGCCGCAGATGGAGGGGATGAGACGAAGAGAGAGGGTGAGAAAGATGCAACTGGAGGCTGCCCCCAAGAGTATGTAGTTGCACAACAGAAAGACCTTTTGAGTGCGGTGGTGGGATGAGCTTCTTCTCGGGAGGTCATTCACGGAAATACCCATTAATTTTGATCTATATGTATGTAAAAATAAAATTCGTGGAAAGAATATTGTGAATGGAGAAAGCCGGAGGAGGATTTCTTTACGTATTAATTCTGAATGAATAAAATTGAGGTGGATTGTTTTGCTACTGAAAATACATGGAGGTGAGCATTAACTTATATATAGATAGAGAAGAGAATGGAAGCAAAGAAGGGGTCCAGAACAGAATATGACCGTTGGAGCCTTGGAGGAAAATAATTAAAGGGACGGGCAGATTCCACAATCTGCATTGAATTGAATGGCTCCAACGGCTCCTTTTAGTTATCGAGTTTGTTTAACGCTTACGTCAGTTATGTGATACAATAAATATAGTTTTTCTAAAATTAAAATTAACAAAATAATAATTTAAAATTTTAATATCATTAAAAGTATGCTTAATTATTCTAATAAATATTACAAAATTTTATTTATATTATTTTAACAAATATTTTTCGTCATTATGCAAAATGAAAAATGTTACGAGATTTAAATAAAATTTATATTCTATCTACCCAAAAGTATTATACACTATCTTTTTACATTCTTCATTAATTTCGTTTTAATTTTATATACTTTGTCATCTTAACATCCTATTAACACTATAAAAAAATATGAATATAAAAACTGCTGCTGTAAATTAAATTTTATCTTTTGTTATATGTAAGTTGAATTAAAAAAAAAAAAAAAACAAACAAACAAATGATCACTTCACTTCTCTATCTCTCTCATCCCTCCCTCACTTCTCTTTCTCATTTTTTTTTAAAAATTAATATAAACGGTGGCTGTTTTAAAATGTTAGGGGTATTGGAGCGTTGATAAGAGATACAGATGGAAATTTCATAGTGGGTCTACTTAAAAGTATGTTGTCTGAGATCAGTTAGTCATAGAAGCCCAGGCAACAAAGCTATTATTTTTGCTATGACCTGTGGGATAAGAGATGGGAATTTGAAACCAATTATTTCTTGGTGGAAACTAGAGTTGTTTCTTTTGGTTTTGACAATTCCAGTTTGGGACTCTGTTTGAGGATATTAAAGCATCGCCATCAAACTCATTTTGGTAAAATGATAGATGTCACAACATAAATCAACCACATCCACGTGGCCATTATACCTGCAATTTTTCACCCATAATTTGATTGGTGTGATGGTTGTTTATCTCTTGAAATATCACCTGTTTATGTCAATGGCAATAAATTTTCAAATTTAGCTCATAATCTCTTAATTGAGTCATAATTAGGTAAATAATCTCAAATCATCTAAATTAGTTATAAAACCTAACAAATTAATTAACTTAGAAAAAATATAAACTATTATTTTTATAAGTTTTCTTTTAAAAAAAAAAAATTAAAATCTCTATTTATTAAATTTAAGTATATTTTTTACTATTTAATACAGTAATAATAAAATAAAGTTTTAATAATGTTATTTTCATCAAAATGTAAATTGAAACAAAAAATTGTATAATTTTTATACATGAGAAAAATAGTATTAATAAATCTATTAATAAGTTAAATATTATAACAAAAAATAAATATTATGAATTATTCATATATTTATATGTATGTTAAAATTGAATCAATATAAAGAGATTAGTTTCATAGAAAATGAAAAGAAAAAGGTGTCAAAAGAAAAAAAATATATAAAATAAAAAACTTATAATGAAGGTAATTTAGTTTTTATGGGTTAATTTATTAGATTTAATGGTTAATTTAGATGAGTGTTAGATTTAATTACTAATTTAGGTGAGTGTTAGATTTAATTACTAATATAGATGAATGATGATTATTTGTTAATTATGACTCACTTAAGAGAGTTAGTTTATGTGAGTTATTGTAAAATAGGTGGTAGTTCATGAGACAATTTGATTGAATGCCAACAATTTCACCATTATCCCCTTCTCCTTCCATGGCGGACAGATCAAGTTCTTCACCTGTACCTGAATATACTTTTAGATTGTTAAACATCTTCAAGCCCTAAAGATCGTTATAGCTATTATCATTTAATAATAAAAAATTAAAATCGAAGAAACCAAAAGCCCCAATTCTCATTCATTTCTTCTCTATTGGCAGGCTCTAACAATTGAGTTAGGCTCTGAAATTGTTTTGGTGATGCTGATATTTTCTCTTCATCGAGGGTCGAGCATGTGGTCCTCCTCGGTCCACTGGATGAATTTGTCCATTAATTTCTACTTCTCTATTTGAAGTGGTATGCTAATATGGCTTTGTCATATGTTCAGTTTTGACAGTAATTAGTTTGGCCTAGAGAGATGATGTTGGAGAATATTGGTGAAGATGGGCATGAAAAACTTTACACAAAGTCTTGGGAGGAATGAAGTTTGTACAACATGAATTTCAAATGAGCTTCTGATATATGTCATGCTCCTTCAACACGGCATTGGTCAACCAATTGCTAGTTCATTGTGTGATATTGGCCACTGGGGTTCTAAGTGTGCAACATGACAACTTAGTGGTAAGTGTGATTTTGAGATTTTCTAATCTTGGAATTATTACTGCGTATGCTGCTCGTGAAGTTTTGTTTAGTAAGGCTTCCCTTGGACAAGTGAAATGGGCTGGTGAGAAATAGGTTGGAAAGGTTGCTTCTGTTTCTGGCTCCATGAGTTACCCGGCTTAGATAGGATCAAATGCAAGGATTCATGATTCCATGCGTTACCGGCCAGGATAGGATCAAATGCAAGGATTTAACAGACCCATTGTGGATAGAGGTGAATGATCATCTATGGATTTCTAGATTGTATGAGAAGCTCTGAGCTGCATTGGAACTCATCTAACAACAATCATGGCAAGGATAATTGCATGAGTTGAACAAATTGATTTTTGTTAGATCGAAGAGTCCAAATGAAACTTCTTGCAAGCTACAAAATGTCCTAGTTACAACATAACCCAGTCTTCAAGTGGATTAATTATACGGGTCACAAGCAATACTGTCCAGCCTTTTCAATTATTCAGTTCTACCAACAAGCAACGGTCAAGTGTTGTTTGAGAGGAAGGTATTTGATAAATATTATTTTGGATTCGGAGACTCAATTGTCACTTGATACTTTAATAGGGCTGCAATTGTAATTTTGAATGCCCAATGGAATACTGACATGTCATATCTGTTGGGATAGTTAGCTTATTTAAGTAGCCCATCTGTTGGGTTGAGCAAAATTATTATGTATGAAAGTTTCATTCCTCAATTTTCTCTCTGCTTTCTATTTGTATCTCTATTTCTCTTCCTCAGTTAAATTCTTAAGCTATCCATACTTCTCAAAAAAGAGTCTATCAGAATTACATTACAAAAGAAAAAAATAAAAATAAATGAAAGGTTAGGAATTATGATTTATTTATTTTGGTGTAGAGGGATTAGATTATCACTGAAACAAATTCCAAAAGGGATTAGACGAATTACCTAAATCTAGAGATTAAGTTAGATAATTACAGTTCCACTCGGCAGAAAGACTGCAGTAAAATTAGATTACATAATTACATCTCTGCCAGTGGCTTACAGCTCCTTGAGAATATAACAAGAATTATGCAGAATTGTTACTTAACCTTGTAGACATACAATTAGCATCTCCAATTACAAATGTTGATATTTTACAGATAATATATTATATACAATATGATATTACAACATCATTGATATAATCAACAGGGTGACAAGATACCTGACCTTGGTTACCCTACAACTTTCATATGAAATAAAAACATGACTGCTATTAAAATAATAAATGAAAAGACAACTACAGGGATATAATGAATAAACTTATTCCCAACCCTCCCAACATAAAACTACAACTACATGAACCCCTACAACTATATCTGCCTTTCCTACGTGAGATATCAGAAGTCTGACTTCATAAGCTTTGCACGAGGTTGTATGCTTATGCTCTCAAAGGACTTTGTTTGTTCCACATGAACATAATCTTTCGTCTTGAGAACCTGTCAAAATGGTTGAACTAAACTATGAAGATACATGAAGTTCCTCGGTAAGCATATCAATAACAGCCTGGGCATTAGGAGGAACAAGAGCATCTAGACTCAGATGACAAGCATACATGCAACCATTTGAACACTGGACAAAACCAGAACCAACAAAATAACTAGTTGTATAAAATGAATTTGTTGTTCTCTTACAACAAAAAATCAGTCTATGAAATAATTGTAACTTACAGTTCTATCAATAGCATATGTTCTACTCGTGTAATCAATGAACACCAAATAGACAAGAAAAGCAGCTCATCCAGTGGTTTACAACTAAGGCCCATAGTCCCATACAAGTCCACCTCCTTTGTTTAATATGTGCTGTGAGCAGAACTTTAAAAAACAAAACAATACTACAATATATGACCGTGAGCATGAATTTCTAGTAACAAGAGTAGAGGCTTGTTTCTAAGACTAAAAGCACAATGTTTAAGGAGTGTAAAGGCAGTTATTTTCCACCAACACTTGATTGGTATTAGACTATCAATGCCAATCAAATTAAGATAAGTAAACTTTAATATGAACTGATAAGGGTTATTTTGGATAGTACACAACTCAACCCTCCAAAAATTCTACACAGGCATACAATTTGGGACACAGAAGAGACATAGGGATTTTAAACATAGGATAGAGGAAGTAAAAATTTCTTTTTGAACAAAATTAGTGATGATTTAATTTTGTTTGTGTAGGGCCTATAATTGTACCTCTAGGGGTAGGGTCTAGTAATTTTTAGGATTAGGGTTATTAAATATTATATTATGACCAAATGGGGCTATAATTGTATCTCCAAGCCCACACAACGTCTCAATCCCTACTTTTTTGCTTCTCACATTTCTCTCTCTTCAACCATTTATTACTTCTTCTTTGGCATGTAACTATGGTTTCATATATAGATAATTTAGTGGATCAGTTTTCCTTATTCATAGTATAAGGCCCCAAGCTCAACTAGCTCAAGTATTAAAAAATCCACAACCCACACCACAAAGATTAAAATGCTAGCATGAAAATAGACTTGGTAGTTGGTCTTTTTGGGTTATAAACAACACAATCAGAATTTTCACAATCAATGTGGGACACAATTTTTAGGGTATTACAATCCTCCTCTCTTAAATCCTTGATGTCCCCGTCAAGGCCCAAGACCAGAATTCTCCCTTAGGTGATGCGGGTTTCTGGAGGCATAGGCCCAGCCCACCACGCCAAAGTCACTGTCCTCCGGAGCCTTCATCTCTCCCTTCCGGACTGAGGATGCACAGCCCACGTGGCCCGCACACCACAGAGGGGTAAATGCTCTGATACCGTTTGTAACACCCCAAGCCCAATTGGCCCAAATACCAAAGAATTCACAATCCACCCCATATGGGTTAAAATGCTAGTTTGAATGTAATTGGTAGTTGGTCATTGGTCATTATGGGTTATAAACAATACAATCACACTTTCTACAATTAATGTGGTACACAATTTTTGGGGTATTACACATAGCTAGTTTCTTTATTATGTACAATTGACTTACATGTACTTCACATAACATCATAGTATAAATGTATCGTCTTGGTGTGAAAAATTCTCAACTAATTCACCCAAATACTTCAAGTTTTTTTCTTTCTCACATTTACATGGTAATACTTTGGGTATCTCTCTTGGAGAGAGAAAATCATAATTTTTCCCATTGCGTCTCTTTCTAGTGTGCCTCTATCCTGCTGTCTCATCGAATATTGTTCATCAATATGTATACTGTTAGAGACTCACTTTTGAAAAGAGGAGAGACTCATTTACTTATAAGGATTATGAACCCTCTAGTCTTAGTAATATAGGAGTTCACACATTGACAGCCCCCTCATGTGGAACGTGAAGATCCGAAATCGTGAGGTGGAGCCCATCAATCGTGGGCCGATCAATCGTCGGGTGTGGGCGTAATGGGGCGACCCATCAATTGTAGGCCTAGCTCTGATAATGAGCCGTCTTTTAGATGAAAGAGATAATTAGGGATAGAAAAGAGAAAATAATGAGACTTGAATAGAAGAAATAACTAGATATAATGATAGCTGGCGGCAAAGTCCCTTTTTTTTCTCTTCTTTTTCTTCATGTGGTGGCCAGATAAAAGAAAGAGAATATTATGGTTCTTTTCAAAATTGAGCCAAGATCGAGCTTGGGTTTCAAACCCGCTCTGATACCATGTTAGAGTCTCACTTTTGAAAACTAATCAATTGGTAACAAGAGGAGAGACCCATTTATTTATAAGGATTATGAAGCCCTCTAGTCTTAGCAATGTGGGAGTTCACACATTGACATATTCCTTTGAGAAATATGAAAGTTCTATTGTGGTCTCAAAACCTAGCATTTGTACCACTGCCTTTTCTAAATCCCCTATTATTATTACTAAGAAATTGAATGAATCTAATTATCTGTCTTGGGCTGCCTCTGGTGAGTCATGGTTTCTGAGGCAGGGATATGAAGATCATCTCACGAAAACATTGGCTGAAATTTCAACCACCAAACAACCTACTTGGAAAAGGGTTAATGGCCAATATACAATTTACTTTGGGCATCCCTTAAGCTTTCTATAATGTAGATTTTATGGACATATAAGAAGTCTTCTGAATTGTGAAAACGGACTACAGGTTTATACACTAATGATATCCAACGTTTTTACATTGTAGTTACTAATCAAGATATGTTCACTTATTTGGGTAGGGCTCAAAATCTCAAAATTGAATTTGCAGAGATATTATCTCTTACCACTAACCTAGCTGGCCAAAAGGCAAAAGGACAAGTTATACATGATTCTCACTCTGCATGGCTTCTGAGCTGACCTTGATCAAGTTCGCCATCGCATACTGGCTAGTCCTAATATTCCTTCCATGGAAGATGTATTTACTCGGCTGTTACGTATCTACTCTCCGGTAATAACACCTATTAAGACTTTATCTCTTGATTCTTTAGTCTTGATCTCCTATTCTAGCACTCATGGAGGTAGTGATCAAGAGGGTTGGGGTCGTGGAAGCACTCAGTGCACTCGTTGTAACAAGACAGTTCATGCTAGGGAAAAGTGTTATGTTATCCGGATTCTACAACTAACATTGTTTAGTCAACCAGTCTAACTGAAATTTCACCATCTGAAGGCAAAACTCTTAATTTCTTATTATCAACTACCAACCATGATAAGTTCATGCAGTTCGAGGCTACCCAGCAGTCCTTCATGGTAATTCTGTCATTTTCCTCACTTAGACCTCTTTTGACACTTGAATTCACAATTCTAGTGCCTTTGGTCACATATCTAGGAACCCTAAATTTTTTTCCTAGTATTAGTAATACACTATCACTACCATTTGTCACTTACAAGCATTTCTAAAAGTACAAGTCAGACAACACCATTATCTTTTTTACCTTTAGAGTCTGTGCTTTATATTCCAGAATGTCAATTCAATCTAATTTTTGCCAGTAAATTGACTCGTTCCTTTTATTTTTATGTCTTTTTCATTCATTATTACTTTATTGTACATGAGCGACGTACAAGATGGACAATTGGCATAGGATGTGAGACACAATGCCTTTACCATCTTGAGACACCACATAGATCTTTAGTGGCCTACTCTACAGATGTGACACCCATTCTCATACACGGTTGGGTAAACCTAGTCATCAAAGCTCTAAAAGATTGTTTCTCGTTTGTCATCTTTAGATTGTGAGTTGTGTCAGCTTGGAAAGCACACACATGCTTTATTTCCTTAGCATAATAGAGCAGAGTTTCATTTTCATCTTATTCATACTGATGTTTGTGCTAAAATTAAAACACAATTTATGTTTCTAATCGTATTTTGCGTAGTGATATTGAACGTGAATAATTTTCTACATTATTTGAGCACTATATGACATCTCAAGATATGGTACATCAATTATCTTGTTCTCACACCCCTCAACAAATGGAGTTGCTGAGCGTAAAAACAGACATTTAATTATAAACCGCTCGCATTCTATTATAGCATAAACATGTTCTACTTCGGTTTTAAGGTGATGTTGTCCTTATTACATGCTATTTAATTAGTCAAAAGCCATCTTCTACATTGCACAATAAAATTCTACATGCCATTCTCTTTCCTAATCATTCTTTATATTCACTTTCGCTTCGCATTTTTGGTTGTACTTATTTCTTTCATTATCTAACAACTGGGTAGAACAAACTTTCTGCCACTTCTTTACCTGCATAGATGTCACCTTTGAGGAATCTCTATTCTTTTCCTTAACTATTCCTCAGTCAACTCCTATATCTGAGGTTCTTCTAGTTCTTTATCTTGGATCTTATGAACCATCTACACCAAAACTTGCGTACTCTACCACATTTGATCGTCCTCTCCAAGTTTACCTTCATTGTACTTGGCCTGGTCATCTAGTAAACACTTGTGTTGTATTTGATGACTCATACTCTGTACCAATGTCATCTCGTGCCTCGAATCTTGCTTATCTACCTGTTCTCCTAAGAGGTACTCGTTCAACTCATAATCCTTATCTTATTCATACTTTTTGAGTTATCATTGTTTATTTTCAACCTTTCGTATATTTGTATCCTCTTTGCAATCCACCAGTGATGCTCTTGCTCTACCCAGGTGGTGACAGACAATTGATGAAACGGAAGCCTTACATACTAACATACTAATTGTACTTAGGACCCAATCTCTTTGCCTCTGGACAAGTCTACGATTGATTGTAAATGAGTATACACCGTAAAAGTTCATCTTGATGGTTCAATTGATTGCTTCAAAGATAGAAAGATAACAAAAGGCTATGCTCATGTCTATGGTATGGATTATTCTGAGACTCACCATTGTTAACAAGTCTCTCTTGCTGTTATTTTTGATTGGTCACTCTATTAGTTGAACATCAAGAATGCTTACTTATACGGTGATCTTGCTGAAAGAGTCTTTATGGAGCAACCACCTGATTTTGCTGCTTAAGGAAATCAGGCATAGTGTGCAGATTGAAGAAGTCTTTATATGATTTGAAGTAGTCTCTCAAAGTCTGGTTTAGTAGCTTCCATGAAGTTGCCCTTAGTTTTGACATCAATGTATTGTTGATCACTCGTTTTCTACAAGTATACATCTAATGACAGAATTCTTATGATTGTATATGTCTACCAAGTAAAGGCTCATATTCATGATAGTAAACAAACTTGAACCTAAAAGCTTAAGCCTGTAAATTTGGAGTACCCTACCATATATGTCCTTTACTTATTTTATTTTCTTCCGACGTGGAACTAACTCTTGTTCTCATCCACATATAAAACACTCCAAATCTCAACAATCTCCCGATTTTCGCATGAGTCCATCACCATGGTTCTCCCTAAAAGAGTCCACACTACCATGAATTGCATTTTTATATTTGATGTTTTTACCACTCCATTGAGAGCCCACATGCTACTTCAAGACACGTGCCACCATTTCTTCTTGAGCGTACAAGTTCTTTGCACGTGTCACATTTCTTCCTTGAGCCAAGGTCTACGCCTTCCTGCTCATGGTTAGATGGTCCATTATGTTACGAAACCAAAGATCCCACTAAACCATGTGGGAGCGCCATGGGAGTCACGAGTCACTGCTCTTCAACAACTCCACCAGTCCACCATTATCATGGAGTCAGAACCAGAGTTCACCATCTAATACTACTATTCTAGAGGAACCATTAGCTAACAAATGTCAAAGAAGTCCACCAAGTAAAGGGCCATATACATGATAGTGATCAAAAACTTAAGGCTGTAGGTTTAGAGTCTACTATCATATATATGTCTTTCACTTATCTTTTTTTTGGATGTGGAACTTACTCTTGTTCTCACTCTTTTGGAAAACCCTCAAAATCTCAATAGTACATGTGGATGATATTGAGATCACATTAACCACGGAATTCAGCAATTGAAATCATTCTTACAATCCAAGATTCAAACCCTAACATTTAGTCACACTACAGGAGGCTTGACTGAAATAACTTTGGATAGTCAGGCAATCCTTACAAAAGATATGTTAAAATATTTAGGTTTCTTAGAGCGAAAATATATATAACTTAGTTAGTGGGTCAGTTTTTCTTATTTATGTATAGTTGACTTGTATTCCACACAATCTCATAGTATAAATATATTATCTTGGTGTGAGGAATTCTCATCCAATTTATCAAAATACTTTGAGTATCTCTCTTTCTAGGTTTCACAAGGTTCATTTATACAAAAAAATCGCATAATTGAGCATGATATGAGCTATAAGATCAAGGTAGGGTGAAGTGCTTCAAGAGTTTTATGTGATCCTAAAATCTCGAATAAGTTAAAAGGCAAATTCTATAGGACAGCAGTGAGACTTGTTATACTGTATAGCTCCGAATGTTAGGCAGTTAAGAAACAACACTCACATAAGATGGGAGTAGCCGAAATGTGAATATTGAGATAGATGACTAGATATACAAGAAAATATAGAATATATAATGAGGAGATCTGTAATAAGGAGGAGGTAGTGCTTATCAAAGAGGAAATGAGGGAGAATCATTTAAGTTGGTTTAGACACATCCAAAATCTGCCAATTGATGCCATAGTTAGGAAATGTGATTTGGTATAAGTGATAGGTGCTAGACATGATAGAGGAAGACTGAAACTTACATGGAGAGCAATCATTGAGAAAAATATGACTGCTTTAGACATTACTGAAAATGATGCCTTAGATCGATGTGCTGACTCCAACTAGTTTGAGATTTAAGACTTAGTTTAATTGAGTTAGGCACAATCTAGTTCGAGATCATACCTGTGGTCACACATAAGTTAAGAAACATGATTCTACTTTAATTTAGGGTTAAAGTGATGTTGATTAGGCTAGCTTTTCGTTTGACCGAAGATCTACCATAGGAAACGACATATTTCTGTGAGGAAATCTTGTTTCATAAAAAAACAAAAAATAAATGTGTTGTAAAATCCAATGTTGAATCTGAATTTAAGGCCATGTCTCATACCACTAATGAATTAGTTTAGCTAAAGAACCTGTTATAAAACTTCGGTTTTAGTGCTTATAGCTTATGGAGCGAGTATGTGATAACCTAGTTGCACTACATATTGTTGTTTTATTTGTTAAAAGCTTCTAGATAACACAATCAAGCCGACGTATGCAAAATCCGAAAATTAGATAGCTACACAAAATCTTTTGCAAGTAATAATTGGCTTCGATATCTATATAACAAACTAGAAACATATAACTTATATGCTCCAATTTGAGAAGGAGTGTTAGAATGTAAATATATATAACTTAATTAGTAGATCAGTTTTTCTTATTCATAACTTGTTTCCTTATTATATACATTTGACTTACTTGTATTCCTACAATCACATAGTATAAATATATTGCCTTGGTCCGAGGAATTCTCAACCACTTCACCTAAAACTCCAAAGTTTTTTTTTTCTTTTTTTTTAATTCCTCAAAATTAAGAGGAATTAGAGAGAAAAGACAAGGTACATTATAATTTTTGACTGGTGGCAATGTCTTTTTTATTAAATACTTACTAATACTCAAATAAAATTTTTAAGGGCATAACTGTAAATATATGTTAATAATGTACCCTTTCATTTCCTTCATCTTCAACTCCCAAACAATCCTCTCATTTCCTCTCCCTTTATTTTTTTTAAACTATCAAATAAGAAAAAAAAGATAAATATTATATTTTATCTACACTCTCCTCCTCTTCCTCCAAATTCTCAAAAAATCCTAATCATATACATATAACATCTTACAGAAAAAAATCCTCAAAGTTTCAATTATTGAAAGTAAGCATAGGCAAGACAATAAGAACATGACATAGTTGTTCGTCCAGTAGTAACCTAGGAAGATGTGAGAATCCTAAAAGAAACCAAACAAGTTGATGATTCAAAATGCATTCCACCTATGACTATTGTATCCCCTGTTATTTTCTTTTCCTTTTAAAGTTGTAATTTATATTTTTCCTAGACATGGTTAACCCTTTAAGACGAATATCTTCCACTAGTCCTAAATTGAAATAGCTTCAACATTTCCAAAAAACCTAGTACACGATTGTTAATAGTTCAGTAGTCTACTCAACGCTACGTTATGTGTCATTTCCAAGAAGAAAATAATCACAATCACATTGACGGACTTCAACCGTAGTAAGTTTCACTTTACATACCAGTGTTTCGAAAAACATCCTGGACGCTTCCTTGCGGGTTTTACCAGCTAATAGATGATCCAGAGGGAGGTTCTTCGTTCCATGTAAAGCTTCCTTATCAAACAAACCTTGGAGATACTTGGCAACGGCTCTGTGGAAAAAATATCAGTTAGCCATGAAAATGATAATGACATTGGGTAGAAGGGAGACAAGATCTTCAATGCATATATCCAAGTATAATAAACAGAGATATCATAAATTCATTCTCCATCAGAACAACACAACATGTACAATGGAAGGAATTAATAATGCTAAGGGTCAAAGGACAACAGATAAACTAGCAAGGCTATGAGGCACTTGAATTAATAAATCCTAATCAATCCCAACAAACATAATCTTTCATGTTGTTCCACCACAAAACTTGTATTTAATCATCTGTTTGTATCCTAAATTCTCATTCATTATACCAGTAAAATACTCCTTTTGGTTTCTAAATAATGAACCTTACAATGGGAAAAGTGCATCATTAGAATGCAATAACTTTCTTAGGTGGAGAGAGAAGCCAAGGTGCAGTATGTTAAAAGAACTGGAACTACAACAATAAGATATCCTTAAGTCAGGGTTTGAAAAGACAAAAGGGTACCACCAGTTACTTTACACAAAGATAAAGCATGTTGTTGCAAGCATTGAGATGAAAACAAACCTGGTCCGTGAAGACCATCCACTATTTTCAAGGTGGTGAGTTCCTCCAGAAGACGGCATACCATAATCATCATCTTCAAAAACCTCCTCATCATCTACATTTAAAAATTCTGGAAAAGGAAAAAAATACATAAACCAAAAGGAACAAATCCACAAGCAGAAACAATGATTTCTTAGACTAAAATTGCCATGCACTAAAAACTGCATTAACACTCGTTGGTATTGCAAAAACTGCATAGCAAATTGTCATACCAGGTTACAATTAAAAGCAAAATCTACAAAGTACACCTCCCTCCTCTTAGAACAATTTATTGACATTCGGTTTAATGATTTTGTGAGGAATAAAGATGCTAAACCTAAATGTTGTAGTTCCTTTTCTGTGATGATTTGGTGAGGAGAAAAATACATCAATATTTAAGGATGCCTACTTTCCGGTTTAGAGATAAGATTGACGTCACTTCCCATTGGTTTTCAGCCATGAGTGATTTCCAGGGGGTCTCATTGACTTGATATGCAACAGGCTTGGCAAGTGCTTCATTTTTTAGTTCACTTTCTTCCTGTACATGGAATGTTTTCTTCCCTTTTAAATTGCTTAGAGACGATCCCTCTTCCTCATACATTGTACTTTTTCTACCTTGAACACAACTTATTCTCTTTAGAAAAAGAAAAAAAAAGAGAGCCCTTTTCAAGATAAATTGGGAGGTTGAGATCATGGATTCAAGTGTTACAACTTGAAACTTTGAGACCTTCACGTGAAGATCAATGCTTGCAATATTTGTATTGACCAAAGAGAGGATGAACTAGGACAAGTAAATACGAAAACCCCAAGGAAAAATCGTAAAAAGGTTGACCACTGTTTTTTCTAGCACAGACTGTCTACCAATAGACGCCACCATGGTGTCCTTTAAAGGCATTTCTGACAACGAAAAAATCAAGCTCCAACATGCACACCTATGAACCCATATTTCATTTCCTTCAAATAATGTTATGAAAAATCTCATTCATTTTATTTATATAATTTGGTTTTAAAATTTAAACTTTTTAATAGAAAAATAGTATGTTAATCAGAATTTTATTGATCAAAAGCACAAATAATATTCCTCTTTCTCAATTGTGAGAGGGAGTAGGATTGGAGGTTTAAATTATGAGAAGGATGGATGGATAATGAGCACACCTTTGAAAGGAGTTCTAATGTAAAAAAAGAAAAAAACTTTAATGAAAATAAAAGCAAAACAACAACACGTCAGTGCTATAACTATTCTAAAAAGTTTCTTAATCTGTTATCAAAATGTTGTTTCCTAGTATGGCATTCATACAACATCTTCACTATTCCCAAACACTGTCTTTCTCTTGTAATCCTTTCATAGTTATCTTGTTCATTCCTTTGCATTGTTTGCACTTGCCAACCTTTTTTGGGTGGCTAAAGTTTCATCCAAATTTAGGCTTTTGTTTGGATTGTCGTTCTATCCAAGGTTGTTGGCAGGTAACAGGGAGCATGTCTTGCTTTGAAAGAATGTGTTGTGTTTGACGTCCCCTTTGATGTGCTTGTTCCTTGATTTGAATTTTTTTTTGTATTTATAAGAAAAAGAAGATTTTATTGAGAATAGAGGAGTACAGAGGATAATAATAAGTTCTCAAAGGCAAAAAAAGAAGAGAAAATGCAACAAATAAGTACAAGCTTAAAGCATTAAAACTCTCTAATCACGTTGTGTATCTACTAGAGAATTGTCCTGAAAGGCCCCTGAACTCTTGAAGAAATACACCAAACTGAAGCTAGAAAAATCTATCTTATCCTAGATAAGTTGTCTTGATAGACGATGATCACGGAAGATTATCGTTTCACGCTTCAATCAAACTCCTTAAATGATCGTAAATAAATCACATCTCCAAAAACTTTAGATGTCCTTATTCAAGCTAAAGTTTCGATAATGAATGATTAATTTTTTTTTTTAAAAGGTCCCTAACAAACTCGATGAATATTAAAAATGTTAAATAGTCTACACCAAATGTTTCAAATAAAAGGGCAATGAAGAAAAACATGCTTATTAGTCTCACAATCTGGTAAACATATCGCACAAATATCATATGATAGTGCATTTGATGGTCTTATCTACAATGAATTATTAATGTTGATTCTAATAGAGTCTTGCTGTCCAAACAAAAGTCTTAACCTTTGATGGAATATTAGAATTCTAGATGAATTTATGAAGTGAGAAAGAGAAAGCATTGGGGCAATTAATAAAACAACTATAATATGATTTACAAGAGAAAAATCATGAAGCAACAAGAGACCAAATCCGAGTATCAAGTGTATCATGGAAGCCAGTAGGAGCAAGAATGATTAGCAAGTTTGTAAGATCAGAAACTTCCCTGTCATTTAAATCTCTAAAGAAATGAAAATCTCATATAATATCTTCTCCCTCCAAGACATAAAAGGAGAAAATTGGAACAAAAAGAAAGGTTAAGAGATGATAAAACCTAGGATAAGTGACAGCAAATGACTCATTCTCTATCCCAGAAATCCTCCTAGAAACGAATGTGAGTACCATATAACATAAATAAAGGGAAAAAAAAGAGGGAATACTTGGGAGATAAACTTCCAAGGGCTAGCAAGAGAACTACTTGTACAAATTTTGGCATCCCATCCATTCTGATGAAGGCCAAACTTGCTCTTAATCACCATATGCCAAAGCGCATCAGTTTCTCAAGTAAAACGCCATAGCCACTTTTAAACTAGAGAAATGTTTTTGGATACTAAAATTAGCAATACCTAAGCCACAATCTAACATTGGCTTACAACATAGATCTTAGTTAACCAAGTGGTCACTCTTAGTCTCTCCTTCTCCTTACCAAAGAAAATCCAGCATAAAACATACTAAAATATTAGCCACTTTAACAAATTTTAAACAAAGGTAATAAATAGGAATGCTAGAGGCAAGAATTAAGAAGAGTAATACCCCTTAAAGAGAAAAAAAAAGAACTCTTCCACCTATCAAGATGCTCAAACACCTTACAAACAATAAGATCCCAAAACAAAACAGAGCGAGGGTTTCCACCAAAATAAGTCAGAGAGAGGTTTTGGATAGGACAATCAGCTAGAAAAGAGTAAATGCACAACAAATGACGATCCAAATTAACCCCATGTATGCTACACTTAGTTAGGTTAACTCGGAGTCCAGAAATAAGTTCAAAAATCTGAAGGAATACAACATTTTTGAAAAAATCTCTATTTTCCCCAAGAGAGAGAATAATTTCGTTGGAAAATTGAAGATGGGAGACCATTACATCATCAAAACCGATTTTCATATCTTGAATTTCACCCCTCTAGGGAATATTCTACTCAAAACATTAGCCACCATTGAAAAAAGAAAAGGTGACAACGTAGTTTACCTTTGATAACAACATAGAACACTTCTAAAGAAAGACACCCCTTGGTTCACTTTATTCACCTAGACCCAAAATCCTAACCAAAACCTTCTCCAAAAAATACCAACTCACTCTATCATAAGTTTTCTCAAAATCGAGCTTGAAAATAACACCGTTTTTTTCCCTTCATCTTATATTCTTTGAAAACCTCATTGGCAATGTCAACAAGAATAAGGAAGGTGCGGATGTTATGTGTTGGGCACCAAACACCTTTGAATCATTCTCCTTCAAAAGTTTCTATATTGATCTAAGTACATGCAACTTCCCTTGAAAATATGTTTGGCATGCTCAGGTTCATTCCAAAGTAGCACCTTTTGTTCGGACAATCTCCTTAAATTGTACCCTACCAACACACAGTTTATTAAGAGAGGTCTTTGCATCGTGAGATAGTGCTATTTATGCAAAAACAAGGGAGAAATGATGGGCTATTTGTTTGTCCACTATCTAATTGCTAGAGCCTTATGGGCTATTTATCAAGATTGAGATCTTAACTAGAATCGTAGAAAGTCTATAAGATCAAAAGATCTTACAAAATTTGCAAATTACCACTTAAAATTATAAATATACCTACTTGTAATAAGTCTTAATGTTATACATAAAGCAAAATAAGTAACAAATGCCCACATATTTACCACTAGGGCTGGAAGCGAGTAGAGCTAGTCGAAACTTGACTTAGATTCGGTTCGATTTATACTCAATTTGAATAAAAACAAGCCAAGCTCGAATTTTGTTTTAAACTCGTTTAACATTTTGAGTCGAGTTTCAAAACACAGGTACTTGAATCGAAAACTGAACGAGTAGCTCAGTTATTTTTTTAATTTAAAAAAATATTATTTATATAAAGATATTAAATATTAAAACAAATTACATGTATTTTTAAAAACTAAATGTTTTAGCCTTCCATGCTTTCAACTCTAAAATTTTCAAAGACTTCTTTAATTCTCTTTCCTCAGCCTAGCCTCCTCTTTGATGAATTTAATCTTTGTTTTTGTTGAACTTAACTTTATGTACTGTTCTAGCTTCATTGTCAGTTGTTATTGAAATTATTAAATTTTAGATTAGTTTTTGGGAGTTTGAATGACAGGATTAAGATGTTTATGTGTGTTTTAGATTATCAATTTAGCATGTTTGTTTTGCTGTGAATTCAGATTTGGATGGCACAAAATTGTGGTTCAACATTTTTATTTTTATTTTTTTTGTATTGAATATACTTGCATTTTTTTTACCTAGTATTATAGCCAAGCTCAAGTTTAAAATAAGGCTCACCCTCGAACTCAAAAGAGAGGTAGATAGGGTTTGGCAATGGTCTTAGGTTGAGTTCCTAGTATGGTCAATAGAAGCCCAGTGACAAACAAAAGCCAACCCAACAAGACAAAAATAGCAAATAATGACTTTTTTCAAGATCGGACCGATCTTGCATCAGATCTTATTCCAATCTTGCCAAAATACGATTCTTGACACATTTTGACTTGTTTGGGATATGTGAGACCATACAATCTTATACGTTAACTTGCGATTTTGACATCAATGCTTTTAGTGATGCTCAATTCCTTTATGGATCTTCTGTTTAGCCGACAAAAGAGATGAGTAGAAGAAATAGTACACTAGCATGACAGACTACTTTTTATTTTATTTATATATTGGTGATTTGGATTGAGAGAAACAATTGTAATGAGAATGCTTCACTGAGTAAATTGAAGAGAACACTTTTACATATGTGGTACCAATGAATATCTATCCCTCGTATTTCTTAGATGGTTTGAATTGAATTTTGTAGCTTTTGAGGGTACTGCTTTTTTGTAGGATATGTTTGTACCTGCTTTGTGCACAAAGATATCATCCTCTTTTTTTGTAAAGAAAATAAACTAAATACCAAGTTTCAAGTGCAAAAGCCTACAAAGACTTTGTCACTAGACCTACTAACATTTTTTCCCATGCTCCTTATATGCTCTGATGATTATTTGGTTTAGGAGTTCATGGTAGATTAGGATTCTAGATTTTTAAGTAGGGATGCTAGATCTCTTTGGCACTGCATCGTTATTGCGATAGTTTGGTTTGTGGTTACAGTAAAATAAAAGGACATTTTTAGAAGCCTACTATAGCTTATGTAAGATGAGTAGGTAAGTTTTTAGCTTCGGTATGGAGTAAACGTCTATAAACTTTTCACCGCATCTCTTTTACCTTACATGCAATGTGATTTGCGAGAATATCTTTTTTTGTTTGCTTTCTTCCTGTACTTTTTCTCTTTTTTTTTTTCTTCCTAGAAGGACTCCTTTAGCATCCACTGTCCACTTATCTCCATTTTCTCCCTCCTAATAGATTTTCTTCCTTAACAAAAAAGTAAAGTAAGCAGAAGTATAACAAACCTGTATTATTTGCAACCATGACATCATCCTGCACCACATATCCAAATTTTTTAATTAGGACATGCATTAAAATAGGAAAAAAAACGTCAGCCCTATATTCAAAGCAGAAATTTTCCAAAAGACTTAGAATTAAAACTAAGATAAAGACATCATGTAGAAGTTGGCCCAAACTAAAACTAAGATTAGGTAAGACCAAACATTCTTTTCCATAGGTCTTTTCATAGGTAAAGTTTTATTAGAATAACAACAAGTTTAGATGAAGTACACGTAAAAAAAAAAAAAAACATTCTCTCTCACAATCTCTTTTTTTCTGGTAGGATGGAGAGTTATCGCAAGAGTGCATAGATAAAAGGCTAAATACAATTACAGTGTAAGACAGGAAAAGAGAAAAAAAAGAAAAGAAAAAGAAGGAACACTAACAGCAAAGCAAACAAATACAAGATATCCAAGAGACGAAGAGATGTAAACTTATGAAAGCCAAAAGGAGTCCTACTTACGAAATTATCTCCAGAAGGATGCTGAAAAGCAGAGAATTCCGCATCAACGGTACTCCATGGGCCAGCTTCCTGACGGACAGGATTTTCTTCATGATTCAGAAAAGTGTCTTTTGCATCCAAATCAAGCTCTACGGAATGTAAAGAATTGATTTGCATTTCTTTGCTATTTGTACAGCTAGATGTGAGGTCCTCGTCATCACACCCCGAGATCAAACTAAGGGTTTCATCTTCTTTTGCACCCTCTATCTTACTATTTTCATTTTCCTTTACAGGTTCAACTCCACTAACAGAAGACATATTGTTGCATTCCAAAGTCTCCATAAAGGTAGTTTCCAAGTATGTACTTAAGTTGTTAGTAGCTTCAGAACCATCTGTATGATCTTGGGTTCTGATTTCAATATTATGTTCTGCAACTTCAGAGGCAACTGTTCCAATCTTATTCTCCATACTGGGGAGTGTCTCCAAAGTCTTAGCAGGCAACACAGGTGAGACATCCATCTGCAAAGAACCATCTACATAATTGGTTTTATCAGAAATATCAGGCCTGTTGTCCCCAATGACAGGAGCAATTGGTGATGTTTCAAGCAAATGGACAACAGAGCAATTTGCTACATCAGCAACTTCATTGTTTCCTCTACCAACGTCCATTTCGACGTGCTGAAAAGTTTCAAGTTCTTTGACATCAAAAGTATCTTTCAGCCGACCAAGAGTATTAACATCATGTGATAATAAGTTAACTTCAGCTTGATGGCTATCCGTCAAAACAGGTAAATCAGCTTGTTCTCCTTCAACATGGTTTTGGACCACAAGATGTTCACCATTCTCTCCCACTCCATATTCTTCAGCAAAAATTGTTCTACAATAGGACTCTCCATCTTTTGTCGCTTCCGAGAAAGTACTACTTGGATCACTCTCAGAAACCTTGACTCCATTCACATCAAAGGTCTCACTATGCAAAAGAATCAATTCAGCTGACATACCTGAAAGACATATTAAAACTAATTCAGGTAGCTACTAAAGATCTGAAGCACTATCCGGCTAGCAAAACTAGAAAAACTGCATCAAATAAATAAATACATTGTAAAATCTAATAACCCAGAACATAACAAATGACAATGAAGATATTCCAATACTTGACAAGTGTTTCTTATGTGAGAAATTCAGGACATATTTGCTCATGTCTAATGGCCTTTTTACAACCATAACCAAATGGGATATTTCAACAAAAACTACCAGCCATAAGGACGTCTAAAGAAATAGAAAATTGTAGAAGCTAATAAATTGTAAAAGCACACTCTTTATTCTTTTACAATGTTTAGAGCGTTCCATCTGATAAAAAATTGCAATTTCAAATCAGATTTTCCCAAAGGACATATTAGCATACTCCCCCACCCCCCAAGAGAACTATAAATATAATACGATCAACTCATCTCAGCTGGGCTACCACAACCACACAGATTTACAACTACAACTCTCAAAGATGAAAAAGTGAAAATCATAACATTTTTATACAATCAACTCTAAAGATGAGGGTAAGGAAGCATAAGCAACAATCCATAGCAAAACATACGCACCAGTAAAAATGGATTCGCAGAGAACCTCATCATCCAAAAATTGTCTTTCAATCAATAAAATCTCATGGTGAGTGCAAGGAGCTTTCTTCCGAACACGGCGCATGTCTACAGTGTTTGTCAATTGCTGGCGTATTGTGCTTGATAAGAGAACCAAAAAGGCAAGTTTGATATTAAGATAACAGGAAAAGAAAAGCCTAGTGATATAAGAGATTCAAAAGAAGACATGGAATATAACGAGTTTCAGTTAATTCTAAATGAAGACAAAGTGAAAACACTCAAGATTTGATTAATTACAGGATATCAGACGCCACAAGAAATAAATATACAAAGAGGGTTTATGTTCACTTCCAGGGTAACCCTCTAAGCATATTGTCCAGTACAGAATCATAGCCAAATACATTTCAGCATAAATTTGCAACAAGAAGAAAACCCTTTTGGCAGTTCTTGCTATTTTTTGATCTCGAGTATCTATCATGTTGCACTTTAACTTGTGGAAACTAAGTATGCACAACCACACAATTGGAAAACTGGCATTATACAACATTCAACTTATTGCAGATTTCTCAAAGGTGTATCCATAGAAACAAGCAGCCTTTCAACACATATCAACAGTAGTTATGATATCTTCTCTTGCTTCTCTGGCTTGTATTTCTAGTGTTCCTGTGTGTTATCTCTATTGTTTGTGTTACCAAAAGATTGAGAAGATAACGAGGGATTTTCTTTGGTTAGGGGTAGGGAGTAAGAGAGATCATTTGGTTAGTTGATGTGTTTGTTGTAAACCTAAGTCTAAAAGTGGTTTGTGTTTAGGCAACTTGGTGTCTAAGAATATTTCTCCAGTGGGCAAATGGTTATGGTGGTTTCCTTTGGAATCCAACTCTCTTTGGCATAGGATGATACGAAGCAAGAATGGACTTCGTCAAAATGGGTGGGATGCCAAGGCCAGTACCAATGTCTCACATGTGAGCCCTTGAAAATGTGTTTTCCTTTTTTGTTTCTTTACTCAGATAGTTAGGGATGAGTCACAAATCTGATTCATCTTTGGAAAGGGGATACTCCTTTTCTAGTAGCTTTCCCCAGGTTACATCACCTTTCTAGATCTTCATGATGCTCTATTAATGGCTTTTATAATTTGGAAAGTTCTATGCTTTCCTAAAATTTTCATTAATTTAGATTCAAATGATAAAGGGGCTACTTTTGCTTCTAAATATTATTGATTCTATTCAAATCACTAGGGTATATGACAGCAGGCTTTGGACCTTAGATAGTTCAGGGGTATTTTCTTGCAAGTCTTTTCTTACCTTTCTATCTCATGACCCCAATCCACTTATTTCCTTCTTTCTAACCCCATTTGGAAGGCTAAAGTGTTCTCTAAAGTCAAGGCTTTTGTGTGGTAGGCTGCATTGAAAATGATCAATGCCAGTAATTTGTTGCAGGTGTGTAGACCAAATAAGACTCTTTTTCCAGATGTGTGGTAGATGCTTTCACAGTATTGAGGAATAGGGATCATTGTCAACATTTCCAGCATTGTGCTACCGCTCGAAACATTTGGAACATGCACTTTCACATCTTTCAGGAGGAGGGGGTAAGTCCACAAAGTTTGGAGGCTATGTTATTGATTAGAATTAGGGGTTTGGGGCATAAGAAGAAAGGGAAGATTATTTGTAGAGGTGATGTGTTTGTTGTGGTTTGGTGTTTATAACTGGAGAGGAATTTAAGATTTTTCAATTATTAGTATTTGACATTGAACCTGCTTTAGGATAAAGTTTTCTTAGCTTTTTTATGGGCTTTTATTTCAGGGGGGCCTTCAATTATTAGTATTTGACATTGAACCTGCTTTAGAGATATCTTGTATTAATTTTATTTTTCTTTCCTTCATTTCACTTTCTTAAAGGAGGAATTTTTATTCTCTTCTTCCTCATCAATATGATTTCTTCTTTTATCAAAAAAGAAGAAGACAACAATAGCTATTATAAGTTATAGTTGAGAGAACAGCAGCCCTTAAGAAGGGTTGAACTGAAAGGTAAAGCAGCACTCAATTACGAAATTTCTTTTCACTATTATTATTGTTATCTTTTTGGTAAACTAAACAGAATAGAGCTCAAGGTTTGTGCAGCCAAGCTCCATAACAAAGTGTAAGACATACTCTCCATTTAAGACCATCGTATCATCCATAAGCACCTTCCTCTTTGAGGTATTACCCCGTGGTGCAGAACGGGGACGTTTCACTGATGCTACTTCAGGGGCGGACGGTGTGGGCTTCAGATTTAAAACTGAAGATCTTCTTCCAACTGGAACACAAAATCCATTTTAGCCATAGCCTCATTGTCATTGAAAAAAACATTGTAAGCCATAATCTATTGTAACAACTAATTGCCTCCATAAAGTAAGACACTATCATCAAGCGCACACAAGTAAACAGCATTGGAAATGATGATGATTTTGATACCTAATATGGAAGACAATAGGTCATCGTCATCAGGAATTAATTCTGAGGTTTTCTTGGATTGGATCATGCCAAATGACTCAACCGAGTTCAAGCTCTGCACTGTCAAAGTGCTTTCCGCGAAGCTACGCTTCTTTCCAAACTTTCTCCCAGCATGACCTCCATCACCTTCTGCTATGACCTGTTTGTCTGGTGTAGATTGCACCAGCAAATCATTTGGTTCACCACCAACCACAATTGGCAGGGAGAGCATTTTTTCGGGTGCTGGCAGGTCAGAACTCTCCAATAGACGGTCACTGGAGATCTGATTCTCAACTTGCACATCTAACTTCCTGTTATCTGACTGAAATTCTATAGAAGAGGGCTCCGAACTTGGACATTTATCAAAGACTGGATCTGTTACATCAGTATCAAGGCACTTTTCACCTACAAAAAGTAAAAGTTCATAATAACCAGTACAACATATGCACGTGTTACAGAAACATAAATATAATGTGTGTATATATATATATATTTATGAAAACAATAAGTCATTAAGAACAGAACTATACAACCAAAAGTTCTCTAATGAGTAAGCAGTTAATTTTTATAAACAGGAACTTAATGTAGGGCACAAATACTGAGAACTTGATGGTAGTGTGACCCTCAGTTGATGTGTATAAACCAACTCAGCAACAAATTGGAACAGAACCATAGATAAAAACTCCCCCCTCTGCCTAGATTTTACAAATTTAAAATGATTAAGAAGTAAATTGCTAGATCTGATAAATTTCTGCTAAGTGAATAATAAACCGACCTCCAAGCCAAGAAATGTCCTGTTGTCCTACGTAAGAGGTGCATGCTTGAAGAACATGTGATTGAGTAGGCAGCATACCTTCATAAGCAACAGAGCTCAAAGATTCAGCTTTCTTTGGCTCCTGTGATGCCCGAGTATCAGCATTAACAACCTCAGATTTTCCAGGTGACCCCAATTGACATATGGCATTTGATGTCAATTTAGCAGGAGTACATGATTCTCCCTCACCATTACCAAATTCCATGTCATTCAGAATTTCAGGTTTTGGTGATGTTTGAGCATCCCCGAAATGACCCTGTAATTCTTGAACTTGAGGGCCACTTAAATTAGAAAAATATTTCTGCCGAGGGTCCTCCAGATCAGAGGTAACATGAGAGCAACTAGGAGATGCAACAGCTTCATTACCCCTAACTCCAGCAGAAGCTACACATTCCATGTCATTCCGGTCCACGGGGGCGATAATCAATTCATTGTTTATTACAACTCCATCATGTATGTCTTCCGCCTTGTTGGGCAATGCACTGGATATCCCATCTAATGATTCTGACATTGAAGGCATAAAGCTCTGTTGATTGGCCTTCAGGAGTAAAGACGTTGAACGGGGATCAGCAGCCCGCACGTCTTCTAGCTCCGCACTAGATGTTAAATGCTCCTGTTGGTTTGTTTTCGTTTCTGCTCCAACGAAGAGGCGGCCATTATCTTCACCACACGTGGATAGAACAGTATCATGCTTCAAATTATTATGCAAAGATTCCACTTTCTCCCAACCTGACTTGCTGGAAGCAGCATTTTCCATGATCTCCATTGCCCTTAAATCTGTTGAATTATGAAATTCTCCTTCCAAATTATCATTAGAGACTAGAGCCCCCTGCGCAACAGGCAAGTTTGGCTCTTCAACTAATCCGGGAGTTGATGGACCTTGAGCATACTCAATTACTTCAGCAGTTGTGGCTAGACCAACAACCTATTCCCAATGAATAAGTTCATGGAAGGAATGAAAAGACATTAGCATGTAAGATATACTAGAACATGAATCAACCTAGGGGACCCCTTCCCAAACACAGAAAAAATTAATGGAAGCAAACATGAAATTAGCAAAAAAAGATGTAGAAAGGTCACCAAACCTCATCTCTGGTTCCGTTCATTCTAATGTCATCCAATGCTTCAATTATCCCCTCATTATTTACATCTTTTTGCTGAAATATTTCTGAATGTACAGACGCCTGAGGATTACCACTGAAACCAGGGTAAATATATAAGTCATGTGATGTAGGGCAGAGAGGGGTTCTGAGGAGGAACAAAAACAGAAGAGGGAATAGAGAGATAGAAAGGGGAACTGAGCAATACGGTCACTAGGGAAAATCATAATAGAAATAATCAGTGAATTCAATGTTAAATTACATATTATGTAGATTACAGCAACCCCTTATTAGTTTTAACCATGTACTAATAACCTAACTTAAATCCAAGTAATCATAGTTATAATGAAACCCATGATTCATACTAATTCCTAACTAACCCCAAACCCTAATTAATAAATTCTTTATCCCCACATCATTGAACCCGCACAAATAAAAAGTTAAATCCAAATCATTAAATACAATTAATAACATGATATTTCAAGCTTCATGTGCCATCATGTTAGGAAAGTTGTGTCCCAAATGATTCCATGAACCATCAGCAGATAAACCACCACAAATGACAATAGCACACAGTGTAAGCATCACATAACAAACAACAAAGAAAGATAATAAGCTGCTCTTGATTTTAAGAAACACCTTGTCTATCATTTTCACAATCGTTTGATGAGCCAAGGCAAAGAAAAAAAAATCATTGACACATGCTGATGGTGAAAAAGAGGATGGAAATGGAACAATAATTAGCCATAATTACTGTATCAAGTTACAATAGTTGTGGGTCATTGCAGATATGGAATAAGGTTTTTAGTTCCTTTTTGTGATATTTAATTATGTACAGCTAGGATTTGATGAAATCAAGGGCTATGGTTAATTATATTTTTTATTAGTAAAAGAGTTCAGTTGCAGGCTCTTCAAGTTCTTTTGTGTTTGCTTGTGTTACCAACCCCCAAAAGAGGTGCCCTTTTGTTTCTGCATGAGAAACTTAGGGTTACATTAAATTCCACATAACTTCTGACAATGTCAGACACACACATTATACACATAATATATCCACAATGAACCATAGGCAAATATACACGCATTGCATCATCATCATTCACCACCTCAAGAAGCAATTTTGAATATGCACTAAATATTTTATCTTCAGGGACTACAAATTTCATTCTTACCATACTACCACAATAAGCTCCTTCCTTCCCTTTTTTTTTTTTTTTTCCTTTTTTTCTTCTTTGGTATTCTTTGGGAGGGGAGGGTTTGATACTGGTCATACACATACAGGATCCTCGATTTAGGGGTGGATTTGGTTCGGTTTGGTTTGGTTTTGAAGGTTTATATAACTGAAATTCGGTTTTGGTTTATATTCGGTTATTTTGGGTTATCTTAATATTGTTGTAACCGAATTGAATCGAACTAGTAAATTTCAGTTTCAGCTATGTTCGATTTTCTATTGGGCTAAAATTAAAGCCAAAAAAGTTGGCCCATCAACCTTTTCAAATTAGATCCAATTAACCTATAGTTTTTAAATATATATATATATATATATAGATAATAAAAATTATTAAATATACCTACAAAATAAGCCCAGCATACTCTAAAATGATTAAATCATGTTAAAAAATTAAAAATTAAGAATATATAAATGTTTTGGTTTGGTTTCGGTTAAAATCAAGAATATTGATAACCGACCAAATATAATTTGGTTATTAAAAAAAAAAAAAACCACAAAAAAGAAGAAGTTCGTTTTCAGTTATAACCGAGAATGTTCCACCCCTAATGCTCAAGGGCACCTAGACACACAATGTTGATAACCAAGCCAAATATAATTTGGTTTTTAAAAACAAAAAAACCAGAAAAAAAAATAATTGAGTTCGGTTTCAGTTCGATTTTTGGTTATAACCGAGAGTGTTCCACCCCTACTGCTCATGCGCACCTAGGCACACAAAAATAAGGGGGGTAACACAAGAAGACAACATGCCAAGAAGAATCGAAGAGCTTACTTTGAAATCTGATCTTTCCCCAATGTTGAAACCTTGTCTGTGAACAGATCCTGTTTTTAACAAATTAACAGGATTAGAAATAACAATTTACAAGGAAATAGTACATAAAATGTTAAGAAATTAACGATCTGGACCCTCAATCTAAAGGCAAATTCGCGCCCCGGGGGGGGGGGGGGCCTTCACATAAAATGCAAAAACAACCATAAGGACATGCCAAAAAAAAATTAGATTTTTTATTTAATAATAGTAAAAAATTCAAAACCAAAAAATTATTTGCCCATATAAGAGACAACACTATTTGGCGTAACAGTTTATTTAATAGTGAAAAATCCAAAACACAGCCGAAACCTTAGAAACCATCTATACTTCAACTGAGACTACAGTTCCATTTTTAAGATACTGCGAAGCAAAGACAATAAAATTACCTCATCAAGGTCCAAACCAATTTGAGAGGTGTCACCATCACCAAATCGCTCTGAAAACATACCACATGTTATGAAAGTTGCATATTAGTTAGCATCTAGCTCCCATCACAAACAGTTATCAATCCGGCATTAGAAAGGAAGGAGGAAGAAGAGAAGAATACTGTACCATCCAACCCAAACTGTGAAGTGGAGTAAATCACACCCTCCATGGTATCTTGGAGGGTAATCTGCTCCCTTGTACTGACATGATGATCAACATAGTTACTGCAAGAACTTAATTGTTACTAAACAGAAAACAAATCTTCTACTTGAGCATCAATACATGTAAGCACCTATCAACAAGAAATCAGATTTTCATTTACAAGGACTTCGGAAAGAAACTAAATAAACGAAACCATTTGATAGTGTCTCAAATACTCTTGAAACATAAAACCCACGATAAAGAACAACTACAGCTTCAATTTGAAACAAAAATATCAAGTGTTTCGGAAGTAACCTTTGATATATGTCATTATCGGGCAGTTCAAAATCATCCAGATCAAAAGTCTCCGGCAAGGTAATGGAATGATAAGGTGCAGTGGATTCCTCTGGTGGCAAATCAACAGCAGTGGAGCGAAACGCTTGCTTTATCTTAAGCAAAGCCTCGCTGCAATCATCAAAAAGGTAATTCACCTTTCTAGAGTAAATCCTCACCACACCAAGCAGAAGATGGCTGGACAAACGGAGTGCAATTGGTACTTCAGGAAAAAGAATTGAATCTGGCCAAGGAAAACAAACACAGGTGTTAGATTATCTGAGACACAACACAAAAATGTCATCAAAGTCATGGACAAACATAAGCAGAAATGGGATTTTAAACAATAGTTGGATATAATATGGAGCTAACACAGTAACATATTATCATTTAAGATAGAAATTTTTTTCTTCTAACTATAAAATTTTCAATTTTGCAAGAACTAGTCCTACACAAAGCATTCCAAGATTTCCTCCACAATAATCTCTTCTCTTCTGTAATTCTGTTTCCCTCTTATGATAGGATCTACTTTCTCTACATAGTCAGATCCATCACCATGCAAATTTACCAAACAAGGAAAATTATACAAAAATACAAAACAAAAAAAAACAACTAAAAAAATCAGACACGAAGAATGATCTGCTGAGAGTAAATAATTCTCCAACCAAGAAAGAGTCTCATGCCTTTCCCAGACTTCCAGGCATCTTAAAAGAGGATGACATCATAGAATGGTCAACAACAAGAAGCCTTACTCCAAAACTAGTTAGTATCCTCCACATAAATTCTTTCCCTCTGTTCATTCATGTCCATGGCTAAATTCTCTTCTAAACCTTTCATGTTCATGTTTTTCTTCACCACTTCTTCCTTTGTAAATTTTGGTCTTCCTCATCTAACATCTTCAGCAACTCTCCCTCTTCTTCTCCACGATTGGAGCTACCTCTATCTTAGACCAAATATCTTCGTTTCTTGTATTATCATACAACAAAATCCTCATCTTTGAGATGCTCCTTTTCTCATATGTTGCTTCTTGACAGGCTCATTCCATTTGACAAAGCATACCAGGGCATAGCATAGCTTTATAAATTTACCTTTATACTTTGATCACATAAAATTACCAAAGCTTTTCTCTATTTCAGCCAACTTGTTCTAATTCTATGTGAAACGACTTATTCTATTTGTCCATCATGTTGAATTATTGGACCAATATAATTCAACATAATGGACTAGTCAATGCTAGAAAATTCAAGTCACCACAAAACCAATTAAGGCAAGTACAATTATTTTTAGCAAATGAAATTACAAGTTGGGAATACCTACGTTAGATCTGTGGCTGTTAAAATCAAACCAGAGAAAAAGCGACATCTAGATTGCATGTGTAGATAACTCACTCCAATAAGGGTCACGTGAGTATATAAGTATTGATTTTGTTTACACATACACACATTATGGTAGCAACACCACTGGAAAAATGTACCAATGGCATCCCCACATTAACCTGACTAACAGTGCATCAGGACAACTCCCTAAAGATACTAAAAGAACAGCTTTACTGAACCTGCAATAAGGCGTTATTTCCCACAGAAAAAAAAAATTATTGTTATCATTCTTTTTATCAGGAAAAGGCAAAAGGGCGCAAACACATAAACGTGAGGACCACAAAGAAAGCACACCACCTTAAGGCAAAACAAGGGGAGGAGGAATCATGGAAAAATAAAATAGAACAGTAATCTTGAAAATAAGAAAAGAAATTGATTTTACACTGTTCTAGAAAGTACTCTCATTATCATTAGAAGTGGTTGAGTTGTGTGTGTGTGTGTGAGAGAGAGAGAGAGAGGGAGAACAAAACAAAGAAAATAAGCTGTATATTGGAAGTGGAAGACACTGTAACCCCACTATGTAGAGTTCCTTGTCATGGAAAATAAGGTTTCCATCTTGCACCATAGTCCTCATATATACACCACTTTATGCTTGCTAGAACCATTCTCCAAATCCACATATCACCCCCACATCCAGTCCTTTTAGACTAAACCAGAATCAGGCAACACTATTTACCGTTAGGACTAGGCAACATTACAGCATAACAGTAAGTGATATACTGTGTCTCCATCTTGTTTACATGAAGCCAGAATTCAAGTAGGTGCTGTTTCTTAGGTTGGTCTGCTGCTGCCACGTGCCTTCTTGAGAAGGGAGACAAGTGCTCTCACGCATCACTTTTCTTCTATTAGGGGTGGCTTTTTGGTCATTTCTTGACAGACAACCAGAAAGAAGTTTGATTTTCTGCACTATAAGTATATATTGAGTATTTGTTCTGAAACCAAAGAGGTAAGTTATTTGAAATTCTGTTTGTATTGAACTTCTTCCCTTATTTCTTTCTTCATGTTCTCTTTATATGTTGCCCCTTTTTCTGGGAATTCTCTCTAATATGAAAGAATGTATGAATTGAAAGCTTTTTAAAGTAGCCTTTGTTTCTTCTATATAATCATGCAGGGTTCTTTCAAACTATCATAATTATTTTCTGCACTGAAATTTCTTTTTTGGAACTATTCACCAATTAATTTAAAGCCTAATAGGATTCTTTCATTTAGCACAAATTTTGAGACGAAAGTTCTGCCCTTTAAAATGGAATCCCTTGTTGGGAGATCATTTAGATCTTGGCATGGAAGATTATTTCATATAAACTTCAATGTTCTTTCCTAAAGAAACTTATGTCATTGCTGACCTTATACATATGTTCAATTCCAGGAGGAGCTCTCTGAATACACAAACACAATTTTTTCTCTCCAAATCTATCATTTTGTCTTCAACAGTATACCTACTACATCTACTTGATTATATAAAGCACTACCAAATTATCTTTACCATTAGCAAATTTGAAGTTATTATGACTACAACTTAATGTTGCAAATTGTACTTCGGAGTTACAGATTAGATGCTTGAATTAAGTCTGTGGACTGACATTTGTCAACAAAACTTTTATATTTTTAATTGATATACTTTATCAATAAAACTATAACTAAATATTGAAGTTTCTGGAATTTTGATATTGGTTAAGTGATACCCGATTGATATAAGCGTACTTTAGATGTGTTTTGAAAGTACAGAAGGTCAAAAAACCAAAATACAGGGAGATTATGTCAAAGTTTCCACAAACAGTGAAGCCACTATGATCCGTCATCCTTTCGGATGGAGAAAAAAGAAAACTTAAACAAAAGATTATATTATGGTATCCACTAGTTACATATGAAGTAAGAAAACAGTGGAAGCATTCAATAACCAAAATAACCTCCTTAAAGTATCAATTCTTTATTGTTTATAGGGATTAAAAAATATTTGGAGGGGATGGGCACCAAAGACCCTTCTGGTGCTTTATAATAGCGTAGATATTGTTTCAAAGTCTTCTTTCCGCTCGACTAATTAACTTATGCTATGCTGTAACTTTTCGCAAAGGAAGTACAAGAAGAACCACATGTACTCCTCTAAATCTTCACATGCTACAAAAAGATGTAGAGGGCATTTTTGTTTTCTTTACTTGGTTCCCTAATGCCATAAGAAAAATACAAAAAGACTAGATAGCATCCATGGGCATTTCACTAGTTAGAAATATTACGAAAATCACACACAGTCTTTCTTTTCCCTTTTGCACTGAATTGCTAAATACTAGTTTTCTAAGGAGGTGCTAACTTTTTATGTCATTGAATTGAATACATTACGCAAAATAAAAAACTGGTACCAGATAAGCCTATTTCAATAACCAAAAGAATTGACGCACAAAATAAAGTTTTCAGTTTTACCAGTTCCCACAAAAACTGGTTTATCGTTACTTTCCCTTTTGGTTAAGAAGAAAGGTTGAAGTAATGTTGTCCCTACACCACTACAAAAAGTCTAGTACCTACAATAGCACCTATATTTTTTTCCCTCTCACGAGCGGCTTCTTTTTTTTTTTGCTCTTTTCTGTTCTTCTTTATACAACCAATTTAGCATCAAAAGTAAAACATAAATATAGAACAGAATATGAGGAAAGTAATTTTATGTAACTAAATTATGACTATTTCTTCAGACACGCTGCTTAGTTAGGTTCCTCGGAACGTTGGACCTGAATCAATTAATAGCGAAGACAGAGATACAGTTTTTTAATATTGACGCCAAGATACAGACACAGAATTGGTAAGCAACTATAGTTTCTGACATGATTGAGGCAAGTTTCACATTCCACCATAAGTTAATATATATGATAGTTAGAGACTGACCTACAGAGACGCCAATATCTGTATCAGCCACTTGATTCTTGCGAAGCTTCCTCTCCAAATGTGCCGCTATCCATATTGTCCCAAGCGGCCCTTTCTTGGCTAAAATAAACTGAGAATAGAACATCTCCCCACTTTCAATTCAGGAATCTTCCACAAGAAGCCCCAAGACACCGATGAATATGGAGCTTAGGCTCGACTTCTCCACTCTTCCCAAAATAATTAAAATAACAACCCGACCAGGGGAAGACCTTAAGCAAGCAAATTGACTTCAAAATCGCCAAAGTTTAAATAAATTACATAAACTGAAGGCTTTTCCTCAAATTCCGCATCGGACACCTCAAGCGACAGTCTAGACAAAAACCCTAATTGCTTCTCCGACACCGCAACACCACCAAGATCCTTCAGAAGAAAAAGCAAAACTTCAAAAATTTATTAGAACCATTCAGAACAAGAGCTCGAAAATCAGAACAACTGGGAAGACGAAATGAAAAAAATATCTGGTCTTGAACGTGCTGGCAGCGAAATAGGAGAACCTAGGTGCGCCCGAACGGAGTCTTGGTATCGAGGAGGCCTTGAATAACAAGCACTGCATCGAATTGGAGCATGCACGGACTAGATCTCGAGTTTAGGCAATCAGGAATTCAGGACAAACGAGAGAGAATTATCAGTGATGTGACTGTTAGAATGGGAGAGATGTTAAAGAAGCGCCTTTGGTCTAGTTTTTTGTGTTCTCCGGTAAAACAAGTAAATTCACAGCCTCTTAAATATGATAAGAATTTATTAACCATAATTTATATCTATACAGTAAAAGTTGCTAAAAAATAATTTTTTATTTTCTTTATAATTATAATATAATTATATTTTATTCTAAATAAATTTTTTTCTTAATTTTTTTCCTATTTTAATATCAATAAATTTTGATTGTTTTAGGACTATAATTTTTTTAATAATTTTTTTCAATCTTAATAAATCTATAATTTTTTAATAATTATATGTCAAAAGCAATTAAGATTTACTATTTTAATTTTAATTCTAATTTTATTTTTGTTTAATAAGTTTATAATAATCATAATTTTTAAGTTTTTCTCAAATATATGAATTCAAAATTTGTAAAATTATTATGAATTAAAAGAAATATTAAAATTATAATTTTTATAATTATAATATTATTGTTTTAACTTTTAATTCATAATTTTTTTTTTATGTTTTTATAATAATTATATGTCAATAATAGTTAAAAAATTTTCAATTTTTTGGTTTAATAAGTTTCAAATAATTATAATATTTTTTAGTTCAAGTCAAATGTATGAATTAATTTTTTTTCTAAACACAATAAATTAAAAAATATTAAGAGTATAGTTTTCATGATTATAATATCATTGCTTAACTTTTAATTATTCTTTCATCTTGAGAATTGAAATATATATACATATATATATATAAATTTTTGAATTTAATTTATTTGTTAAATTTATCTATTTGCTTATAAATATATACTATACACTATACTAAAAGTCAGAATATTCTTATGGTGTCCTCTTCAATTTTAACCTTTTTAAAAAAAATTATTTTATATTATTCATTATAATATTAAAAAAACTCACGTATTGTCAATTATTATTTTTTCTTTTAAAATCAACATTTAAAAAACTTATCTCCTTCTCCCTATTTTATATTACAATTATTTTTCTTCATATTATTTTTAAATATATATATATATATTGAACATGTGCTTAGCATGTGTGATGGGGGCTAATGTTAAACAAAAGAGACATTACAAAATGGTTTTCTAATAAGTGTATAATGCACTTATTAATATTTATTACGATAATTGATTATAATTTTAGTAATAATTAATACATAAATTTATACTTTTAAAAAGTTTAAAATTCAAAAAACTATGTTTATTGTAGCTTAATAAGTGTTATAGGAGAAAAATTATTATAAAAAAACTACGAAAAATTCTTATTTTTCTTTAACAAACATGCATTGTGTGTGAAGCGTGTTTATAGTATATAAAATTAAATAAACTAGATGAATTTGTCCCACAAGATATTTTATTTTAAAATTTATATTTATATTATTTTTTAATCTATGAGATTATAAATTTGTAACATTTTTTTATTTTATTTATTTATTTTTTTGTACTGTATATATCTTTAGATTTTTATTTTTTTTACAAAATTGTCATAAATTATTTATTTCGAAATATTATTGATAAGTACAATGAACATGTTATTTTGTTTATTGGTAATTTTTGCCACTAATTTTTGCCTGAAATTTTTATTTTTTCATATGTTTTCACTAACTATTAATAATTACTACAATAATTAGGTCAATGCATGACCCATTTTCAATTTCACCCATAATGTGTATAATTGATTTATTCTCTATATTAATTATTTTTAAACTAATATTTATTAGATATGATTACAATTTTGAGAGGTTATAGACGTTACTTGAAAAAATTTAATAGAAACGAAAAATCTTCACCACATTAAAATGTAGAGATTTTGGGAGGTTGGAATTTTAAAAAATAATATTTATTAGATATAATTATAATTTTGAGATATTTTAGGAGTTACCTGGAAAAATTAATAGATACTAAGTATATCTCCTAATTAAATTTTGTATTAATTTCAATATAGGAAAGTTTTAATTTTTTTTATTGAAGCTTGAAAGGTTTTCTTGTAATTGAAAATTAATATACATTTACTATTAAATATGATTTGGATTTTAAAAAGTTTTCGGAGTTTACTGAAATTTTTTAATAAATAAGAGAAATGATTACCAATTTAAGTTTTGTATTGGTAACTGATGTTTAATAGGTTGTGGGGATAGTTGTTTTAAAATATTAAGATGGGGAATAAGTGAAACGTTTTAATCTTGCATTAATATTAGCTTGCTCTTGGTTAATAATAATTAGCAATGAATTTATTGCAGTTATTATGATTTTTATAACTAATATTTTGAAATAATATGGTATAGAAAATAAAAATAAAAGATGTAAGATATTAATTTTAAAAGGTGACATGGCAAGTTTTTATTTTGTTTCAAAAGTTGACGTGGCATAATATTAGAATCCTAAGTATCATAATTAGATTCTTTCAATTTGCAAGTGTCAATTTTAGGTGACGTGGTAAGCTTTTAGTTGTTTCAAAAGCTGACGTGGCATAATATTATAATCATACATGTATTCCTTCAATTTACAAGTATTAATTTTATTATATACTATAGATTACTCTTCTCTCTCTTGAAATTTATGAAAACAATACTAGGTTCCAAAATTTAGGAAAGATAACATTATCTTATTGGATGGATGGAATCATGGAAAACTAACGTTAATAAAAATAATTTCCAAAAAGCTACTAAAAAAAAATTATATTTTCAAAAGTATCAAAATGTCTTATTTTTAATTTTATCATTTCAAATGAGTCATAAATACTTACATTTTTCTATTTTAGTATTTATTTATTATTGTTTCAATAAAAATAAAAATAAAATATTTTAAACTTATTTTTTATTTTAATTTATTCTTTTTGATAAAAGATAAAAGACAATAGTTTACAAATATATAAGTAAAGAGTATTTTTTTTATTTTTTTTAAGTGATACCTTGAAGAGGAAAATAAAATTAATAATACTACTAAAAAGCCATAAGTCTTGACTTTACAAGACAAATGAGTCATAATTTAAAATCTTATGTAAATAAATCTTAAATGTTAAAACAAAATATTTTCTTACCACTTTCACGTTTATATTTTTTATAATATTTCAGGCTCAAAATAGTAATTAAATATTAATTTTTTTCAAAAAATTCACATAATATAAATTTTAAAAATAATACATTTTTATATCATTATTAATGAAAGAAAAAAAATTCAAAGATATTTTCATCCTCTCATTTCATAATAATTTTTTCTCTTAATTAGTTTCAAGACTATATTAATATCTATTACTTGTTGTTTAGATTTTCATTTTACAATTGTTTCAATTTATCTTTTAAATTCATACACGTTTTTATTTTAGAGTTCATATCATGATATAAAATAAAGAAATTATTAAAGTCTGTTTCATTTGATATGAAAATTTACTTGTATTTTTTGTCAAATATTTTATTAAAAATAATATACAAAAATTAACATATTGACTTAAATGTATTACTATTAAGACTAAGAAAACTAAAAGTAAGCTAAAATATATAAATAAAAAAATAGAAAAAACTCATTTGTAAAGAAAAATAAATAAATAAGGATATTTTGGTAATGAAATTATAGTTTTTTTTTTACTATTTTTTAATACTGTTAGTTTTTCATCAATCTACAGAAAGGAGTGTAAGTTACTCTAAAAAAATTACTCTATGTTAATGTAATTAAACAAATAAGTAAATCTAATTAAAAATTAAGTTCATAATATAAATTTATAATTTTTTTTGTCTTTTAATTATTCAGATAGAATAATAATTTAGAAAATAGTATTGTCATAATAAAAAAGCATATTTCTTATTTTGGTTCCTAAGAATTACATCATTTTCTATTTTTTTTTTTTGAATTCTAATCAAGTTCTCTATGATTCAATTTTTTTTTTCTGTTTTGGTCATTCCTGATTTTGAAGTTAAAATTATTAAATTGAGATGAAATCTAATGAAATTACCTACAATTTTTTTTTTAAAAGATGATAAAACAAATAAAAATAACAATGAAGGAAAGAAAAATTATGTGAATATTTTGGTTCAATCATTAGTCAAATTTGTTTCCTCAATTTTAAGTGTTACACTCAAACTATTTTTTCCAAAAACAAAATTTTTCATCAATTATAAAAGTATTTTCATACACTATTAACTGTATCAGTTAAGTATGTTGTGTTTTATCTAACTTTAATAATTTTTTATTGATTAAGAATTCGATTTTTGAATAAAAAGCTTAGATGACAAAAACATAAACAATTGAATCTAGGAGGACCTGATTACAAAAAATTAATTCCTCATTGACCAAAATAATAAATAACACAATTCTCATAAATTAAAATTGTAAACAAATCTAATAAAAACTATACTCTTAATATTTTTTTAATTTTAACTCATGAAATTAGAATAATTAAGAAAATAAATTAATAGTCAAAAATAATTATAAACGTTTTAGTATTAAAGTAGGAAGTGCTAGAAAAAAATTAAATCTATGTGAATCATAATATTTTAATACTATAAAATAATAACTAAATGTTACTATTTGTTAATATAATTAAACAAACAAATAAATATAATTAAAAATAAAATTCATAATATAAATTTAGAAAATTTTCTTTTAGTTCTTAAGATAGAAGAAGAATTAAGAAAAAGATTAATAATAAAATAAAAACTATACTTTTAATAATTCTTTCAATTCATTTTTTTTTTAAATTTGATTTATAAAATTGATAATAATTAGAAAAAGAAATTAATAGTAAGAAAAAGTTATAATCTTATTAGTATTAAAAGAGAAAAGAATTAGGAGAAAAATAAATTAGTAGTCTATTTTAAATATTATATTTTAATACTATAAAACAATAACTAATATATATATATAATAGTAAAAATCCATAAAGGTATTTATTTTAAGTATTATCCAAGAATCGGTCCTCGTGGGCTCTTGGGATGCTGAAAGTGAATGCTGCAAGAAAACAACAGGGAGCCAAAGGCCAAAGGGTTTTAGAATGAAGTTGGTACTTTCAGAGACTTTCAGTTTGGTATTGCTAGAGCAATTATGTTATCAAGTTGTTGTCCATGCATCCATGGTATATGGTTGAAGGAAATGTCATAAAGTATGGCCAGTTATGATGTTGGGGTGGAAGGAGGTTGCATTATGCAATGAGCATTTGCCCTTGTTAAAGTGACTTTTTGACTGTTTGAGTTTTGGTCTTTATTTGTCTTCCTGGATTTGGTTTGTTTTATACCATATCCTGCAACCTTGAAGAATGGAAAAGCATAAATAACATTCCTTGGTTTGGAAAATATTATTTAAAAGCTTTAATTATGCAACCTTGTGAAGATCGTCTCACCCAGGTCCTTTTGGTCTTTGTAATTGTATACCTTCTGAACTTGTAGAGTCTTAACTAATGTTTCAGTGCACAAGTGCTCCAGTAATGTTTGTGATTCTCTGAGCCTGTGTTTGTTGAGGCTATAACCAATGATCTGAATTGGGGCAAGACAATGGTCCGATTCATAATTATTGTATCTGTAGTGCTTTATTGATATTTATCTATGATATAATCAATGAAAACAATAATAATAAAATGTTGTCGTTTTCTTATTTTATATTTTTCTCTAAACAATTTAAAAAAATATTTTTTTCAGTAGTAGATTAATATCTATATTTAGATAAAAAAAATTAAATGTATAATTTTTTTGATATTTTGAAGATGCTCAAAAAAAAAAAATTCAATAATTTTAACAAAATTTTAAAATCGCATTAGTTTTTGTTCATTTAAAAGTTAAACTTTTTTTTTTAACCTTTTAGATTTTTTAACAGATATTGTTATGAACTAAAGTTCTGTCCGGATGGCCTCTCAATAATTATTTAAAAATTAAACTTTAATGTGGTTTTAATAAATCCCAGAGGAGAGGACTGCAGCTTAATTATATTTCGCCAAGAAGTTATAGAAGCTTATGTATATCTAACTTCCCTAAATGCCCCTTTCTTCCCAAGACCCAAACTCGGCCGGGCAGACTTGGACCCATTTTCCTTCTCTGTTTGTTCGTTTTCACATCCTTCCTTAGCGCCTTGGCTTAAGCACCGAGAGTTTGATCCAAATCTCCAGAAAATCTCCTTCCCTCGTCGTCTAGGGTTTTGTAGGTATTTTCACTTCATGTTTCTGGATTATCGTCCAAATCTGCGTGATGCAAAATTCTATGCTGGAGTGTGTTTTGAATTTCATCAGATTGGCTTATGAATTTGGCATTACTTTAGTGGATATTTAACCACTTATGGTCGTAAATATCCATGAACTTGGTTTGAGGTCTATATTTATTATATTGCTTGGGTTGGGAGCATCCCGCAAGAACTCGTAAATTTTAGACTATTTCTTCCTTTGAAAAAATTTCACTTGTTCGCTGCTTACTCTTTTTACCCGGTGTTTCTATTGGCGTTTTGCTTTTTGGGCTGCATTTATCTCTGAAACTCGAGATGATGCATTTTGCATGACAGTTTGTTTAGGTTGTTTACTCGTTTTGATTTGTTTATTTTGATTTTAGACGAGCATATGCTTTTTAATAGCTTGATTTATGAATATGCATTTTTGAAGTTATATCTGTGATTCAGAGGGTAGGATTCTTGTCATATGTGCAAACCTGTCTGGCCCTTTCAGAGAATAAACTCAGTTATGGCTTTACAAGGTGAGGTGTTATAGGATGGTGCAAGATTATCTTATTTGTGACTTTGGCATGTAAAATTGCCTCCCGGCAGTCTGCTGTCATGTTAATATCCTTAGTTCAGATTAAATAGTAAATTAAGATGTATATTTGTCAGCTATGTCCTGTTTGAGTCATTTTAACTCTGCCTAACAACAACTTATGCTGGATTTTTGGACATACAGAGCTAAAGCTTGTTGGTGTACTGCCATGCATAGACTGGTATAGCTGTTGCTTATTGAAATATATATCCACAGGACCACATCACAAATATTTACATTTTTGTTTCCTGTTGTGCTTCACCTTGGACTACACGTGAGGTGTTCCTTTTTCATATTTGAGTTTCGGGTGATTGCATATCAGTATATTTATGGGCCGTGCACATGGCAACCACAATGATCTGAAATCTCGACAAGATTACCATGGAGAAGATGAGGGTTTATATGACTGATATACCTTCAACGTTTCAAGAATACATCAGAGCTGAACTAGGAGATACAATATTTCATCAACTTTTACACCGACTTTTTTTCATGAACTACTCTTGGTTCTAAAGGACACATATATAATTGAATACTTAATCATTTATCAGCGATCATGATTTGTAGATGTAAAAGTTATATTGAACGTCACAGAAGTAAGACTGACTTATATATTCTTGTCCGGAACAGAAAAGAATTAGGGCTCAGTTAATTAACTTCCTTCATATATTTGAATGATCGTAAATCATTTCGGGAAACCTAATCTTCCTGATAAATCTCAGTGCACAAAACAATTTAGGTTTTTCTTTATATGTTTCTCCACTGCTATTTGCATAGGAAATAAAAAAGGAGAGGAGAATGTATTATCATCCAGTATAATGCAGGAAACGGAATTGAATATTTGGATCTTTATATTAAATCATTGACAGATGATATGGTTTCACCTGACAAATCTTATTTGTAAAAACCTTTTGTATCACAGATATATCATATTTTCTCTATGTGAGGATGGTATCTCATTTATTGCCAGGATTTGTGAGTATAAGAACCAGGGAGCAGGAGTGGGAGTAGAAATAAAAGCCAAGGGATTCAGGTATCCATTTTTGTAGACTGCCTCTTTCAGAAAATGTCCATCTGTACCAGACTACCAGTTGAAGTAATTATTGAATAGTAGGATATGCTATTCTTGTATCAAGATCCTGTATTGCTTTCAATACGTATTCCTAATGCCATTCAGCATGAATTCGGCAGATTTGACTTTCAAAAGCAAATTGGATTGCAAATTTCACTATATTGTTGAGTTTAACAGAGAATGAGGCAATTTACTAGAGCTAGGTTCAAGCCTTGGATTTCAGCAGGTGGTCAGCTCTTACTGCTGAGCTACTAGTGCTTGTGTCTTATGTAGTGCTTTATCATATATTTATTCCTTATTTAAAAGTTTTAAGAAAGTATGATATTTATTTCTTTTTAAGATAAAATATTGATAAACTAGTAATAATAAATGTACTGTTCCTATGTAGTATGTTTACAGAATATTAAGTATGTCTTGTGCATGGATATATATGATTATATAATATAATACTGCAAAACATCTTTGAGGTGTTTCCCAACATCTATCAAAAATCAACAAGATGGAAAACCTTATCTTCCAACTTCGGTGAAATGTGTATCTGAACATGAAATTGCATATGGAAAATTGTTTTCCACGACCCTATGTAACTTCAGAAGATACATGGATGTTTTGTATTTTCACCATATGTCAGGGATTTATTGTAACTTGTACCATTCTACCTAAGGTGCAACTCTTTCAGTCAATGAGTAATAATATTGCAATTCATCTTTTGTGGTCATACTCATACCTTTTCTGGTGAGTCAGTGGAGCGTATCTGTCTATTAGATACCAATGCTTCTTGGGTCTGCAGGAAGCTTTGTCTAGTTAGTGTACATGGCTGGCAGCTTAGGCTGGAGGAAGTTCTATATTTCAACAGTGCTGGAGGCAATATTTTAAAAGAACAATTTGACAGTTGCTTCACAAGATAGGTATACTTCTTAAGATACCTTATACTGCTTCTTATTCTATATTTTAGTTGACTGCAGGTTTGTCCTTTACGTACCTGCGTTGCTTTCCTAATTTTATTTTTCAGCGGCCTTGCTTGTGTTATCTGATTCCATTTTCTCATTTTAGGTGATATTCTAGTCCTGAAAATAGCCACAATCCAAAATGAGGATATGTTGCTAATACCTTTCATAGATTGGCAATCCTTCTATAGTAAGATTTAGGAGATGGCTTTTTGTACTGAAGAAGAAAAAACTGAGGATTACCTTTTCAAGATCGTATTAATTGGTGATTCAGCTGTTGGTAAATCAAATTTGCTTGCAAGATTTGCCAGGGATGAGTTTTACCCTAATTCCAAGTCAACAATAGGAGTAGAGTTTCAAACGCAAAAGATGGATATCAATGGAAAGGAAATTAAAGCGCAGATTTGGGACACAGCTGGACAGGAGCGGTTCAGAGCTGTTACATCTGCATATTACAGAGGTGCTGTTGGAGCTCTTCTGGTGTACGATATTAGCAGGCGCCAGACTTTTGATAGCATTGGCAGATGGCTAAATGAACTCCACAGTAAGAACCATGAAATTGTTGCTTTGTGTTTGGTCTCCTTTCTACACCTCTTTGTTTTTATCATACTTATTCTCTTTGTGAGGATACTGATCGAAAAATTGTCTCCTATCAATTATTTCAATGTTTTTATTTCTAGTGTCCTTTAGATAGGCAGATATGTGGTGAGAAATGAAAGTTTGACCATTTAGTACATTAGATGCAGAATAAACACATGATCTCCCCCCTCCTCTAAAACTGTTGTGGTTAGTTAATTTGTCGAAACACATTACAGGAAGTATCGTGTGAATAGTTACTCTTACATCTATATTTATGAAGCATGGACAAGGCAGTGGAGATAATACGATAAGGAGTTAGTATTTCAAAGTATAAACATTGAGAAATAATAATTTGTATGGAGACTCTTTAGACCTATACTTCTGGTTCCTTCACACCATTTTCTTTGTGAGATGTTCATTGATTGGAGAGCTCTTTTGTACTAGCTGCTCTTTAGTTGTCTATCTTCTTTTGTTTGTACTGCCATTTCTTTCTTCAGGAGGAACTCTTATCCTTCTTATTGTATCCTCTTCCTTTTCTTTTATATAAAAAAAGAAAAATAAATAGAACTATAAACATGAACGTGGGAAGAAAACATTCAACAAGGACACAAAAATGTGATTATCGTGAAATCCTCAAATAAAATTGTGTTGATTAGTAGTGCCTATAAAAAAATAGAATTATGAATTGATGATAACAATAGATCAATCTTTAAAGTTGTAAATTACATTAACAAATAACCAAGAATAGATGAATATCCAATTTTATAATATCAATTCACACTGATAGAGGCATATATCAGATAAAAATAACTGTTCATAATCCTTGTGCCTAGAAGGAAAGAAAAGAACATTTTTTTTTTATCATTTTCAATACAGACAGCTGTCAAATACAGACACAACTAGGGAGGTTTTCAGTGCAATTGATCTATATTGCATATAAACATCCTGGTATTTTAAATTAATTTTAGAGGTTCCTTTATTTCATTTTTTGGGGTCTTATTCATATACCATTGTGCTGTCTGTAATTTGTGTCTTTGTTAATTTACGTGGCATGCTATTATTTAAGCTATTAATGAAATTGTTGATGTGTGAGGTTCCCAATATATTTGATAAATCTGAATGTTCATATTCTATGGAGATTGAGATTGTTCCCTTCCACTTTTCTTTTCAATCTCACATGCACCTCATAATCTTTTTGCTTTCGGGAGAAAGTGATACTTGAGGACAGTAGATGCATTTTACCAAATAAAGTTGAATCTGTGATGGGTCGTTTTGGTAAGCCTTTTTCTTTTAACCTCACAGTCACAGGCACCTCATAACCTTTTTGGTTTCTGAAAAGATTAAAGAATAAAATAATTATCTCTATTATGGTTTCATTTTGATAAGCCTACAACTAGATTATTTGGCTTGTTACCTTACATGTTTTATTTTTTAATGCAATGAAGTGAGGATTAAGTGGACGGGTCTAATGTGTAACAGCTCACTCCGACATGAATGTAGTCACAATACTTGTTGGCAACAAATCTGATCTCAAGGATGCAAGGGAGGTGTCTACTTCTGAAGGCAAGGCCTTAGCGGAGGCACAGGGTTTGTTCTTCATGGAGACATCAGCTCTTGATTCCTCTAATGTATCTGCTGCCTTTCAGATGGTTGTAAAGGAGATCTACAACATATTAAGTCGCAAAGTAATGATAACTCAAGAGCTCAAGAAACAGGATGCTACATGGATTGGTGACGTGAAGACTGTTGTTTTACAAGGGGAAGGGAATCAAGAAGCAGTGGCGGAGTCGAAGAAGGGTTGGTGTTGCTCGTCTTAGCTGAGATCATGGTTTTCCTTTTACTGGTTCAGCCAGGACTCAACTTCACCCAAGTTTGCAATATTCCTCTTTCTACGTCTGGTTACTTTTCATTATTTTGTTGAACTCCTGATCTAATCTTTACATGTTCTCTGATGAAAAGATTTTGGAGTACACATGCATACGTGATGGGCTTTTTGTAACATGAGGTTTTCAGTTTCAGCTTCTTTTGTACCATTACTTTTCTAGACGCCCATTTGCCTTCCCATCTCAACCCGCACAAAAAAATGAAAGCTTCTCAATTTATAATATTCTATTTGACAATTATAATATTATATTTTGTCAAATAGTTTGACCACCAGCTACTATAATAACACTCAGTTGCTTACTCACAACAACAACAGTATGTTGTCATACCATTCCTAAATTGACTTAAAATTCTTATTACATTATTGCAGAATCACATAAAAGGTTAATATTTTCAGCAATCATGATCATATATAAATATAATTTAATAAAAGGATTTCTTACATTTTGTTATGAGTCATTTAAAAAAAAGTGTTGAAGTCATGTACTGTTGTGAATTTTTAATTAAATGATTTATTTAACATGTGTCTAAAGGGTATTTGTTAAGTTTTTATAAATAGAAAATTTGTAATATTTATTATGATAGTTAATCATGATTTTAATATTATTTATTACATAAATTACTACTTGTAAAATTTTTTAATTTTCAATGAATATATTCATTGTAGTTTAACAAGTATCTTCCAGACACCCGTTAAAAGAATCCTTAGTTAAATTATGTTATTATGATGTTTCGAGTAATTCTTAAAGTCATGTACTATTGTGAATTATAAGACAACGCCTTTAATTTAATTTAATTATGTTATTATGATATTCGTTTCAAGTAATTGTTTTACTTTTGTAAAATAACTTTTCATATACTCTATTAATTATTACTCATTAATCATGTATGTTATCATGTAAAACTTTCAATTCTCTTAAAAAATTATAAGAGTAGTAAAAAAAGAAAGGCTAAATTACATCTTTGGTTCTTGTAATTTAACTCAAAATTTACTTTAGTGTCTATCATTTACTTATTGCAATTAGGTCTCGTAATTATAATATCGTACAAATTGGGTCCTTGCTCCTACCGTTAGTAGTAACACTAAAAGAAATGACAAGGACTAAAGGCTAACATAGTGGACAAATAAAAAATTATCACGTGTCATTACAAAAATTTATATAAAAAAATAAATAAACAAAAATCAAAATTTATTTATAAATAAAAAAATTATTTTAAAAATTATTAACATTATTGAAATTAAAACATATATTTTAACCCATTCTCTCCTTACTTTATCTCTCCTTGAAATCTAAATTCAAAATCTATAATCCCTATAACTCTTCTCTTTTAACAGGCTAAGTAACAAAATCTAAATCCAGAATCCTATTATCCCTAAAATTCTTTCCTTTCCAACATACTAACCCAACAAAACAAAAATGCAAACCAACCGTCAACCTTTACAGAAAGAGGAGGGGAGAGGTTTTTGTCCAAGAGAAATCAGAGGAAGATAAATAAAATATTGAAAATGTAAAAGACCTCGAATTTGAATCAGGAAAGGGAAAATAAGGGACACACCAAACAAGTTGATGAAAAAAATGAGTGTTCTGAGCAAGAAGATGAAGATGAAGAGAAGGAAGAGAAAATTAAAGTCTAGTGGTGAAAGAGATATGTGTATAAGGTGTTGAAGTAGTAGAGAGATTGAAGGGATTGGCCACTAGGGTATAAAATCAAACCACCTCAAGTAAGAGAATTTGTAATTTGTGGGTTTTGAAATTTTCTCCAAATTTGGTATGGTTTTAGGTGTATATCTAGATTTTCTTTTAAATTTGTTGGATTTGGAGGTTGGGTAGTGGTGGGTAGTGGTTTAGGAGTTCAATCATGATGGTATGGTGGTGGTTATGATGTTTTGACGGAGAAGAGGAACAAAATATCTACCAAAATTATTTATTTTATTTTTTATTTTAGTTTTTAATGTAACTTTTTTATTTATAAATAAAATTTGAGTTTTGCTTATTTAGATTTTATATAAATTTATGCAATGACACGTGTTCATTTTTTAGTTGTCCATCATAGTATTAACAAGTCCATGTCACTTCCGATAGTAGTAAGGTGATGACAAGAACTCAATTGGTACTATTTTATAATTATGATAACCCAATTACAATAAAGTGAATGATAAGGACTAAAGTGAATTATGAGTCAATTACAAGAACCAAATATATAATTTACCCAAAAAGAAAAAAAAATTGTCATTGTCAAACAAAAGTGATAATTTTAAATATTTTTCTCTTAACTTATATTTCATTCATTAAGTCAACAATTAATTTATCATTGTTACTATTTAATTCGGTGATAATTTTAACTTGAAAACAATATGAGAAAAAATATATTTAAAATGAATATTATTTTATATTTGATCACAAACACTGTTAATAGTTTGAGAGTTGAGATGTTACAGTAATTTGATAAAAAAGTATTAGGGGTAAGAATTCTCAAGGTAATGTGTAAAAATATTAAATTAAATTGAATGTTATTATTTAATTTATATTAGACGTCTTTACTATGTTGGTCCTTCAAAACTAAGTGAATTTTCAATTTAATTTTACAAAAATTTCTTCAGTCAATATCATATTCACGATTCAAAAATTTTCAATCATGATTCATTTCATTTATATGTTATAAACCAACGAAATAACTATACATGAAATAAAGATAATGATATACTTAAATTATTAAATAATATAAAATTATTTTATTTATACATAATATATAAGAATGAGAATATACTTTGATTGCACAATTTTAAATCCTAAAGGGTAAAAATTGGCTAAATATATTGTTGAAGAACTAAATTGGATGAACAATTGGGCAACGGAGCATCCTTACAAGCAAAGATTCATTCCACGGAGCAATTTACAATCGTGATTCGTGATAGCGAATTGATCATTAAGAGTACCCACACACAAGAACTTTTTAACTCTAAAAGGAGACATTTTATTAACCGAGTTGAAAACATAACGAAAAGGCTAGAAACATACGAGAAACTCTAAAAGTAGTGAAAACTTTGATGCAGAAGCTGTAACAAAATTAAACCTTAAACACAGACTCGAGGACAAATAAGTTTGTTTAAGCAACATAAAGTTAAATAGGGTAGAAGCAATTAAAGAAGTTAGGAAAATTAGTATGAAATAAACATTAACCCTTAACGTGTTTGTTTACTCTGTATGCCTTGTACTCATCAAACATAAGATAGGATAGAATGTATTCTTATCTAACAGAAATCTGAAATACAATCAGGACAGTAAATCTAATATCCCAAGTTTCAATTCGTGGAACCAACACTGCAACATTGGCGTGGGCATCCAAGTAACGAAAAAGCTATTTCACAAAACAAATGGATTCATATATGAAGGAAATCCACAATAATTCGTGGATATCGTATACTCATTGAAATCTGAAAATGACTAAGCTCAACGGCCTAGATAGCTTGCCATTTCACATGCTAATAAGGTCAACTAATAAGTTTCAAGATGAATTAACTGACCCAACTTCTTAATTTTTTTCTTCATCAATAAGATCATTGGACAATGGAAAAGGTATTCTATGACGTTTCAAAATTTTAGAAGTAGCAATTTTTGCCAAACCATAGTTCAAGGCAATGACCCTGTCATCATCCAAATCAAATCGTACATTCTCAGCATCACATTTTTCCACAAGTTTGCATAAATGCTTAAGATTTTCAACCTCTGTTCCATTAACCTTCATAACCTGACACAAGATAAATATTTTTACTTTCAATATCCAATCCAAAATCAAATACCGTAAAGAAACGTGTTTTTGTTAAAATTAATTAATGTGTTTGTGTTATGTGCCTGTGTAAGAGTTTCTCTATAAAAATCTAGGCTTCTACAAACAGAAAAGGTAAGCCCCCCCATCTCCTAATCCAAAAGCAAAATGGTGGACTATGGCACTCATAAGTTGGTCAGCAATCATTATCTTACATTCAACTTTGGAAGAAGGAAATTCAGATGCACATAAAGGGCTGGCCATCAGACATATATCTGTCATGAATCATGATTATTTTGTTTTTGGAAAAGGTAAGAGCAATTAATAATACAGGTGATCTTCAAGTGATCCTATTGATGAGAATTAAGCTGAAAAAAATGAATGCACCTGTAATTCTGCAAGACGCTCATAACCAGCATTAATATCATCCATCAGCACCTGAACCAAGACGACTTTTTGTCAGAAAAATCAAATATCATATAACCTGATACTCAATTCTTTCAAAACATTTAGACATTTATTTTGGATTATTTTTAGCATGTAAATAGGTCTTACCCAAAACTTCAGCATTAAAACACCCTAAAATAGGTGCTTGTCAGTTCTTTTTTTCAAACTTTGGGATGTTATGTTTTTTCCTTGAGTGTAACTGTTCAAGCAACTCAAAAGCTTAAACTTAAGAGTGGAGAATCCCAAATAAATTAAGCACAATTAATAAACCCATGCTTAACAGACGTGGCACTTCAACACTCCCCCTCATGGGCGAGCAACAAAAGCCCAAGCAAAAGTTTGACCACACGAAAGAAAACGGATTAGACGTTGAGTCCAAGCCCAAGAAGATAGAGAAATTATAGCTTTGATACCATGTTAAAACATCCAACTCAAAAGCAAAAGCAAAGAGTGGAGTAGCCCGAACAGATATTTAAGCACAACTAATAAAACCACATTTAACAGATGTGAGACTTCAAAAGTAATACAACTTATACCAATTCAAATGAAAAAGATTTCACCTGAGATAGGATGACAAGTTGTTGATTAGCCTTCTTAGGGAGTTCCCTTAACGCGCGTTCACACAATCGACGGGGTGAAGTATTATACCAGTCTTCTCCATACTCATGAAGGTATGGCTGGGTTAGTGGAACAAACACCAAACCAGCAAAAATGTAATAACTAGGAAGCTTATCAAATTGATGAACTGGAACCAAAGGTTGCAACTGCAAATCCACACAATCACACAAAAGATACAATAATTATGAATCGGACCATTGTCTTAACCCAATTCAAATCATTGGTTATAGCCTCAACAAACACAGGCACAAAGAATCACAAACATTTACTGGAGCACTAGTGCACTGAAACATTAGTTAAGACTCTACAAGTTCAGAAGGTATACAATTACAAGGACCAAAAGGACATGGGTGAGAAGATTTTCAAAAGGTTGCATAAATTAAAGCTTTTAAATAATATTCTCCAGTGCGGAGAATGTTATTTATGCTTTTCTATTCTTCAAGTGAAAACCCTTTAAAGCATATGGCATAAAACAAAATCAAATCAACAAAGACCAAAACTCAAACAGTCAAAAAGTCAAGTTCAACAGAAGGCAAATACTCGTTGTATAATGCAACCTCCTTCCAACCCAACATCATAACAGGCCATACTTTATGACATTTCCTTCAACCATATACCATGGATGCATGGAGAACAACTTGATATCATAATTGCTCCAGCAATACCAAACTGAAAGTCTCTGAAAGTACCAACTTCACTCTAAAAAGTCTTTGGCCTTTGGCTCTCTATTGTTTTCTTGCAGCATTCACTTTCAGCATCCCAAGACCCCATGAGGATCGATTCTTCTTAGGACAAAAGCACAAGAGCATACTATGATATCTCATCCCAAAAACAAAAGGTAATGAAGGAACTAAATATGGAAATTCAAGGAAGCAGCTCTCAGCATTCTTTAATTTTGGTTAACTTCTAATGCAGAATTGTACTGAACTTAGAATAAAGAATTCAAATCATATACGGTAGGAAAGCTCGGGTAGTCTAGTACTCTAGTTTCCAGTGAAACATGGCCAACAATTTCAAATTTCAAGAGGAAGATATAGGTGTTTTTCTAAAATAAGTTTTTATTGACAGTTGTAGCAGCCTCTGACTAGTCTCTTGTTTCAATGTGTCCTTTGCATCACTATTCACTAATGCTTGGAGGATCTATATCTCCGTGTGTAGTTGTAAGCACTTGACCCTAACAATTGCACCCATGCAAGCCCTAGGATATTGATCTAAATTTATCTTCTTCATTTGGCTAAATTAAAAGTTGGATGTGGCTCTCATGTTTGTAACTAAGTATTTACATCCAACACTAAGTAGCTACGATCATTTGGATATTGCTTGTTTTTGGTAAGAGATGAGTTTGTTCTCAAAATTGGGAGGGCATATTCTTGTTCATTATTATTGTGTGCAAAAGGACAAAAGAGATAACACCTATTTTGGAGGTCAGCATAATCGAAGGATTTGTAAGAGCTGCTTTCAGCATCTATAGCTTCTAAGGAACTAGCTAGTCCTTTTGTCAAATAATAAGCAAGATAACCATTTGCACTAGTTGCTGGCTCTATTTGTATCTCTTTTTTTCTCCTTTTAAACTTGTTTTGATTAAGAGTAGTCTTTGTCCTCCTCCACATACTCTCCCCTTATCACTTACTGTCAAAAAGACAAATGTGTATGGTTGAGAAATTCATTGATTTTAGAACGAAACAGAAACTATGACTTACAGGTCGGAGGGTAATACTCAGTTCATGCTCTTCAGCATTCCTCAGGATTCTGATCATAGCTGTTTCATTGGGTTTCTTCATAGTCACCAAATGATCAAATGTTATCCGTTCTCTGTTTCGGAAAGGAACTGCAGTGTGTATCAGATCACAAACTAAAAAAAAAAATGTTGATAACACTAAAATCTGAAAGCCCCCCACAGAAGCAGAGGGACGGAAAATTGTGTTAGAAGTAAAATGTGTAGTTGTGTTAGTACTGTACATGTGATGAACCTACAAAAATATAACAATGAAACTCTGACGATAGAAAAATAATTGGCCACCTGTTCCATCATTTGCTATAGGCACACCATCAAAAGCAAGGATGATATCATCTTTTTTTAAAATCTTATGTGCATCCGAAAGAGGATTAACTTTGCTAACAAGTACCCCAGTCAAATCAGCTCGCATTTGAAAGTGGCGACGGAGATGAACATTTTCAGTAGGCTGGCATGACAAACCCAAGGAGCAGAATCCAACATATTTTCCACTTTCTTCAACACCAGAAATAAAACGCATTATTACTGGTACAGGAATAATATAACTGCGACATCGAAGATGAGGGGGTGGAAAAGCAATTAGTCAAAGGTAGATATATTATATATAAAATACCCAATTAAATATTTTATATGCTAACAATCACTTAAAATCAGACACAATGTGCCTTCAGCAGTTTTTTGTTTGTATAATACCATGTCCTAACATTCCCCTTCCCAGGGTCTGATTGAAACTATTCAAGACTTGTGAAAAGTTAATAGAATGAATAAGAAGAAGAGTAGACCTATTGCAAACTACTCCAATCCTTTCCTTTTAACTCTTCTTTTCTCCATCTAGCACAACCACAAAACTTAGCATGATAGCAGAACATCCAATTCTTGGTTGTTTTCGATCATCTTTCAACTTCATGTTTCTCTACACATTTCCTTTCAATGTATGGATTATTGAATCTGCAATTGAAAAATGATTACAACAAAATAAATGGAAGACTCACCCGATATTCTCCGCACCTGAAAGGTTTTGGAAAGCTACTCCAGCAACTTTATTGCCCATGATTGCTGGACCACCACTATTTCCTGGATTTATGGCTGCGTCAATCTGTATTGCCATCAGCTGCGATGCACCGTGTACATATTGTGTAGGTTCAACCCTTGAAACAACCCCTTTAGTGACAGAAATGTTATCTCCTCCTACAACCAAATCTAAGGCATCAACTATTGCATTCAGACAAAATTTTTAACATTTTCTAAACACAAGAATTTCTAGTTTGTTACATAAATACTGCAACTTTATAATCAAACTGTCACTTGCATGACAGATATCTATACTACATGTACACGCATGAATAATGTAATACACTATCTTAAATAAAATGACTCATAACTTATGTAATCCATATATAAAGAGGGACTAATATTGTTTACTTATGTGGTCCATATGTATAATTCCATATCTTATTACTATAACTTAGAACACCTTTCTTACTTATATGCGCCATCAACCCAATATATTCAATCTGTCTTCTCTAATAAAAACATGTTAACATAATAGAGTTTCTAAACATATGTAGTAAAAATCAAATAGACAGCAAAGTATTCATAACTAACATATCTCCAAAAAAAGAAAGAATGATTAGCTATAAATAATGTAGATTCATATAAAAGCACATATTAGCTATGTGCAATAGAACTCCCAAGCAATGCACATGTCAGATTAGCTAGTTAAAACCAGTTATGCTATTTGCACCACACTTTTTTAGACTTATATATACACCTTTAATCATGGCTAGTAATCATCAATATATCGAGAAATGGTTGAAACATTGTGATTCGTTATAGTGAGAAATACATTTGCATGGTTATAAATGATGCATGTAGCATTAGTTGTAAAGATGGAGAAATCTTGATCAAGATGGTTTGGCACATGCAAGGTAGGTCTAAATCCATCAAGATGGCATGACTAGAAGGACTCACAATACCAGTCCATGAAAGCCAAATGTGACTGAGGATCTCAATTGTCCTCCTAAGCCTACAGATCTAAGGGCCTGACTACCTCTGGTGGACGGGAAAGGATGCCGTAGCTATGACAGAACATCCAAAGAAGCAGTTTAATTCAAAACTTCTACCACCAAAAAAATAAAAAAAGCTTTGCGAGCATTACTGTTGAATATCTTAATAGATTTTCTTCTCTTTGCAGTCCAAGTTCAATTGAAACGAAGCACCCAAAGTGACATAGTTATCATGGATATTCTTACAAAAGACAAATGCAGATTGTGCCAAAAGTTAACATCAATGTAACAACCCTTCTTCAACATCGAAGAAGCTATTCAATACATCATTCTCAATTAGTAAATCCCCTACTCTGCCAGCAAAAGGATCCTCTAAATCAAAAGAAACTGAAGCTACCATACCGAAACCAGAGCAGGCATTACCAAGCACTATACAATTAGGAAAACAATTGAGCATGCAATTATGTTATATTTTCTACAAAAACAGTTTCTAATATAAGTTTTCCTTAATGAAATTAAATACTTATTTGGCTATAAGTCTATCATGTTTTAGTTTAGTTAATACTTTCAAAAAACAAATTGTTTACCTTTTGTACTGTCACAAAAGCTATATTCTTAGTTCCGCTACTGAAGGGGAAATTTGGGGTATCACATTCAAGAGACGTATAAGAACATCCAAGAAGCATTAGTCCTCTTCGAGGAACTTACGACACATTTCCATGATTCCCAAGAAAATATCAGGCATTGTTTATGTCACTGATCCTATATAATTAAAATATAAAAGATAATGGTTTAAATATAGTTTTTTGATTTTTTGTTTTCTAAGAATTTATTTATGACACTGCAAGGTAAATTGTTTTCTTAAAAGGAGAGAGTTTGACTTCAACAAGACGAGATGATACCCTTGATTGACAACGTGCAAAGGCTGGCACTACTTGTCTATAATGCAATTCGAAGATGAACATATTGAATAGAAACAGTATGACTCAATTTTCATGGGAAAACAAAATATGTAGCGGTACTATTGTAAGTAAAACATGAAATACATGAAGCAGAACACTGACTTGTACACAAGATTTAGCACCATATACGCCTTTTATCATTCAAGTCACCATCAGTATCATCCCTTTTGAATAATGACGACTCAAAATTTCAATTGGGATCTTCATTTGCTTTTTAGATAATTATACGTTCTAGGATTAACTACTTCCCTTTTCACTTATTTTCTTTTTGTCTTAAGGAGAATTATCCATGTCCACATACAAGGGTTTACAGCTGTCCAGTGTTTAATAAAATTCTTACCTATCACAATTTCTTTTTCAAATAAGAGATCAATTTTATTAAGAAGAGGAAATACAAAACTGGAGAAAGAGGGATCTAAAAGCGATCTAAAAGCAATAAACAGAAAGAGTAAAATAATGAAAGAAGAAGAGCATGCCAATCACGTTGCACGAGTAAAATAATGAAAGAAGTAGAGCATGCCAATCATGTTGCACGCCTGACAAAGAAACCCAATAGAGGTCTGATAGCTGAGCACCAAAGAGAAGACACAAAAACAACTTTATCCCAAAGAATATCAGCTAAAAGATAAGCCTCCTTAAAGATCCAAGCATTATGCTCAAACCATATAAAACAAATTATCACTGCAAATAATGCACAATGATGAAGTGCCCTGAGGCTATAACCTGAGGTGGGTTTGGGAGGGGAAGATATAGGTAATGGATTCAAGTTTAACAACCAAAAAACACACACCAATGATGTCATTCAGCTGCTTATCTATACTCCCTAGCACATTATTACTTCATACTAACAACATAAAATGCAACAACATACAAACTGTTCTCTACTATATTGCTACCTTGAGGATATCCCACCACAGCAACAGCTTCTTGCAGAAAGGGAATGTCTCCGAGCTCCAAGAAACTCATACCCTTCCAGAACTCTTCATTTTCAACAATCAGTATAGCTAAGTCACATTCATGACCAACAGCTTTAATTTCTGCTCTATACTTGGTAGGAGAGCCATGCTTTCTTACAAGTACAAATGTATGATCAGCCACTACATGAGCATTTGTCAGAATCCTTCTTCCAGAGATCACAAATCCTACATTATCATCATTTAGGTTTTTAAGTAAATAGGCAGGAAAAAGAAATAGGATAAACTAAATAACTAAAAAGCAGAAGAAAAAAAAACCCAACCATAAAAGCCCTACAACACAAGCAAAACTACAGTCATTGTGTGTGCCTATTTGTTAGCTATTGCTCGTGTTGATGCAAGCTCCTTGGTTCATCCTCCTCTGGAGACAGAGTTAACTCTGCTAAGAGGCTTGCATTTTAGTTCCTCGTAGTGTGACTGTGTAGTGTTACTTTTGTTTTGTTTGGCTAGCTTCAGGGAGCATCAAAGGTAACTCATCCAGGAGTTCAAGACTAGCATGTAACCCTTACCAAATGCATTTGTTCACGGGGTAGATAAAATATTTAGAGAAAGCATTGCATTAATAAGTAAAATAAGCAAATGTAGGAATGATTCTGTAATAGTTTCTATGCAAAAATATTAATATCATTGTAAGGTTCTCTGAAGAAAATATTTATTATATCATAAGATCCTAAAACTAGTGGACTGCAGGCTCTGGGAACTAGGAAAGAGTCAGTTAGATTCTGAATAATATGACTAGTGTAAAAGGTAATTAACATGATTTGAACCAGCTGGATGAAAAACTGCATATGAGTCGGCTATTTGACAAGAGGCTTTTATGATTTATTATTGCAAAGGAAATCATCCATGGCTCCACCAAACAAGTAGTTTGATCATATGATAAAATGTTTAGAGCCAGAAGTTTAGGGCCATGTCAAAGCATGAGCAATTTTGTGTGAAAATATCAATTAGGTTAAAATGGCAGTGTCCAGATGCGGAGCTTTAGTTATTAGCACTAGGTTTGACTACATGTCCAATATATAGGAACAATCAACAAGATTAATACTTGCCTATAAACATGAGAAATATGTAGAGGAAGAAGTACATAAAAGGGGAACAAGGAGGCCTCCTAGCAAAAACATAAACAATAACAACTAAACGGATCGAGCTAAAATAGAAGTGGTCGCTGATCACATCATATGTCAGTCAAAGAAACACAGCATCAGCTACAAAAGACGAGGACATGAGAACAATGTTTTTTGAATATGATGCAAAAGAATACGGGCCTCCTGAATAATCTTCGCTTTATGCTCCAACCAAACACCCAAAATCTCGGCAAATAAGCCACAATGTCACATAGAATGATGATACTTTCCATAGTTGGATAGGGATGCCATGAGCTAAAACTCTAATTGTACGGATGTATCATCTAGGAGGGCAAAAATTTGATCGAAGTCAGTTTGGTAGACTGGAAGAAAGAGGCCCATAATTTTGTAGAATAAATATAAAAGGAAAAATAAAAGTAATTCAAATTAGAAGATCCACAAATCATTAGCCGGTAAAAGAGACTGATATGTGTAGAGGAAGATATGATAAATAATTATAAGACTTCTCCAAACAGAAGTCCGCTCAATTCCTTATTCTTCTTTCTTTCATATACACCATATTAAGCAAAAAGGAGATGATATGTTCTATTTTTCTAGCCTTCAGGGTTATATACCTTTATGTGTATGGATTTTACATTGGTTCCACCCCTAAGGTTGATGCAGGGGGGATGGAAGGATTATTAATGAAAGAATAAGTACTATGGTTAGGATTATTGATTATGTAACTAGAGATTTTACAATTAGGTTTATTCTTAGAGGATTACATTGGATAAGTTAGGGTTCCAAATCTTACTGGTATTATGCTTATTAGGGTTGGCCGGAATGAAGGCAAAGGACAACTTCAAATAATTGAGTAGTTTGGTTCTGGTTATTCTTCTTATTCCCTTCATACTACAGGTCTTTTGATGAATGTCATGATCCTATCCCAGAACAGCGGAACCCATGGGTACAACTTATATGCTCTCTTGAATGAGTAAAATTATTCTATTGGCATTAATTTATCAAACTAATGACCTCATCTCTAGTATCCAGAATCCCAGATCAGACTAAAAGGGCATGTGCTAGATATTCTTGCACTCAAAGAATAATGGACTTTCTCTTTATGATTAAAGTACATTAAACATCTCCACATATCAACAAGATGAAAGCTTTAAAACAAGTGGGCATAATTCAAATATTAACTTGTAAAGTGTATAAGTATTACATCAAGCAACTGACCAGAGCCCATTGTTTCGCGCTGGGACTTGTTCTGCCAAGGTAGGAAGTAGTTGGGGCTGGCAGGACACAGTGAAAATTTTGACCACAGAATCCAATGCAAGCTCAATTGCTGAATAAGCATCTGCTGTCGTATTAGATTCATAGCTAAGAGGCCGAGATGTCCTCCATGGTCTAAATTTGTTAATTTTTGACACATGTACAGCACTTGAGAACAATGAACGACACGTTCTAGAGTCAGTAAGGGAGTAAAAAGAATCAGCAACATCAGCATTGAGCTTTGTGGCAGATAGAGTAGAACAACAATCTTTTAATAAAAGGGTGTAGAAGGAGGAGGAGGACGAGAGCCTACGAACTGTACTCATAAATGAAGCCAGCATGATATTGATTTATTCCACCTCCTTGTTTTCAAGTTTGGTAGAGCATCGGCTGGCAGACGGTATCAAATCCCTCCCTCCATTTCTCTGAATCAATAATGTAAATGATGAGTGGGACTCAAAAAATGGGCAATTTCTGTGCCATATCTTTTGTTCCAGCAACCAAAAGGTCCAGATTGCCCCTTACCACTCGGCCGGGCGATATCTTAGTACCATCCACCTTCACAACATAGATCCCTTCTTTTCTGCAATCGTTTTTTGGAAAGAAAACAAAAAAGATGTAAGTAAATCACTTTTGAGTAACTAATGGTGCCAGCAAAAGAGGTATCTTTCAAACACGGATAGAACATCAAAAGTTTTGAATCGAACCAATTGCCAAAAACTACGAAAGTTCTAAATGGAAGGCTAAGTTGGATAAGGATTACATTACCGCCATGGATACTCCGGTTTGTTGCTAAAATAATGGAGGAAAGCAAAATGATTAAACTTTCCCCGAATCTCCTATTGATAAACACCGATCTCAAAACACGCGAAATCTAAAAATTAAACAAGAGAAAATTATAGAGTTTGTAAGATAAACCAGTTGAACCTAACGCCACTCCAAGCAAATGAAGAGAAAGATGAATTAATGAAAATCCTTAGCTTGAGATCGGACGAAAATATAAGTGAAAGAAAAGAGAGCTAACGCAGTATTGAACTCTCATTCCCACGGATACAGAGAGAAAGAGATCGATGGAGAGAAAAATAAAAGATATACCTCAGTTGCAGTGGTCGTGGAGATTCCGGTGCTGAAGGCGACGGCCAGAGCGCTGCCAGAGAAGTTTCCTTCTCAACGGCGATACAGTAGCCAGGTATTAAGTTTGGAATCATGCAATTAATTATACTTTTAGTCCCATAATTTCAAAATTCAAATTTAATAAACTGAAGCTATTCCTTGGCTTGTCACGTATTATAACGGAAAAATAAAAATAATCCAAGTGTTTTATGACATAAAATTAAATAAAAATTTAAAGAACTATGTTACTATTAATTTTAAAAAGTTTAAAATATAAAAAAATACAAAAAACAAATGCAAATTCCCCAATCCTAAATCAACCGCAATAATTCATTGCCAAATTCAGTTTGTTGCTTCTTCTACAATTAAATCTATTCCTCCCTCTTAATCAATCGAATTGAATACACCATTATTTACAATTTTAATTTCTCAATTTTTTTCACAATTTTTTCTGATGAAGATCCAAACCCATCTCTTTTTTTCCTCTTTGTTTTCATCATATTGTTCCCTTAATCTTGAGAAAGAAAGGCATGGAAACTTAGGGAAAATTTTGAATATGAAGGATAAGTTTGGCAAGAGTGTCGAACTAACCTTACGAGGAATTTATACAACATAAAAGATCAAAAGCTACAAGAGATGATTGATTTTAAGATTTTTTTCCATTTTAGTTGTCAAAGCTGAGAGAGCTAATGATTTTAGTGGATAATCTATAGGTACGATTTTTTGCTCCATAATAGTTCATAAATCTAGAGTTCATCGAGGCTCATGGCATAAAAGACTAGTTTGACCAAGGTGGAAAATTTGAAATATGATGATATTTTATGTAAAAACTTACAAGGGATGTCTACTGGGGAATAAGAAGGCTAAAGAACAAGACATATGAGGTAGTGAGGTAGATCAGGTGAGATTAATAGTGGAGATCAAATTAGGGTTAGGGTTTAGGGATTTAGTGTTATGATTAAGGATATAGGGTTAAGGTTATAGGGTTGGGGTTTTAGGGTTAGTGTTAGAGTTTAAGGGCATGGATAAGGTTAAGGTAATGTATTTTGAACTATTTATGTTCATTTTTTTTAACTTCATTATTTTGGGTTTAAGTTTAATGTGTTTTTTACGAGGATTTTTGTTCTTCTTTGCTTCTTATGCTCATCCCTAACAAGTCTACAAAAATAATCTTAAAAGGAGACTCTCATAGTTGCAAATCACAAACAAAAAGAGAGAAAATAAGAAAAACAAAAGTTGAGATGAAGTAAATAATATTTCTATACGAAAACAAAAAAAGTAAATAATATTTAATATAAAATAGTAATATATAATTTTTGATAGTTCAATTTAAATATGAAATAATTAATATATAATATTTAATATTATTAAAAAATAAATGTTAATGATTTTATTATTTATTGTTTAATATTTAGTAATATATAATATTTAATAAAATTAAATAATAGATAATATTAAATAGTAAATATTATTAATAATTAATATTAAATATTTAATACTAATAGATATTATTTAATATTGATTAATTAAGTTTTAGCTTAATTACACTTATAGTTCTTATAATTTTTTTCATAATTCACTTTAGTCCTTCTAATTTAAAAAGTTAAAATATTATCCTTATATTTACGAAAACCAAATAATATTGTCCTTACTGTCATAAATGCAATATATGAATTTTTGATTTTTTTGGAACAGTAATAACAATGTAATATGAAATTTATAAAAGCACGTAAATCGCTAAAGTCTCTATTTTACTAAGATGTAAATTGCCAGAGTTTCTGACGATTCAAATTGAAATTTTTTCAAAATGTGAATCGTTGGAGACTCTGATGATTTATATTGAAATTTTACTAAAACATGAATTGTTGGCGATTTACATGTAAATTTTACTAATTTTTATCAATATATATTATTTAATATTAGAATTATTCAATAATTAATACTTTCAAATATTTTATTTAAAAAAATATTAATTGTTAAATAATATTTAATATTTCATATTATGTAATATTGGTTAATACGTAATATTAATTAGTAAATATATTTACTAAATAATTAATAATATTATTAAATAATAAATATTAGAACAAGGGCATTTTGGTCATTTCACATAAAAGGGGCAAAACTCACCCAAATGTTGACAAAATCTAATTTCAACTATCCCAAGGCAACCCTAGAGACCTGGAGGGGTAAAACTGTCATTGACCTTCCCCAAATTCAATTCCTTGTTATTTATACTAGTTATTTATTATTTAATAGTATTATTAATTATTTACTAAATTGGATTTTAATAATATTCATCATTTAACAATTAGTATTTATTAAAATAAAATAAAATATTTGAAAGTATAAATTATTGAACAATATCTAACATTAAATAATATATATTGATGAATATTAGTAAAATTTCAACACTTTTTCACATTTTAACAAAATTTCAACGTAAATCGTCAGAGTCTCTGATGATTCACGTTGAAATTTTACCAAAACTTGAATCGTTGGACACTCTGACGGTTTACGCTAAAATTTTACTAAAACGTGAATTGTGTTGAAATTTTACTAATATTTATCAATATATACTATTTAATATTAGATATTATTCAATAATTAATACTTTCAAATATTTTATTTTATTTTAATAAATATTGATTGTTAAATAATATTTAATACTTAATAATGAATATTATTAATATACTTAATAACTAATATTTGATATTTAATAATTAATATTTCATATTATGCAATATTTTTTAATACGTAATGCTAATTAGTAAATACATGTGTTGATATGTGCTAAATTATTAATAATATTTTTAAATAATAAATAACTACAAGGGCATTTTGGTCATTTCTCACAAATAATTAATAATATTATTAAATAATTACTATTTCATATTATGCAATACTTTTTAATACGTAATAGTAATTGGTAAATATATTTTTGATATAAATATATGTGCTAAATCATTAATAATATTTTTAAATAATAAATAACTACAAGGGCATTTCGGTCATTTCACACAAATAATAAATAATATTTCATATTATGCAATACTTTTTAACATGTAACAGTAATTAGTAAATATATTTTTGATATTTTCTAAATAATTAATAACATTTTTAAATAATAAATATTAGTACATGGGCATTTTGGTCATTTCGCATAAAAAGGGCAAAACTCAACAGAATGTCGAAAAAAACCTAATTTCAACCATCCCGAGGCATCCCTAGAGACCTGGAGGGGTAAAACTGTCATTGACCTACCCCAAATTCAATCCAATATTCTTCACTTTTCACTAGTTGTTTATTATTTAATAGTATTATTAATTATTTACTAAATTAGATTTTAATAATATTCATCATTTAACAATTAATATTTATTAAAATAAAATAAAATAAAATAAAATATTTGAAAGTATCAATTTTTGAACAATATCTAACATTAAATAATATAAATTGATGAATATTAGTAAAATTTCAACACTTTTCACATTTTAGCAAAATTTCAATGTAAATCGTCCGAGTTTTTGGAGATTCACGTTAAAATTTTTGCAAAACGTAAATCGTTGGACACTCCGACAATTCACTTCTAAATTATACCAAAATGTGAATCGTTGGACACTCTGGCCATTTACATTGAAATTTTACTAAAACGTGAATTGTGTTGAAATTTTACTAATATTTATCTATATATATTATTTAATATTAGATATTATTCAATAATTAATACTTTCAAATATTTTATTTGATTTTAACATATGTTAATTGTTAAATAATATTTAATACTTAATAATGAATATTATTAATATCTAATACTTAATAACTAATATTTGATATTTAATAATTTATATTTAATATTATGTAATATTTTTTAATACGTAATGCTAATTAGTAAATACATGTGTTGATATTTAGTAAATGATTAATAGTATTATCAAATAATAAATAACTACAAGGGCATTTTGGTCATTTTGCACAAATAATTAATAATATTATCAAATAATTACTATTTCATATTATGTAATAATTTTTAATACGTAATAGTAATTAGTAAATATATTTTTGATATAAATATATGTGCTAAATCTTCATTAAAATTGTTAAATAATAAACAACTACAAGGGCATTTTCCTCATTTCACAAAAATAATTATTAAATAATTAATATTTCCAATTATGCAATATTTTTTAATACATAATATTAATTAGTTAATATATTTTTGAGATAAATTTATTTGAAAATGATTAATAATATTATTAAATAATAAATATTAGTACATGGGCATTTTGGTCATTTCGCATAACAAGGGCAAAACTAGCCCAAATGTCGAAAAAAACCCGATTTCAACCATCCCGAGGCATTCCTAGAGACCTGGAAGGGTAAAATCGTCATTGAACTTTCCCAAATTCAATTCCTTGTTGTTTTAGTTATTTATTATTTACTAAATTGGATTTTAATAATATTTATTCATCATTTAACAATTAATATTTATTAAAATAAAATAAAATAAAATATTTGAAAGCATCAATTATTGAACAATATCTAACATTAAATAATATATATTGACGAATATTAGTAAAATTTTAACACTTTTTCACATTTTAGCAAAATTTCAACTTAAATTGACGGAGTCTCTGACGATTCACGTTGAAATTTTACCAAAACTTGAATCGTTGGACACTCTGACGATTTACATTGAAATTTTACCAAAACGTAAATTGTGTTGAAATTTTAGTAATTATTTATCAATATATATATTATTTAATATTAGATATTATTCAAGAATGAATAATTTCAAATATTTTATTTTATTTTAATAAATAATACTTGTTAAATAATATTTAATACTTAATAATAAATATTATTAATATCCAATACTTAATAACTAATATTTGATATTTAAGAATTAATATTTCATATTGTGTAATATTTTTTAATACATAATAGTAATTAGTAAATACATGTTTGACATTTACTAGATGATTAATAATATTATTAAATAATAAATAACTACAAGGGCATTTTGGTCAATTCACACAAATAATTATTAATATTATTAGATAATTAATATTTCATATTATGAAATATTTTTTAATGCGTAACAGTAATTAGTAAATATATTTTTGATATAAATATATTTGCTAAATGATTAATAATATTTTTAAATGATAAATAACTACAAGGGCATTTTGGTAATTTCACACAAAAGGGCAAAACTCACCCAAATGTCGAGAAAACCTAATTTCAACCATCCCGGGGTATCCCTAGATACTTGGAGGGGTAAAACCATCATTCACCTTCCCCAAATTCAATCCCTTGCCCTTCACTTTTCACTAATTATTTATTATTTAATAGTATTATTAATTATTTAGTAAATTGGATATTGATAATATTCATTATTTAACAATTAATATTTATTAAAATAAAATAAAATATTTGAAAGTATCAATTATTAGATAATATCTAACATTAAATAATATATATTGATGAATATTAGTAAAATTTCAACACTTTTCACATTTTTGCAAAATTTCAACGTAAATCGTCAAAGTCTCTGACAATTCACGTTGAAATTTTACAAAAATGTAAATCTCTGGACACTCTAGCGATTAATATTGAAATTTTACAAAAACTTGAATCTTTGGACACTCTGACGATTTACGTTAAAATTTTATCAAAATGGGAATCGTCAATTTATTTAAAAATGATTAATAGTATTATTAAATAATAAATATTTGTACAGGGGCATTTTGGTCATTTCAAACAAATAATTAATAATATTATTAATATAAATATATGTGCTACATCATCAATATATATTATTTAATATTAGATATTATTAAATAATTAATACTTTCAAATATTTTATTTTATTTTAATAAATGTTAATTGTTAAATAATTAATAATGAATACTTAATAATGAACATTATTAATATCCAATACTTAATAACTAATATTTGATGTTTAATAATTAATATTTCCAATTATGCAATATTTTTTAATACGTAATATTAATTAGTTAATATATTTTTTAGATAAATTTATTTGAAAAATGATTAATAATATTATTAAACAATAAATATTAGTACATGGGCATTTTGGTCATTTTGCACAAAAGGGCAAAACTTGCCCAAATGTCGACAAAACCCGATTCAACCATCCCGAGGCATCCCTAGAGACCTGGAGGGGTAAAACCATCATTGACCTTCCCCAAATTCAATCCCTTGTTCTTCTAGTTATTTATTATTTAATAGTATTATTAATTATTTACTAAATTGGATTTTAATAATATTCATCATTTAACAATTAATATTTATTAAAATAAAATATTTGAAAGTATCAATTATTGAATGATATCTAACATTAAATAATATATATTGATGAATATTAGTAAAATTTCAACACTTTTCACATTTTAGCAAAATTGTAACGATTCACATTGAAATTTTACCAAAACGTGAATAATTAGACACTTTGACGATTTACGTTGAAATTTTATTAAAACGTGAATTGTATTGAAATTTTACTAATATTTATCAATATATATTATTTAATATTAGATATTGTTAAATAATATTTAATACTTAATAATGAATATTATTAAAATCTAACACTTAATAACTAATATTTGATGTTTAATAATTAATATTTCATATTGTGTAATAGTTTTTAATACGTAATACTATACATGAAATACATGTCTGATATTTACTAAATGATTAATAATATTATTAAATAATAAATAACAACAAGGGCATATTGGTCATTTCACACACATAATTAATAATATTATTGATATTTCATGTTATGCAATATTTTTTAATACGTAACAATAATTGATAAATATATTTTTGATATAAATATATATGTGTAAATCTCAATATATTTTAAATAATAACTAACGATGAGGGCATTGGTCATTTCACAACATAATTATTAATTCCGAATATTTTTATAAGTAACAGTTTGGTAAATATTGAAAAATGATAATAAATATAAATAATAAATATTGCAGGGCATTTTGGTTCGGGTTAGGTTAGTTAGGGGAGGTTAGGTAGGGTTGGGTGGGTTAGGGTGGGTAGGTTGGGTAGGGTTTCACAGTAGGTATAAGGTTAGGTTAGTTAAGGTTCATATTGTTAGGGTTAGGGTAGGGTTAAATGGTTGGTTAGGTTAGGGTTGGTTAATAACGGGTTAGTTAGGTTTAGGTAAGGTAGGTTATAGGAGTTGAAAAGGGTGTAGGGTTAGGGTTGGGTTAGGTGGGTAGGGTTAGGGTAGGGTTAGGTTAGGTTAGGGGTAGGGTTAGGGTTATATAGGGTAAGGGTTATAATAAGGGTTAGGGTATTAGTACAGGGTTAGGGTGTGGGTTAGGGTTAGGGTTAGGGTAGGGGGTAGGGTTAGGGTTAGGGTTAGGGTTAGGTTAGGTTAGGTTAGGGTTAGGGTTAGGTTAGGGTAGGGTTAGGGTTAGGGTTAGGGTTAGGGTTAGGTTAGGTTTAGGGTGTTAGGTTAGGTTGTAGGGTTAGGGTTAGGGTTAGGCGTTAGGGTAGGGTTAGGTTAGGTTAGGGTTAGGGTTAGGGTTAGGGGTTAGGGTTTAGGGTTCGGGTTAGGGTTTTAGGGTTAGGGTAGGTTAGGGTTAGGGTTAGGGTTGGATTAGGGTTAGGGTAGGGTTAGTGTTAGGGTTATGTTAGGGTTAGGGTTAGGGTTAGGGTTAGGGTTAGGGTTAGGGTTAGGGTTAGGTTAGGGTTAGGGTTAGGTGTGATCGTGGTGGGTGGGGAACTAAACACTTGGAGAGGGTGGGTGAACCTTACTCGAGGGCCTACTACACCTAACTGGTGTGGATTGGCCAACCTCGTCCTCATCTTGGCTTAAGTTGGGAGTTGATTCGGCTTGTAAACACTTGGGGAGTGTGTGTGAACCCTACTCGAGGGCCTGCTACACCTAACTGGTGTGGATGGGCCAACCTCGTCCTCATCTTGGCTTAAGTTGGGAGTTGATTCAGCTTCTAAACACTTGGGGAGTGTGTGTGATCCCTACTCGAGGGCCCTGCTACACCTAACTGGTGTGGATGGGCCAACCTCGTCCCCATCTTGGCTTAAGTTGGGAGCTGAGTCATTTTCTAAACCCTTGGGGAGTGTGTGTGAACCCTACTCGAGGGCCTGCTACACCTAACTAGTGTGGATGGGCCAACCTCGTCCTCATCTTGGCTAAAGTTGGGAGCTGGGTTGGCTTCTAAACCCTTGGAGAGTATGGGTAACCCTAGTCGAGGACTTGTTACACCTAACTGGTGTGAATGGGCCAACCTCGTCCCCATCTTGATTTAAGTTGGGAATAGGTTCAGCTTCTAAACCCTTGGCGAGTTTGGGTGAACCTTGTTAGATTGCCTGCTACACCTAAATTTAATGGATGGGCCAACCTCGTCCCCATCTTGTCTTAAGTTGGGAGCTAGTTCAGCTTCTAAACCGTTGGAGAGTGTGTGCGAACCCTATTCGAGGGCCTGCTACACCTAATGGAAGCTTGGGCCAACGTCATCCCTATCTTGTCTTAAGTTTGGAGCTGGGATGGATTGTAAACCTTTGGAGAGTGTGGGTGAATCCTACTTGAGGGCCAGCTACTTCTAACTGGTGTGGATGGGCCCACCTTGTCCCCATCTTTGCTTAAGTTAGGTGCTTGGTCGGCTTGTAAACCCTTAGAGAGTGTGGGTGAACCCTTTTCAATGCCCTGCTACACCTAACTTGTGTGTATGGGCCAACCTCGTCCCATATTGGCTTAACTTGGGAGCTGGGTAGGGTTCTAAACACTTGGATAGTGTGGGTGAACCCTACTCGAGGGCCTGCTACACCTAACTGGTGTGGATGGGCTAACCTCGTCCTCAACTTGGCTTAAGTTGGGAGCTGGGTCGGCTTCTAAACCCTTGGGGAGTGTGTGTGAACCCTACTCGAGGGCCTGGTACATAACTGGTGTGGATGGGCCAACCTCGTTCCTATCCTGACTTAAGTTCTGTGCTGGGTTAGCTTCTAAACCCTTCGAGAGTTCGGTGAACTCTAGTCGGTGCCTTGCTACACCTAACTGGTGTGTTTGGGCAAGCTCCGTCCCCATCTTCACTTAAGTTGGGTGTTGGGTTGGCTTCTAAACCATTGAAGAATATAGGTGAACCCTACTCAGTGTCTTGCTACACCTAAGCCCTAGGACAGTCTAGGTGAACCCTGTTCGGTCCCTTTCTACACCTAACTAGTGTGTTTGGGCCAACCTCGTCCTCATCTTGAATGCTGTTGGGTGCTGGGTTAGGTTGTAAAGCCTTGGAGAGTCTGGATGAACATTATTTGGTGCCATGCTACACCTAACTTGTGTGTTTGGCCAACCTCGTCCCTATCTTTATCAAAGTTGGGAGTTGGGTTATAGTGGTGGGGTTGTAGTCTAATCTAAGCCCTTTGAGGATATGGGTGAACCCTACTCGGTCTCTCGCTACACCTAACTGGTGTGTTCTGGCCAACCTGGTGTCTATTCATACTTAAGTTAACGCCTAAGTTAAAACTTGTCTTGGGGTTAGAGGTGAGGTTACTGTTCACACACGGCCAATCTAAGGCTCGGGTAAACCATAGCCTGGCCTGGTAAAGCCCAAGCCTAGCCCGGTAAAATCATTGTCCCATAAAGGGGGTTACTATTCACACAAGGCCCATCTAAGGCATGGGTAAACCATAGCCTGGCCTGGTAAAACCCAAGCCTAGCCCGGTCAAACCATTGATGGGCCTGGGCCCATAAAGGGGTAACTGTTCACACAAGGCCCATCTAAGGCCTTGGGAAAACCCGTGCTAGACCCGGTAAAATCATTATTGGGCCTGGGCCCATAAAAGGCAATACTGTTCACACAAGGTCTATCTAAGGCCCGTGCATACCATAGCCCGGCCCGGTAAAACCCGAACAAGACCCAATAAAACTATTGTTGGGCCTGGGCCCATAAAAGGGGTTACTGTTCACACAAGGCCCATCTAAGGCCCGTTCATACCATAGCCCGGGCCGGTAAAAACCCGAGCCAGACCCAATAAAACTATTGTTGGGACTGGGCCCATAAAAGGGGTTACTGTTCACACAAGGCCCATCTAAGGCCCGGTAATACCATAGCCCGGCCCGGTAAAACCCGAGCCATACCCAAATAAACTATTGTTGGGCCTAGGCCCATAAAGGGGGTTACTGTTTACACAAGGCCCATCTAAGGCCCGGGCATACCATAACCCCGTCCCGATAAAACCATTGTTGGGCCTGGGCCCATATGGGGGTTACTATTCACACAAGGTCCATCTAAGGCCCGGGCATACCATTGCCCGGCCTGGTAAAACCCAAGCCAGACCCAATAAAACTATTGTTGAGCTTGGGCCCATTAATGGGGTTACTGTTCACACAAGGCCCATCTAAGGCCCAGTTTAATGCTATCTCGGCCCGGTAAAACGGTATGCCCGGCACAGCAAATCCTTAGATGGGCCTAGGTCCAACAAGAGGTTACTATTCACAGAAAGGCCCATGTAAGGCCCGAGCATACTCAAGACCGGCCCGGTAAAACAATTGTTGGGCCCGGGCCCATAAAAGAGGGTTACTGTTCACATAAGGCCCATCTAAGGCCCGGGCATACCATATCCTGGCTCGGTAAAACCATTGTTGGGCCTGTGCCCATTAATGGGGTTACTGTTCACACAAGGCCCATCTAAGGCCCGAGCATACCATATCCCGGCTCGGTAAAACCATTGTCGGGCCTTGGCCCAAAAGGGAGTTACTGTTCACAGAAGGCCCATCTAAGGCCCGGGCATACCATATCCCGGCCCGATTAAACCATTGTTGGGCCTGGGCCTATAAGGTGGTTACTGTTCACACAAGGCCCATCTAAGGCCCGGGCATACCATATCCCGGCTCGATAAAACCATTGTTGGGCCTAGGCCCATAAGGGGGTTACTGTTCACACAAGGCCCATCTAAGGTCCGGGCATACCATAACCCGGCCCGATAAAACCAAGGTTGGGCCTGGGCCCATAAGGGGGTTACTGTTCACACAAGGCCCATCTAAGTTCCAGGTTAATCCTATCTCGGCATGATAAAACCCTAGCCCGGCCCAGCAAATCCCTAGATGGGCCTGGGTACAACAAGGGATTACTATTCACAGAAGGCCCATAAGGGGAAGTTACTGTTCACACCAGGCCCATTTAAGGCCCATTTAGCCCGTCCTGGTAAAACCCAAGCCTGACCAGATAAAACTATTGTTGGAAACTCTAAAGGCAGGCAAGCAAGCATGCATGCATGCATGCATGCATGGAAATCCTAAAGGCAAGCAAGCATGCATGCATGGAAACCCTAAAGGCAATCATGCATGCATGCAAACCCTAATATATCCATGCATGCATGCAAACCCTAATATATCCATGCATGCATGCAAACCCTAATTCCATCCATACATGCATGCAAACCCTAATTCCATTCATGGATGCATGCAAAGCCTAATGTCATCCATGCATGCAGGCAAACCCTAATTCCATCCATGCATGCATGTAAAGCCTAAAGCCATGGATGCATGCATGCAAACCCTAATTCCATCCATACATGCATGCAAACCCTAATTCCATTCATGGATGCATGCAAAGCCTAATGTCATCCATGCATGCAGGCAAACCCTAATTCCATTCATGCATGCATGCAAAGCCTTAACCATGCATGCATGCAAACCCTAATTCCATTCATGCAAACCCTAATGTCATCCATGCATGCAAACCCTAGTTTCCCGCCAAAAGTTACACCTAAATGGTATGTAATAAATTCAACCCATTCACTAATGCCATGGATGCATGCATGCAAACCCTAATTCCATTCATGCATGCATGTAAACCCTAAAGCCATGGATGCATGCATGAAAACCCTAAAGCCATGGATGCATGCATGAAAACCCATTCACTCCATGCATGCATGAAAACCCTAATGCCATCCATGCATGCATGAAAACCTTAATGTCATCCATGCATGCATGTAAACCCTAAAGTGAAGAATGCATGCAAACCTTAAAGCCAAGAATGCATGCATGCATGCAAACCCTAATCCAATGCATGTAAACCTTAAGAAAAGAATAATATTATTGTTAGGGAGAGTTTCCCGCCAAAAGTTACACCCTAGTCCCATGCAATAAATTTATCCTATGTTATAAATTTGTAATTTATAATTTTACCTCCAAAAGTTACACCTAAATCCCATGTAATAAATTCAACACATTCACTCTAATATTTACATTGACCCCATTCATCCCATTTACAATATTCACTATATTCACCCCATTCATCCCATTCACCCGATTTACTATATTCTCTATATTCACCCCATTCAATTGAGTGACCCCATATTGATTGATATGTTGCTGTGTATATTTTGTGGGTGGAAGAGAAGGAATTGGGGGAAAAAAAGAAAGTGGCGAAATTTCATTGTTTTGCATGGCAGAAAAAATGGGCACGGGGTAGATTTTGGCGATTTTTCGTGAATTATAGGAATGGTCAATAAATATAAGTTTTACATGGTCGTGTAGATGGGATTGAAGTGTATGAAAATAAAATAAGGGAAAAAATATATTGGAAAAAAACAAACATGAAATAATGGGTGCAAGGTGGTATGTTGGGCATAATCCCATGCATGCAAATCCTAGTTTCCCGCCAAAAGTTACACCTAAATGGTATGCATGCATGCAAACCCTAACTCCATCCATGCATGTAAACCCTAAAGGCATGCATGCATGGAAACCCTATAGGCAAGCATGCATGCATGGAAACCCTAAAGGCAAGCATGCATGCATCCATGAAAACCCTAATTCCACTCATGCATGCATGTAAACCCTAAAGCCATAGATGCATGCATGGAAATCCTAATGCCATCCATGCATGCAAAGCCTAATGTCATCAATGCATGCATGCAAACCCTAATTCCATCCATGCATGCATGAAAACCCTAAAGGCAAGCATGCATGCATGCATGCACACACCAAAGCCATTAACCCCATTCACCCCATTCACCCCATTCACCCCATTCACCCTATTCACCCCATTCACCCTATTCACCCTAAACACATGCATGCAAAGCCTCATGCATGCATGCAAACCCTAATTCCATTCATGCATGCATGTAAACCCTAAAGTGAAGAATGCATGCATGCATGCAAACCTTAAAGCCATGCATGCATGCAAACCCTAAAGCCATGCATGCATGGAAAGCCTATAGGCAAGCATGCATGCATGGAAACCCTAAAGGCAAGCATGCATGCATGCATGCATGAAAAACCCTAATGGCAAGCATGCATGCACGGAAACCCTAAAGGCAAGCATGCATGCATGGAAACCCTAAAGGCAAGCATGCATGCAAAGCCTAAACTCATGCATTCATGCAAAGCCTAAATTCATGCATGCATGCACACACCAAAGCCATTCACCCCATTCACCCTAAACAAATGCATGCAAAGCCTTAACCATGCATGCATGTAAAGCCTTAGCCATGCATGCATGCATGCAAAGCCTTAGCCATGCATGCATGCATGCAACGCCTTAACCATGCATGCATGCATGGAAACCCTAATTCCATTCATGCATGCATGTAAACCCTAAAGCCATGGATGCATGCATGGAAATCCTAATGCCATCCATGCATGCAAAGCCTAATGTCATCCATGCATGCATGCAAACCCTAATTCCATCCATGCCTGCATGAAAACCCTAAAGGCAAGCATGCACACACCAAAGCCATTAACCCCATTCACCCCATTCACCCCATTCACCCCATTCACCCTAAACACATGCATGCAAAGCCTTAACCATGCATGCATGCAAACCCTAATTCCATTCATGCATGCATGTAAACCCGAAAGCCATGGATGCATGCATGAAAACCCTAATGCCATCCATGCATGCATGCATGTAAACCCTAAAGTGAAGAATGCATGCATGCATGCATGCAAAGCCTTAAAGTCATCCATGCAAACCCTAAAACCATGCATGCAAACCCTAATCCAATGCATGTAAACCTTAAGAAAAGAATAATTTTAGGGTTAGGGAGAGTTTCCCGCCGAAAGTTACACCCTAGTCCCATGCAAAAAATTTATCCTATGCTTTAAATTTGTAATTTATAATTTTCCCGCCAAAAGTTACACCTAAATCCCATGTAATAAATTCAACCCGTTCACTCTAATTTTTACATTGACCCCATTCACCCCATTTACAATATTCACCCTATTCACCCTATTCACCCCATTCACCCCATTCACCCCATTCATCCCATTAAGCCCATTCATCACATTGACCTCATTTACTATATTTTCTATATTCACCCCATTCAATTGAGTGACCCCATATTGATTAAAATGTTGCTGTGTATATTTTGTGGGTGGAAGAGAAGGAATTGGGGGAAAAAAAAACAAAGTAGCGAAATTTAAATGTTTTGCATGGCAGAAAAATGGCCACGGGGTAGATTTTGGCGATTTTTTGTGAATTATAAGAGTGGTCAATGAATACAAGTTTATATGGTCGTGTAGAAGGGATTGAAGTGTATGAAAAAAAAATAAGGAAAAAAATATATTGGAACAAAACAAACATGAAATAATGGGTGCAAGGTGGTATGTTGGTTGGGCATAATCCCATGCATGCAAACCCTAGTTTCCCGCCAAAAGTTACACCTAAATGGTATGTAATAAATTCAACCCATTCACTAATGCCATGGATGCATGCATGCAAACCCTAAAACCATGGATGCATGCATGCATGCAAAAACTTAACCATGCATGCATGTAAACCTTAATTCCTTCCATCCATGCATGCATGTAAACCCTAAAGCCACGGATGCATGCATGAAAACCCTAAAGTGAAGAATGCATGCATGAAAACCCTAAAGCCATGCCCACATGCATAAATGCAAAGCCTAAACTCATGCATGCAACCCTAAAGCCATGCATGCGTTCAAACCCTAAAGCCTAGAATACATGCATGCATGCAAAGCCTAAAGGCAAGAATACATGCATGCGTGCAAAGCCTAAAGCCATGCATGAATGCATGTAATATTATGGTTAGGGATGGTTTCCCGCCGAAAGTTACACCGTAGTCCCATGCAATAAATTAAACTTATTCATTCGATTCACACCAATATTTGCATTCACCCCGTTCACTCCAATATTTACATCAACCCCTAAATGCATGCATGCATGCAAACCCTAAAGTGATGCAAGCAAACCTTTAAGTCATGCATGCAACCCTAAACCCATGCATGGAAACCCTAAAGCCATGCATGCAAATCCGAAAGTCATGCATGCAAATCCGAAAGTCATGCATGCAAACCTTTAAGTCATGCATGCAAACCCTAAACCCATGCATGTAACCATAAACCCTAATCCCCATGCATGGAAACCTTAAGAAA